>CM049863.1:8418754-8845257 GCA_027422415.1 Schizothorax lantsangensis | reverse complement strand
TACATTGAAATGATTTTACCGCAGTGTTTGCATTTACTGTAGTTCTACACACACACACACACATGAACCATATTTTCCCCCCCGTTTGCATTACTGTGTGTATGTTCATGTTAAATATACACACATCTAAAATCTGTCAGAACAGTTTATTTAAATCTATTTTAAACATGCTAATAAACTAACTAAACTAATTAAATGAATAAATTTTAATAGTCCTAACACATGCTTAATGTTCTATGTCATCTTTTCTTTTGATTTTGGGTTACATAATTTGTGTGAGGTTTACCCAATTAGCATGAAGCTACTTTCAAAGAGCAGTTTATTTTTTACTATATTTGTTATTGCAGGAAAATTGAGATATCATCATCAGTCTCCTATGTTCAGTTATGGTCATTGCTCATTACTTTACGACAAAATTAAAATGTGCAGTTTTTCTCGGCATGTAAATCCCATTGGCTGCTATTTGATGGATGGAGAGCAGTTCTAGTCACAAAAGCGTGACCATGATGCAAGATCTTGTTGATATCTCACTGGTGTGTGTATCTTGTAGCCTGGCTGCTCATTTGCCCCATAAGACTGCTTATACTCTAAAAAAACAAATGTTTAACATGATCCCCTATCATGCTAACAGAACAATGTAGATTTACAGGAGACATTAGAAGCAATTTATGTAATTTTGCAATAACCACTTTTTTTTTTTAGGTATGTGTTCAGTTGTTGTAGTGTGCTTTCCCATGCAGCAATAATGCAGGAACACATGAGATGGCATTTCTGAAAAACCAGTTGAAGTCTAAAATACAACACTGAGAAGGTTCACTGCACTCACAAAAGAGTTTTATTGTAAATGTTTATTGATGTATGGTGTTTACTTTTAGAGATCTCATTATTTGACTACATGGGTAGTTGTCCTGTGGTGTGACATGCTGTACTCCATTTAAAAAAAACAAAAACAATTAGACATGAAGACATTAACTCCATTAACAAACAAATTATATTCAAACTGTGCACATGTATTTTCTAAATAATTACATGACTAATTGTTCTAACAAATTAATTTGCCATCAGTAATATGTGGATAATAAATAAATGGATTAATGTCAATTAAATTACATTTAAGCCAACATGATACAGTACTGTTAACTCAGTAGACACAGTAAACAGCATTGTGTTTCTATTTTCTGTATTTGTTTTCAGTGCCAATAGTGGGATGGAGTTGCTTCACTGCTTGACTTCTCTTAAGCTCATCAGGACAGATATGATCAGGTGATCTGAGAGGGAGAGACGTCCATCTGTCAGTACTGTTTCTTTGGGTGAGAGTGAAGATGAACCGTTACACAACACACAAGCAGCTAGGTGATGGGACCTACGGCGGGTGTTCTGATGGGGAAAAGCAATGAGTCTGGAGAGCTAGTGGCCATCAAAAGGTGCGTCAAACAATTAGGCTGTGTCCAAAACAAAGGCATCTGTCTTGCTCTTCAGCTCATCAGTGCGTTAGTAGTCACTTTGACTTTGTATGAAGAAACTTTCTAAAGAAACTTAGGCTTCCAAGTTCCAGGCACAATAATATCTGATGATATTGTGCAAATTCTTTAGAATGCTTGTCAGTTCAAATAATCATGCAGTCTTTAGTCAGCTTAATGTACTACTTTAAACTGCTTCATCAGCCACCAACCTGCATGCACAGGGTTGTTGGATATCATAGGTAATGAAAGGATACATCTGTGTTGCCTTCAAAAATCCACCAGATTAAGTCATTTAGTAGACTAGATGTTATGCAATTGGATTTGGACATGTCTTAATCCATTGTGCAGATGATGCTGAATATGTTTTATTTAAGATCGACATGAAATCAAAATTGACTACATTAACTTATAACACATTCACTGTTGCATGTTATTCAAAATAAATGTGAAACTTTTATCAAAATGTAATAACTTCCTCGGCCACTAAAACATGTTTTTATTCTGACTGACACCTCAAATGCCCTCATTTCCTCACATCTGATAAATTGTTAATGCCAAACATTATTTTCCTCATTGAAAATGCCTTTTCACTTAGAAATCAGATTGTGCAAAGAAAATGGGATCAACTTTAAGAGTACAAAAAGCTGTACAGACCTGTTCCAATATGTAACTATACATTATATTGCATTCTTTTGTGATCTCTTTATAGTGAGGGTCATAACAAACCTTCCTCATACATACTTTCCTATGGGATTCGTATGGGAAGTGCAAATTCTCCCAAGACGCGTCTGCTCAGTGAATGGGGCTAGTGGTGTATAATATATAAAATGCCCCTATTACGTGTAGTAACTGTGCATGAACAGGCAGTCACTATGCAAATTGATAGCTGTGTGACGGCGAAAGCAGTGAAAGCGGCCAAGCCTGCCTCAGTAACAGCTCTGCTCTCTCTTACTTAATTCCATGTGGACTTTCAGGCTCAGGTCTCATTGAGTCCTGTATATCTGCTGCTGGAGAGTTTACCTGAGCAGTTTGTTGGTAATGAAACCATGGAGATATATTGGTCATTGTTTTTCTCACAGAATGAAGAGGAAGTTCTACTCCTGGGAGGAGTGCATGAATCTGAGAGAGGTCAAGGTATGATCTCAGAGGACACATATGAAGCCTTCAATAATCACTTCAAGGGGTCATCGGATGCAAAATTCACTTTACATGTTGTTTGAACATAAATATGTGTTGGAAGTGTGTGTATACATCCACCCTATAATGCTAAAAAATCCACCCAGTGTTAGAGCTGCACGATTCTGGATAAATTGAGAATCACAATTTTTTTTCTCAAATAGAGATCACGATTCTCCCACGATTCTGAACTAAACAAAATAATGTGTGACAAAATATTAATTGCTGCAGTCTATTTAAAGTGTTTAATTTAAATGAATTATTAACATTTTAATATATAATACAGTATGGCCAGGTTTCACAGACGGGGCTTAGACTAAGCCAGGATTAGATCATAGTTCAATTAAGACATTTAAGCAATTTTTATAAACATGCTTAGAAAAAACATTACTGGTGTGCAGTATCTTTGATCTTGAGACAAAACAAAGGCACTGATATATTTTAAGATCAGTCAATGCGAGTTTCTTTCAGTTGAAACAGCTCAGATTTACATTTTTGTCTAGGGCTAGCTTAAGCCTTGTCTGTGAAACCCGGGGTATATGTATTTAAAATATAGTGTATTTAATACACCAACTTTTAGAATTAAAATGATGAAAAATTGGTTTGTATTAATGATTCAATGACTCACTCATACCTCACTTGTTTCATTAATGGATGAATCAGTGTTTTTGAACGAATCTCGAATGAATGATTCAATAACAAATACATTTTTTTAAGTCACTTGTCGCCACCTAGTGGCGAAATGATGCAATCGACACAAACGATATTTGAAGCGCCAGTTGCTTTCAAAAGATGAGTGGCTCTATTTTGATCGCTACCATAGACATCAATGTTTGTAGCCGAACTATAAACTTTTATCCCAGTATTTCTATGAATGACTGTAAGACAGAAATAATACTGTGTAGTTGAAAAGACTGTTTGTGAAGCTTTTTCTTACCTAAACATGTTAACTGTCTGCTCTCTGGATCAGCAGCAGCGCCAATGCAGATTTGAATGTTCCGGTATGAGTTTTTCAAAGTTTTAATAGACACGGGCGAATCGTTGTCATTCAGAAATTAGATCGTGTGGGTATTTGAATCGAGATCGCAATCTTTTAACGATTAATCGTGCAGCTCTACCCAGTGTTTTGTTTTTTAAATACCTATTTTAAAATCCCCTTTCTCAAATCAGGCTGTTCTGAGTTTCCTGTCAGAATGACATAGTTCTGCACAGGCCGCTCCCACGATAGTTGATTGACAAGGCCGTCTTACCTTAGACCCGCTCTGAGTGAGCTTTGAGCTGTCCGCCATTGTGTCGACTCAGGTGCAGGGGAAGACAAGAATGTCTCCGATTAAGCAATTTAGTTTTTTTGTTGTTGGATGTAATAATGAATATAGCAGTCGTCATTTACTCCCAACATCTGAGCCGCTGAAGATGCAGAGGATTAACGTTACTTTCGTTTTTGGAGGGAATGCATCCTCCGATCTGCCTAAATGCGTCTATGTTCACGTGAATCATTCGTGATCCAGCTTCACACCCAGAAGAAGTGAGTATAATGGTTTTTATGAATCTTTGCAAATCGCCCTTTCCTAATAATAGGAAAGCTAGTTAGCAAGTTTTGCGGCTAAAGTTTACAGTCTGCTCGTCACCCCACGGAAGAGAGGGGCGGGGTGAGCAGAGCTCATTAGCATTTAAAGGAACATGGACTAAAACGGCTTGGTATGAATGGAGCTGTTTTTGACAAGGTAAAAAGGGTATTTTTTACACTACCATTGAGTAGTTTTAACCAAAGTATGTTATAGACTTTTCATTAAGACCCTAAAGAATCATATCAACTTGTGGAAAATGGGCATCCGATGACCCCTTTAAAAACTCTAAATTGTCATCAGACATTTAGGATTTACACTGTGCCCTAACCAGACACAATGCGACAAGCAGTTTCTCTGTCCACACCATCTGTGACAAGGCTATAAGACACAACAAAATCAGTGACAAATTGCAGCCAGAAGAGCCTGTGAGCAGGCTCTGCAAGCACTGTCTGGCAATAAAATGGATAATTAAGTAATCAAACTAATAAAGATTTTACCATTATTAAAGGAGTCATCGCATGCAAAATTCACTTTTACATGTTGGTTGAACTGAAATGTGTATTGGCAGTGTGTGTACGCAACCACCCTATAATGATAAAAATCCACCCAGTGTTTTTTTTTTATCCCCATAAATAATAACCCCTTTCTCAGATCAAGCTGTTCTTAGATTCTTGGCAGAGTTACGTAGTTCTGTACAGGTCCCTCCCACGCTTGTTGATTGGCACTGGCGTTTTATCACAGACCCACCTTGAGGGAGCTGTCAACAGTCGGCCATTGTTTCGACACAGGAGCAGGTGTAGACAAGAATGTCTCCTTAGTGATTGAGGTGTTTTGTTTTTGGATGTAATACTGAACATAGCAGTCGTAATTTATTTCCGACATCTGAGACACAGAGGATTACTTTTGTTTTTGAAGGGAATGCGCCCCCCGATCTACCTAAATGCATCTATGTTCACGCAAATCATTTGCGTCACCTCCAGAAGTGAGTATAAGGTTTCACACCACTAAGCATTAAAAAAAATGTAACTAATATATATATATTTTTTTTCAATAATTAAACATTGCGTCATCAGAGTTGGTATTTTGGCTTTATATATGATCAGACACTTGCACTTAATTTCTGAAAATCATACTCAAATAGAGTTAACAAGGTTTTCGACGACCGAATGACGGAGATCTGTGTTTTAATCATTAGAACGGCTGCATCTGAGGCAGTTAATTAATCGCATTACGTTTTCATCAGTTTGCAGGTTATAAAGCTTATTGTAGCTATATGGGTGCTCAGTTTCTCTTGTTGTTTAATACATTTGGCCAATATCTCACGATATAAAAGACGAACCGCACAGGATATTTAAAATGTATAAAAGTGTATTAGCTACAACTAGACAGCAAATGCTAAGACTCTTCTCTGCTCTTTAAACACACAAAAACATTAGCCTTTATAGACAGCATTTCTTGGGTAAAGGAAACGCTGTACTTATTCAAACATCAGTTCTTTATTTACCCTTGCATTGTGAAGAAGTAGACGTCTGTCTTCAAACTGTGCGTCGCGGCACTTCATTCTGAATGGAGGTGGGGTTATGAGGTTTGACTTACAATTTGAGGATCCAATGGCATTACGAAGTTTAGTCACAAGCTCTTTTGAATGTTTTTCATTGGTGAAATATTTGTAAAAACCCACAAACCGACAGAACAATGACCAATAGCACTGATTTAAAATAATAAAAACGAAATATGATAGAGATAAGGAAGTTTTTGATCATTTTCCACGGCACACCCGACAACGCGGCACAGTGGTTGGGAAACACTGCCCTAAAGTATATCAACGTGAAAAAAATGGCCATCCGATGACTCCTTTAAAAATATGTACATATTTACAGATACTGTCTTTGTCATGGAGTACACTTGTTTGTTCACACAGAGTTCACAGTTTGGCCGTTCTTCTTAAAATTATGTATATTATCTATTGTCACTTTTTATGGAATATCCCGCACAATGATATTTGAGCTAAAATTAAACTAAGATTATACAAAGCACATAATCAGTACCTGAGATTATCATTGTTATTGGGTACATAGTTTTTTTTTTTTATTCTTGTCCCCAGCCATGATGTTGCTGAAATGGAATGTTTTGTGATTCAAATATTGTTGTCGCAGCTGGTTAAGACACAGTGTAAACGGAGACAGACACAACTGTAAAATCTGGGGGTTCATAGTGTTTCTGCTGGTATTCTTCATTTCTATGTTGCAGTCGCTGAAGAAACTGAATCATGCTAATGTGGTGAAGTTAAAGGAGGTGATACGAGAGAATGATCACTTGTACTTTGTCTTTGAATACATGAAAGAAAACCTCTACCAGCTCATGAAAGACAGGTATGAAGAGATTCTATATTCCATCTGCCATTTACTATTGATGCCTTTGGTATACAACTGAATAGTTCACCCAAAAATGGAAATTTTGTTATCATTTTCTCACCATTAAGTTGTTCCAGATCTTTGAGTTTCTTTCTTCTGTGAACATAAAAAAGTTATTTAAAAAAATGTGGGTAACCAGTTGCTGGCCCTCATTGAATTCTGTAGTATGGAAAAATACTATGGAAGTCAATGGTGACCAGTAACTTTTTAATTGACCAAAAGAACAAACTCGATGGTGATTAAATGATAACAGAATTTCCATTTTTTTCCATTTCCAACTATCCCTTGAAGTCAAACTTAACCTTGGTCAAAACATTTTGAAATGGTTGTCACTGTGCTTGATGAACGGCACTTTTTGACAGCTATGCTGATTCTCTGTCTCCAGAACCAAATTGTTTCCAGAGTCAGTCATCAGGAATATAAGCTTTCAGATATTGCAGGGACTATCATTTATTCATAAGCATGGTAGGTCACAGGGCCATCATATTTGTGCCCAACAAACTAGAACAACTAAGTCTGAGTGCAGTATCAGATGTCTGAGGACCTTAACTACAGACTGAATCTTGTGACTGTTTCTGCTGAAGACTCAGTTGTTCTTGTATCTGTTTGGTGACAGGATGTGTGAGTATCTCATCCCATAAAACCTAAAATGCCCATGACTTCCCTTCAGACCCATTGTATTATAAGCAGTTAAAGGGGTCATATCATGTTCCTTAAAATATTTTCCCCCTCTGAAGTTCTATCTTAATGTTATTGCCTTTAAGCCTTCCATGTCAGTGCCTTATGGTAGGCTATCCTCTTGCCATGTGAAATGGGTAACAGCACTTATTTTCAAGATGTCAGATCGCTGTTGCCTTCAGTATAGTTTTTTAATTGCCCCATCAGTCAGTTACTCAAACAGTTAAGATCAAACCAAAATGATCAGGGATCTTATTAAAGATAAATTTCAGGGTAACCCTTTACTTGAAGGGGTGTGCATAATACTGACATGACACCTTCATAATCATGACATGACACATGTCGTGAATATGAAGGAGGTTTTATGCATGTTTATGACAACTGTTTATGACTATTATTTGACCTACCCCCTACCCTTACCCCTAACCCTAGCCCATAACAAAGACATCTCAAACAATGTCATCTTTGCATTAAAAATTACATAACTGAGCGAATGACACTTAATGACAGTTGTCATAAACATGTATAAAAAACCTTCATATTCATGACATGTCATGTCATGATTATGAAGGTATCATGTCAGTCTTATGCACAACCTTCAAGTAAAGTGTAACCAATTTCAGTTACTCCATTCTAAAGGCTATTTCACCTTGCACCGAAAAACACTGATTAACGGCAATGGACACTTTTGTCAGATCAGTGTGTTACCCTTGTTGGCACCTGTTGCTGGTCGGCAATTGTTTTCGGCGAACATGTTCAGTCGCCATTCATTGGGTCAAGGAATATCTGATAAGTGACATACTTTAATCTGGTGATCGTTGCCGTTGATTGGTGCTGTTGGTGGAGTGTGAATTAGCCTTACTGTTGATATTTATTAGAAAGATATGAGGAGAAGCAGGTGCTCCTCACATCCTTTTGACAACAAACTTTTGACAGATTTTACCACATTTTACACATTGTTTTTGATTTTTTTTTTCTTCTGGTGAAAGAAATACAAAAATTAAGAAGAAAGCCAAAATATTAAATGTCATGGATGTTTATTTACTAGGGATGTAACAATATAAAAATATCACGGTACGATAATATTGCGATATGAAGTCCACGATACAATATTTATTACGATATATATAAAAAAAGAAAGTTTTGTACATTTTAAAGTAATTTTTTTCTGTCTAATGCACTTTGAGAGTTCAAAATTAAGAGCTCCAACCCATGTTCCCTTTTAGTCAGTCACGGAGACATCACATCGATGACCGACGAAATTGGGGATCTCACTAGAGAGACCAATCTACTTTGAGTGTAAACTAAATGAGCCAATGCACATTGGCATGCGATGATTGCATCCAGCTGCCGCTGATCGCAGCGCGAGTATAAATAGGCAGCAGGTGCAACACATACCCAGAGATATTGTATCCCCTCTGAAGTTCACTGATAATGTTATTGCCTTTAAGCCTTCCATGTCAGTACCTTATGGTAGGCTATCCTCTTGCCATGTGAAATGGGTAACAGCACTTATTTTCAAGATGTCAGATCGCTGTTGCCTTCAGTATAGTTTTTTAATTGCCCCATCAGTCAGTTACTCAAACAGTTAAGATCAAACCAAGTGCAAACTAAAACCGAGTGCAACACATACCCAGAGATGGAGGGAACTGCTCTTCAGGAGATGGTGAACGCACCACTCCCTCCCCTGAAGGAGAGCCAGGTGGAGAATTCTCCAAAATAGCAGTTTTCTCTATCTCGGAGTCCCAAGAGGACACGGAGAGTCGCGGATGGACCAACACTGGACCACACTCATCCTCCTCTGTTGTCAGCAGGCAGCAGCGGGTGGTTCGAGAGCATCATCAAAGGCCCTACTCACGCACCCTTTGCCCAAACGTGGAACCAGGTAAGTGTTGCACCGCACACTCAGACCACTTTTTGGTCTACTAATGAGCTGCCCGAGCCGGGTCCCTGCATTCCACCTCGCTACCCCACTGCAGGTACGTTGGTGGTTCCGCTGGTCCCGCTTATACGGTATCTGGGTGCCTGGCTAGCGCTACTCAGCACGTCTCGTTGGCTCCTGCGGACCATCAGACTCAGCTATGCGATTCAGTTCGCCCAGCTTCCCAACAAGTTCAGGGGCATCCACTTCACACCAGTGAAGGCAGCCGATGCTCATGTCTTGTGTGCGGAGATCACAGTCCTACTGGCAAGGGACGCTATAGAGCCAATCCCTCCAGCCGGTATGAAGACGGGGTTTTACAGCCCCTACTTCATTGTACCCAAGAAAGGTGGTGGGTTGCGACTGATCTTGGACCTGTGTGTCTTGTGTCTGTGTGCCTTTCACCGGTTACCGTTCAAGATGTTGACGCAGAATCGCATCTTCGGGTGCATCCATCCCCGAGATTAATTTGCAGCGATCGACCTGAAGGATGCGTACTTTCATGTGTCGATCGTTCCGTGCCACAAACCATTTCTGTGGTTTGCGTTCAAAGGATGTGCCTATCAGTACATGGTCCTGCCCTTCGGGCTGTCCCTCTCCCCCCGTGTCTTCACGAAAGTTGAGGAGGGGGCTCTTGTTCCCCTTAGAGAGCAAGGTGTTCGCATCCTCAACTATCTCGACGATTGGCTTATATTAGCACAGTCTCAGGATCAGTCCGATGCAGAGGATCTCTTTTCTCTGTATGGAGGTTGGATTTGGTCGAACAGACAGCACGCCTCACAGAGGAACATGCTCAGTCGGTGCTGAACTGCTTGAATACGTTCAAAGGCAGGACAGCGGTCCCACTGAAACATTTTCAGAGGCTCCTGAGGCATATGGCTGCTGCTGCGGCAGGCAAGGCTGCTTCTGCCGCCCCATCACCGGCTGGGGTGCCACGTACAACCGGCAAGCAGTCTCGGGGGTGTGGATGGGCCCCCAACTGCAGTGGCTTATCAGTTGCCTAGAGTTGTTAGCAGTGCGCCTTGCCTTGAACCGTCTCAAAGGGCGCTTACGAGACAAGCATGTACTGGTCCGTACGGACAACACTGCAACCGTTGCGTACATCAACTGACAAGGTGGTTTGCGCTCCCGTTGCATTTTCGCAACTCGCCCGCCACCTCCTCCTCTGGAGACAGAAGCATCTGAGGTCACTTTGTGCCATTCATAATCCAGGTCTGCTCAACTGTGCGTCAGACAAGCTGTCACGAGCTGCACTCCCGGGAGAATGGAGACTGCATCCATTCACACAGACACTGTGCAAAGTCAGCCCCCCCTGGCAGATTCCTCTGAGGAAGGATCTACTGACTCAGAGATGGGGTACCCTGTGGCACCCGCGTCCGAACCTCTGGAAACTCCATGTGTGGTCCCTGGATGGGACGTGGAGGTTCTAGGTGACCTACCCCAAGAGGTAGCGGACACCATCACTTCGGCGCGAGCACAGTCTGCGAGACACTCTTACGCCTTGAAGTGAAACCTGTTTGTCGAGTGGTGTTCTTGTCACCGAGAAGACCCCCGGAGATGCCCGATTAGAGTCATGCTTTCCTTTCTGCAGCAAGGGTTGGAGGGGAATTCCCTCCACCATTAAAGTCTATGTCGCTGCTGTTTCTGCTTATCACGACCCCGTGGAGGGGAAGTCGGTAGGGAAGCATGACCTGGTCATCAGGTTCCTTAGGGGGGCGAGAAGGTTGAATCCTCCTCGTCCTCCCTGTATACCCTATTGGGACCTGACTCTGGTGCTCAGAGCACTACAGCACTACAGCAGGGCCCATTTGAGCCTTTGCAGTCAGTCGAGCTAAAGTTTCTTTCAATGAAAATTCTGCTCCTGGTTGCATTGACCTCCATCAAGAGGGTGGGGGACCTGCACGCATTTTCGGTCGATGAATCGTGCCTAGAGTTTGGGCCGGCTGACTCCCTGGCAACCCTGAGGCCCTGGCCCGGCTATGTGCCCAAGGTTCCTACAACACCCTTCAGGGATCAGGTAGTGAACCTGCAAGCGCTGCCCCCGAAGGAGGCAGACCCAGCCCTAGCTTTGCTCTGTCCCGTCCGTGCCTTTTAGATGGTATGTGAACCGGACACAAAGCTTCAGGACCTCAGAACAGCTCTTTGTCTGTTACGGAGGCCGGCAGAAGGGGAACGCCATCTCCAATCAGAGGATGGCCCACTGGATAGTGAATGCCATCACCCTGGCTTATCAGGCACAGGGTGTGCCCTGGCCGCTCAGGTTGTGAGCTCACTCTACTAGAAGTATTGCATCCTCCTGGGTGCAGGCTCGCGGTGCTTCGCTGACAGATATTTGTAGAGCTGCGGGCTGGGCGACCCCCAACATGTTTCGCCATCGTGTTGAGCCGGTATCCTCCTGTGTTCTCACCTCAAATGGGTAGAAGCACCGAGAGGCTCTGCTTAGTCTCAACTTGCTAAACTGCTCCACAGTGTCCATACTGTAGGCCCTGTTGAGCTCCTCCATCGCCTCGGCAGCTAGACATGGCAGAGCGTATGGCGCCAGGCCCTCACTCGATGAATCCACGAGAACCGGTAGAGGGTTGGGTGCCATATGTAGTGACCTAAGTGGATCCCATATGTGTATTCTCCACGGTATAGCTTCAAGCCCATGTTTCGTCAGTCATCAACGTGATGTCGAGAGTGACCGACTGAAAGGGAATGTCTCAGTTATGTATGTAAACCTCATTCCCTGAAGGAGGAAACAGAGACGTCACGTCCCATCGCCAGGCTTCTGTACCACCACTGAGTGGCCAGGTTACTGACTCAGCTCCTCAGCGAAAACCTGAGTATGCGTTGCACCTGCTGCCTTTTTATATTTGTGCTGCGATTAGCGGCAACTGGATGCAATCATCGCATGCCAATGTGCATTGGCTCATTTAGTTTACACTCAAAGTAGATTGGTCTCTCTAACAAGATCCCCAATTTCATTGGTCATCGACGTGATGTCTCCATTCCCTCCTTCAGGAAACGAGGGATACATGCATAACCGAGACATTCTTAACTAAGAAAACTGAAGTCAGAAAAAAGTCAGTGAATTGAGTAGCATTGTAACGGTATGAGATTTTCACGGTATGATAATCGTCTCAGAAAATATCACGGTTAGGGATGCTCCGATCGATCGGCCGGAGATCGGTATCGGCCGATAATCACATTTTATGATTCGATCGGTACTCACTACACTTGGCCGATCTCACAAACCGATCGCAATTTGATGGCGTCAACGTGTGAGGACGTACATGATGTAGTGAGTACCGATCGAGGTGATATGATGAATGGGTGGTTCATTTTTAACAGCAGATTCAGTGATGTTAGAGCTGATCTGCACATCACTGCATGCGTCTGACACGCACTCCACGGGAACCAGAGCTGATCGCAGCCGCTCTAGTCAGTGCTTGTGTTTATACCAGCCACGCCGCGGCATGTTCCTGAAGCGGCTCAATGCGCTGCTTGGCTAAAATAGTATTTTGTGAGTTGGCACTGCATGGAGGACGGAACAAAACTTCGTCGGAGTCATAAGGGGTAACGGTATCATAATACGCTGATCGTGGGCTGCTTTTAAATGAACATTTATTTATAAAATAAAATATCTTCTTTGGCCATATTAGCCTACTCAATAGCATTAACACAGGCTTTACTCCTTTCAAACTCATTCAAAATCTGGAATGTCACCGTTTCTGTCACTGCAACTTCCCGATCAGGTGAACACACACACACACACACAAATGAAATCGTCTGCCTGATGAAAAAAATGTAGTTAATATTTGCATCATTTATGATTTATTTTATCCACCCGCAAATAATCAGAATGCATTTTTTTATTACCGACCCACGGATTATCCGCAGCGCCCGCGTGATCAAACTACTCCATTTTGTTCTTTCAATAGTTTAAATGTTTCTTTTTCTTTTTCCTCTTCAGTCTTATATTGGACAGCATTAAACCTTATGAGTTACATCAGACTTCTCTATGTTGGAGTTTAAATGTTTCTATTTATTTTGTCCAGTGTTAATGATGCACAAGATGGCGCCGCAGATGGCAGCTACAGTGCTTTGCTCTCCAGTGTTTGTACTGTTTTTGTTTGTTTTTCCTGTTTTTTGTTTCTCAAACACGATCAGTTTTACCAGGGATGAACTGCTGAACATTCGGCAGAACACACCACAAAATCTTTTACCGGATTTTGATTATTCGGACACTTTGCTGGACATTATAGTTGGTGGAGCTGCAGTGTTGTTTAGACACGCAGATGGGGGTAAGCGAGCCGGCGCGCTTGTGAAGCTTCGTCAGCGCGAATTAAGAACGCCGTTGCCTAGCATCCATCTAGTGAATCTCCGCTCTCTACCCAACAAAACGGGCGAACTTCTCCTGCTCTCCCAGACAAATAAGGATTTCTCAAACTCTGCAACTCCGTGTTTCACAGAAACCTGGCTGAACGATACCATACCGGACAGCGCGTTACATCTTCCTAACTTTTAACTGATCAGAGCAGATCGTGAGGCAGAATCAACGGGGAAATCGCGCGGCGGCGGGACGTGCTTCTACATCAATGAGAGGTGGTGTACAGATGTAACTGTGTTAAAGAAGATGTGCTGCTATGATCTAGAAACGCTATTCATTAACTGTAAGCCGTTATATTCGCCGCGGGTGTTCTGTTCGTTCATTCTCGTGAGTGTTTACATTCCAGCGAACGCGAGATCAGCTGTACAGATACTCGCTGATCAGATCACAGAGACTGAGCAAAAACACCCGGATTCTGTTTTAATCATTCTCGGTGACTTTAATAAAGCAAATCTCTCCCTCGAACTGCCAAAATACAGACAGCACATCACATGTCCCACCAGAGACAGTAATATATTGGATCACTGTTACACAGCGATAAAGGATGCATATCACTCTGTCCCACGGGCAGCTTTGGGACTCTCTGATCACTGTTTAGTTCATCTTATACCAACCTACAGGCAGAAACTCAAATCTGAAAAACCTGTATTAAGAACTGTTAAAAGATGGACTATTGAAGCAGAGCAAGATTTAAAAGCTTGTTTTGACCTCACTGATTGGAGTGTTTTTGAAGCTGCTGCCACCGATTTGGACGAGCTCACAGAGACTGTAACATCATATATCAGTTTCTGTGAAGATATGTGAATTCCTACCAGGACTCGTTTAACCTACAACAATGACAAACCATGGTTCACTGCAAAACTCAGACAGCTCCGTCAGGCCAAAGAAGATGCTTACAGGATGGGGGATAAAGTCTTGTATAAACAGGCCAAATACACATTGGAAAAGGAGATCAGTGTGGCAAAGAGGAATTATTCTGGCAAGCTAAGGAACAAATTCTCTTCCAGTGATTCTGCTTCAGTGTGGAAAGGTATGAATGACTTTACAAATTACAAGACACCATCCCCCAGCACTGTGGAGAATCAACAACTAGCAGACGATTTGAATGACTTTTGCTGCAGGTTTGAAAAAAAAAAACACACCCGCCCTGAACACCTCTCCACACAACCATTAACACCTCCAGCAACCCCCCTCTCCCCCACACCTGCACTGAAAATAAGTGAAGATGACGTGCGGCAGGTCTTCATAAAGAACAAAAGAAGGAAAGCACCAGGCCCAGATGGTGTGTCACCAGCCTGCCTTAAATCCTGTGCTGACCAGCTGGCCCCCATCTTCACACAGATCTTCAACAGATCACTGGAGCTGTGCGAAGTCCCCTCATGCTTCAAATGCTCCACCATCATCCCCGTCCCAAAGAAACCCAAAATTACTGGACTTAATGACTACAGACCTGTGGCTCTAACGTCTGTGGTCATGAAATCATTTGAAAGACTGGTTTTGGCTTATCTGAAGGCCTCCACTGGACCCTTACTGGACCCCCTGCAGTTTGCCTACAGAGCAAACAGGTCTGTGGATGATGCAGTCAACATGGGAATGCACTTCATCCTGCAGCATCTGGACAGACCAGGGACTTATGTGAGGATCCTGTTTGTAGACTTCAGCTCCGCTTTTAACACCATCATCCCGGACACCCTTCAGAATAAACTGACACAGCTCTCCGTCCCCACCTCCGTCTGTCAGTGGATCACCAGCTTCCTGACAGACAGGCAGCAGCTAGTGAGGTTGGGAAAATACACATCCAGCACCCGCACCACCAGCACTGGAGCCCCTCAGGGCTGCGTTCTCTCCCCACTGCTTTTCTCCCTCTACACCAGGGGTCACCAACGTGGTGCCCGCGGGCACCTGGTAGCCCGCATGTAGTCTCTGAGTCGCCCGCCAAGCACGTTCTATAAATAGCCTGAATTAGCGATAAACTATATCATATCGAGATTATGATAAAAAATTATGTTAATAATGATGATAAGCTGAACATGTTTACTCAATATGGATTAATCTAATATCGAATCACACAACAGAAATAAATGCTTCAGCAGCAGTCAGTGCATGTCACTAATAAGTCTGCATGCTCTGTATGTCTCTGTGTGAATGCGTGGAGTAGATTCGTCTGATACACAAACACACGTGACTCGCGGTGTATTTCAGCGTCTGTCTCAATATATGAGGACATGGACACATGCACTTCATCTCCAGAGCTTCTCTGAGAGTCACTTCACAGTTTCATTTGAGAAAAATTACCGTCAAATACACGCTGAAACTAAAACCAAAACTGAAAGACCTTCACGACAAACCGCCAAAATAAAAGCCTGGTTTAACTTTTGTATAGATTATATATTATATATATTTGCCTTTTGTAATATATTTTGACTGATTATATTACTACTGTATACTAAAATGCAATTCTCATAGTAATAATAATAATATTAATAATATAATTAAGGAATATCATACAACCAAGTTATTTTTTTATTTAGTAGCCTAATTTATACAGTTCAGTTATGCAGCATCTTATCTGATAAAATGAAAATGCATTTTTTTTGTACTGAAACATAAAACACAGAATCCATAAAAAATCTAAAGGAAAACACATAGTTTTGGGAAAAAATTAAATGTATTTATTGGGGCCCTAAATTAAAAGGTAGGTCCTCTGTTGAATTTAATTGTGAACAAAGTTATGTTTACCTTCATTCTCAAGGTCTAACAAATGTGGAAAGCATTTCCTTCCCCATTAATGGTAAATTAATAGCATGATAAATAGTGTATGACATGGAAAAAATTATTGTGATAGCCTATTTTTATATATTTTTCTGAAATATTTTCCTGGATCGATAAAAACATTGAAAATGCTTGTGAGAAAACATTAATGTCATGTATGTATGTATGTATATGTGACAATGATAAATAAAATGATATTTATTTATTTGGAGTATATCAAACAAGTAGCCCTTGAGACCATTTTATCCCGCCAGGGAGCCCTCACTCACAAAAAGGTTGGTGACCTCTGCTCTACACGAATGACTGCACATCTAAAGACCCTCTGTCAAGCTCCTGAAGTTTGCAGACGACACCACACTTATCGGCCTCATTCAGGATGGTGACGAGTCTGCCTACAGACAGGAGGTTAAGGAGCTGGCTGTCTGGTGCAGTCTTAACAACCTGGAGCTTAACACGCTCAAAACAGTGGAGATGATCGTGGACTTCAGGAGAAACCCCCCTGCTCTCCCCCACTCACCATCATGAACAGCACGGTGACTGCAGTGGAGTCATTCAGGTTCCTGGGCACCACCATCTCCCAGGACCTGAAGGGGGACAATCACATAGACTCCATTGTGAGAAAGGCCCAGCAGAGGTTGTACTTCCTTCGCCAGCTGAGGAAGTTTAACCTGCCACAGGAGCTGCTGATACAGTTCTACTCTGCCATCATTGAATCCGTCCTCTGCACATCAATAACTGTCTGGTTCAGCTCAGCTACCAAATCTGACCTCAGAAGACTACGGAGGGTAGTACGGACTGCTGAGCGAATCATTGGTACAACCCTCCCTACTCTCCAAGAACTGTACTTATCCAGAGTGAGCAAAAGGGCTGGCAAAATCACTCTGGACCCCTCACATCCAGCACACTCCCTCTTTGAACTGTTGCCATCTGGTCGACGCTACAGAGCTCTGTGCACCAGAACGACCAGACACAGGAACAGTTTCTTTCCCCAAGCAATCCATCTCATGAACACTTGACATTAAACGTGGAACGTGTTGTGGAACACACAACGCTATTATACAATTATTTATTCACCACACATACATATATAATATTTTTTTTTTATTTTATTTCAAATTTGCACATGTCAGACCTGTACACACATGATTGCGTAGTGTTTTTGCTATTTTGTACATTGCCTATTTGTATATTTGTATATTGTTCTTTTGTTGTCTGTGTCCTGTCCTGTTGCTGTCATTCTGTTGCACTGTGGAGCTTTGTCACTATAACAAATTCCTCGTATGTGTAAACATACCTGGCCAATAAAGCTCATTCTGATTCTGATTCTGATTAAATTAAACCTAATGAGTTGCATCAAACTACTCCAATTAGTTATTTTATGTAACTTAAACATTGTCCAATAGAAGTCTGAGTAGGACAAAATTAATAATAAAAAATAAAAACATTTAAACTTATGCATAAACCCCATTTTAAAGGTATATTTAAATGTTCACAGTATAAGGAATGATTATTTATATAACATTATTACATGTGTTATATAAAGCTTGCCTTGAAGCAAAAGCATCGGTATCGGCCGATCACCATGACAAGAAATCGGTACTCTTATCGGCTGCAAAAATCCTGATATACCGTGAATCCCTAATCACGGTTTCACGGTATATATTAAACAATAATTTTTATCAGTAACAATGACTCTCAAAAGAAGAAGAAAAAGTTATTTGTGTGAACAAATCCTTTATTGCAACAAACTTGAAACCATTTCAATGAAAGTATTGAAGTCTCCCTTCTGAAAAATAAATGAATTAATTTAATTTAAAAAAAATAAAAAATAAAGCTATACACCTTATGTATATCTATATCACACTTTAACTAATTAAAACATTTTAATTAATGTTTTAAAATGTTATCAAATTAAAATTGAACAACTTTTATTTTTGGCAAAGAGCTGCACAACAGAGGTATACTAAGTTAAAATATGGACAAACATTAATGTTTAAGTAAATTCATTATTATAAAGAACATTATTGTTGTTATTATAACTTTGAAGTACATTGTACAATGCTAATATACAAACCCGATTCCAAAAAAGTTGGGACACTGTACAAATTGTGAATAAAAAAGGAATGCAATAATTTACAAATCTCAATAGAATATAGATAACATATCAAATGTTGAAAGTGAGACATTTTGAAATGTCATGCCAAATATTGGCTCATTTTGGATTTCATGAGAGCTACACATTCCAAAAAAGTTGGGACAGGTAGCAATAAGAGGCCGGAAAAGTTAAATGTACATATAAGGAACAGCTGGAGGACCAATTTGCAACTTATTAGGTCAATTGGCAACATGATTGGGTATAAAAAGAGCCTCTCAGAGTAGCAGTGTCTCTCAGAAGTCAAGATGGGAAGAGGATCACCAATTCCCCCAATGCTGCGGCGAAAAATAGTGGAGCAATATCATAAAGGAGTTTCTCAGAGAAAAATTGCAAAGAGTTTGAAGTTATCATCATCTACAGTGCATAATATCATCCAAAGATTCAGAGAATCTGGAACAATCTCTGTGCGTAAGGGTCAAGGCCAGAAAACCATACTGGATGCCCGTGATCTTCGGGCCCTTAGACGGCACTGCATCACATACAGGAATGCTACTGTAATGGAAATCACAACATGGGCTCAGGAATACTTCCAGAAAACATTGTCGGTGAACACAATCCACCGTGCCATTCGCCGTTGCCGGCTAAAACTCTATAGGTCAAAAAAGAAGCCATATCTAAACATGATCCAGAAGCGCAGGCGTTTTCTCTGGGCCAAGGCTCATTTAAAATGGACTGTGGCAAAGTGGAAAACTGTTCTGTGGTCAGACGAATCAAAATTTGAAGTTCTTTTTGGAAAACTGGGACACCATGTCATCCGGACTAAAGAGGACAAGGACAACCCAAGTTGTTATCAGCGCTCAGTTCAGAAGCCTGCATCTCTGATGGTATGGGG
Organism: Schizothorax lantsangensis; assembly: GCA_027422415.1. Classification (NCBI taxonomy): domain Eukaryota; kingdom Metazoa; phylum Chordata; class Actinopteri; order Cypriniformes; family Cyprinidae; genus Schizothorax; species Schizothorax lantsangensis. The sequence continues at coordinate 8,825,906 of CM049863.1, read as the reverse complement.
TTGCATGAGTGCGTGTGGCATGGGCAGCTTACACATCTGGAAAGGCACCATCAATGCTGAAAGGTATATCCAAGTTCTAGAACAACATATGCTCCCATCCAGACGTCGTCTCTTTCAGGGAAGACCTTGCATTTTCCAACATGACAATGCCAGACCACATACTGCATCAATTACAACATCATGGCTGCGTAGAAGAAGGATCCGGGTACTGAAATGGCCAGCCTGCAGTCCAGATCTTTCACCCATAGAAAACATTTGGCGCATCATAAAGAGGAAGATGCGACAAAGAAGACCTAAGACAGTTGAGCAACTAGAAGCCTGTATTAGACAAGAATGGGACAACATTCCTATTCCTAAACTTGAGCAACTTGTCTCCTCAGTCCCCAGACGTTTGCAGACTGTTATAAAAAGAAGAGGGGATGCCACACAGTGGTAAACATGGCCTTGTCCCAACTTTTTTGAGATGTGTTGATGCCATGAAATTTAAAATCAACTTATTTTTCCCTTAAAATGATACATTTTCTCAGTTTAAACATTTGATATGTCATCTATGTTGCATTCTGAATAAAATATTGAAATTTGAAACTTCCACATCATTGCATTCTGTTTTTATTCACAATTTGTACAGTGTCCCAACTTTTTTGGAATCGGGTTTGTATTTCTGTCATAATTTCAAGTTAAATCGAACTTTTATTTTGACGGGTTGTGGTGGACCTGTGCGTTTCAGAGTGTATTTGACAATGGTTTTTCTCTCAGAGCAGCTCTGGTGATGTGCATGTTTATGTAGATCCTGAAAACACCATTAGGGTCATGCGTACTTCAGTATGTAGTAGATAAAACGGTGCCACTCAGAGACATGCAGAAACAAGCAGATTATTTATCTAGCAGTCTCTTTGCGCTTTAATATTCACAGACACATATAAAATCTACTTTTGATTTATCCATCGATCAGATTGCGTGTTTTACATGACATCCTCGTTATACTGTAAACTCCATGTTCATGACTGCACCGGGATTCCCTCCGCATCACGGAAATCATATGGCCTTATAACAATAATTTGTTATAAATGCGAGACACCTTTATCTGCACGGAGGGATGGTGTCCGCGAATATGAACGAACATGGATGTATTGCCTGCTTTTGCAGCCACTTTGCGTCCACATTTTTTGCAAATTGGATCTGTCCTCAAGTACAACCCCGCGCTCATTTTTTTAATATCCAAAGTATTCCCAAACTGCAGATTTTAAAGGGGTCATATGATGCTTTTTTAAAGATCATTATTTTGTGTATTTGGTGTAATAGAATATGTTGACATGCTTTAATGTTCAAAAAACACATTATTTTTCAAATACTGTACATTATTGTAGGTCCTCTATGCCCCGCCTCTCTCAAACGCTTCGTTTTCTACAAAGTCCCTCCTTCCGACAAGTGCAGTCTGCTTTGATTGGCCAACTGGCACAGTGCATTGTGATTGGCCGAACACCACAAGCAGTGTCTCAGTCTAAATTACATTCACACTGGTGTTTTAGGAAGCCAAACAAATTAGAATATAATAATAACAACAATTTTATATTATTGTTATTCCTATGACAGTAATAGCCATATATTGTAAAACAATTGCATTGTAAAATAAATAAAATGAATATTTTATAGGTATATTATTTTTGCTTTACAGTAGAGAAATTACAATACTTCTTTCCTAATTTCTACACTTGGAAGATATATTGCTAGTTGTCAGCAATTCATACTGCACTTTTAAGCTTTTATTTTGACGGAAATGGCAGTAGAGCTTTTATTTTGAAGGAAAACTCCAGCTTCAGTGAAAACAGGCTTACAAAAACACATCTCACTACAAATCTAGAGAAATGCTGTAATCATCTGCCACGAAAATAAAGCATAACTTGTGGCCGTTGCACTTTCTGAGGCGCGGAAAACACTGGATCACGAGCTGATCACTTCAACAATGTGTGCGCTTCGCTTTGAAACGTGCAGTGAAAACAGACTTGATGAGAAGTTTAAATATATTTTAAAAAATTACACTTTTTGCCCAGAAGACCTATCATTTCATATCATCATGTGACCGCAATAATATCGAGACAGTTTTGGTGTCGATATCTCGATATTGATAATATTGTTACAACCTTCTTATTTACCAAGTAATCTACTATTACAAAATTACAATTTTACCTGATATTTAAAAATAAATCCTCAGTAAATATACATGACATTTAATATTTAGGCTTTTGTCACTTTTTTTATTTTTTTACATTGAAAAAAAAAAAAAAAAAAATGAGCCTGGGAAGTTTCTGAAATTTGGTTAATTTGACACATAATTGACCCAAATGCTGTTTTTGTACTGTGGAGGGTGTTTTGAGTTCTGCAAGTTGGAGTATGTTTTCATGGTACAATGACCTCTTAAAATAAATCCAATTTATATATTTTTTTTCCATGATGTGATCCCTTCAAAGAAGCTTATGCTTCTTCAGCGGTAGCGTTCTTAAAGTGTTACTCCACCCCGAAATGAATGTTTTGTCATTAATCACTTACCCCCATTTCATTCCGAACCCGTAAAACTTTGTTCGTCAGAGGAGACGAATTGTTAAATAAAGTTGTTTTTTTTTACTTTGCGTACAAAAAGTATTCTCGTAGCTTCATAACGTTATGGTTGAACCACTGATGGCAGATGGACTATTCTGATGATGTTTTTTAATACTTTTATGGGCCTTGACGGTGTTAATTGGTTGGCAATCAATGGGACAGTCACAAGCCTCCCGGTTTTCATCCAAAATATCTTAAATTGTGTTCCGAAGACGAATGAAGCTTTTACGGGTTTGGAACAACATGGGGGTAAGTGATTAATGACAAAATTTTAATTTTGGGGTGGAGTAACCCTTTAACTTATAGTATCTTACTAAGAACTGTAAACAAACAGAAAACCACTGAGTCTCACACATCTTATGGGTGACATACTTGTGGGGCTGTTCTTTTCTTATCCTCTGTCTTTGTTTCTCTTTTCTTTTCTCTTCTGTCTCTTTTGTGTGTGAAATTCTCTGACATCAGGGAAAATAAGATGTTTACTGAGAATGAAATAAGGAACATCATGTTTCAAGTTCTCTCTGGTTTGGCATTTGTGCACAAGCATGGTAAGATTTCTTACTCTTTCATTTGTTCTTCTCTGATGTGTTAAAGAGCTTCATATAACACCCTTATGAACTTTAATTAGTTCCCAATTACATTTATAATAGTGATATGTGACATGTTTGTTAAAGTTACTTTAGGAAACGAACCTTATTATCCACCAGACATGGTGGCTAATGAAAGGCCATTTAAAAAAAAAAAATGTTAAAAAATAAATAAATAAAAAATATATATATTAGTGCTGGGCGGTATACCGGTTCATAACGAATACTGGTGTTTATTTTTCTTATGATAGGAATTTTTTAAATACCGCCACACATTTCTACAACCGCGCCACGCAGAAGAAATAATGTGCCGCTCGCACGCAATAATTAGTTGGGAAAGTCATTTGAGTGAATGCCAGTAAAAGCGAAAGAATCGCAATACTCAGGCAAACCGCTATAGAGTTGATATCGCTATAGAGTTAGAACCGGTGAATGCGGTTTACAGGTTTCATAGAAAGAGAATGATGTGCGCCAAAAACGAGTCGCTGTAGAAACCGAATACTTCAATGGTTGCGGTGCGCTCAACATGAGAACCAACGCAAATGACATGTGAAATAAACGTCCTCATGTATTAAAGAAGAGTGGCTTGATTATGTGCTGGAAACAGCGGAGGATGGGCACAGAACGGTAACAAAACTCTGAGACATATACAGTCACACACAGTTGTATTGTGCAAACATACTTCATAGGGATATTTAGACAGCTATAGAAGAATTTATGTTCACGGTTCAGCTTTTTTTTTTTTTTAAATAACTTGCAGATCTCAGCTTAAGTTTTGCTTCAGTTTGTTTTCTATTCAATTCTATTATATCAGTTAAATAGTTTGTTTTGATATATTATATTATGTTAGGCCTATATTATAAACCTAATAAATAATTGACCTTGTTTTTTTAATGGAATCTCTTGCTCATCAAGACTGTATTTATTGAAAAAATACTGAAACAACAGTATATTGCAATTTCTAATATTGGTTTCCTATTTTAATACCTATACTTTAAAATATAATTTATTCCTGTGAAGCAAAGCTGAATTTTCAGCATCATTACTCCAGTCTTCAGTGTCACATGATCCTTCAGAAATCATTCTGAAATGCTGAATTATCAGTGTTGCTGATCTAATATGCTGAATTAATATCAGTGTTGCTGATCTAATATGCTGAATTACAATAGTGAAACTGTTGTGCTGCTTAATATTTTTTGGAACTTGTGTTACTTTTTTCTTTGATTCTTTGATTAATAAAAAGTTAAAAAGAATAGCATTTATTCAAAATGTATTATAACAATATAAGTCTTTACTATCAAATTGATCCATGTAACACATCTTTGCTGAATAAAGTTTCTTTAACTTTCTTTAAACTCTTTTAAAGTATCTTTAAAAAGAAAGAAAAATAGTGTATATTTTGAATAGTGTATATTGTAACACAAAATCTCTATTTTGAATAAACAGTTCTTTTTAACTTTTTATTTTAAAAAAAATATCACAGGTCCCAAACAATATTAAGCAGTACAACTGTTTCCAGCATTGATTATAAATCAGCATATTATAATGATTTCTGAAGGATCATGTGACACTGAAGACTGGAGTAATGATGCTGAAAATACAGCTTTGCTTCACAGGAATGAATTATATTTTAAAGTATATCAAAATAGAAAACATTTATTTTAAATTGCAATAATATTTCACAATATTATTGTGTGGAATAATATTCAGTTCTTTTTTATCAAATAGATAGGCTACAGCCTTGATGAGCATAAGACACTTCTTTAAAAAATATATTTACTGATCCCAAACTTTTGAACGGCAGTGCATTTATACTGTAAAAAATGTTTTCTCAGGTAACCTAAAATGTACATCATTTAGTTACATCAAGGGTCAAATCAAATATAAATAGCACATTAAAGTTAAAAGTTACACACTTTTGTGTGTGTGCGCTGTACAGGTCTGGTATAAAGAATGTTTTTTGCTCAGGTGCCCGAAATGTCCGCCCAATAGAGAAAAGTTTTGCTCAGCAAGAAAAAAAAACATTAGAGGGAACATTGCCTGTAAATAGTAAAATAAAACTCTTTCCTTTATGTGTTGATATTTTTGTATTGAAAATGTTTTTGATTAACATTTATGGGCTTTTTTTTAATTTGGGCTAGTTAAATTAATTTCGGGCTACCAAAATCTGAAGAGTACCTGCCCGAAGGGCTACCAGGGATTTTGAAATTTTGCGAGCCCTAGTTCAGTTGGAAGATGTCTCCAGTGCTGCCCCGCAAGCGCGAGCTCTGACTCTCCTGGCACAGTGTCGCCTCTCTCGGCATCTGTTCTGTGCAGTGAGCGGCAGAGAAGCAGTGCATTCAGCTGGCCGCAACGCAGCAGACTCGTCAGTTAATGAGTAAAAAACAGCGTTTCCAAGCACCTGCCGCTTACTGACTGTTTGGAATTATAAATATGAGCATAGTTTGTTTGTTAATATTATGCCCTATTTTTTATTTTTTTAGTCTGTTACTCAGACGCAGGCAGTGCGCTGCATGAGACAAAAAAGTAATATAGCCAAAACCACCGCATAGCCACTCTTTAGTGTAACGTTAGATGCATGTTGATTTTATCAGACAATGTCGCGATTATAAATGAGAGTGACTCCTGGTTAACATGTATTAATGGGTCGTGTTTAGTCACTATTTAGTGTGGATTTTTTCTACAATATTCGCTCATCATGACAGTAAAATAGGGCATTCTAAGTCAATCTACTGCAGTTTTTCCTCTCTCAATCAGTAGAAACTTTGGTTAACACCCGGTCATGCATGAAAAAAGTAAATACCGTTATATACCGTGAATCCAGTATAATTTTGAAAAATACTGTGATATACATTTTTGGTCATACCGCCCAGCACTAATATATATATATATATATATATTTTTTTTTTTTTTTTATTTATTTATATATATATTTATTTATTTATTTATAGAGATGTATATTTATTTATTTATTTATAGAGATATATATTTATTTATTTATTTATAGAGATGTATATTTATTTATTTATTTATAGAGATGTATGTATGTATGTATGTATGTATATATTTGATCCCCTGCTGATTTTGTACGTTTGCCCACTGACAAATAAATTATCAGTCTATAATTTTAATGGTAGGTTTATTTGAACAGTGAGAGAGAATAACAACAAAAAAATCCAGAAAAACGCATTTAAAAAAAGTTATAAATTGATTTGCATTTTAATGAGTGAAATAAGTATTTGACCCCTTCGCAAAACATGACTTAGTACTTGGTGGCAAAACCCTTGATGGCAATCACAGAGGTCAGACATTTCTTGTAGTTGGCCACCAGGTTTGCACACATCTCAGGAGGGATTTTGTCCCACTACTCTTTGCAGATCCTCTCCAAGTCATTAAGGTTTCGAGGCTGACATTTGGCAACTCGAACCTTCAGTTCCCTCCACAGATTTTCTATGGGATTAAGGTCTGGAGACTGGCTAGGCCACTCCAGGATCTTAATGTGCTTCTTCTTGAGCCACTCCTTTGTTGCCTTGGCCATGTGTTTTGGGTCATTGTCATGCTGGAATACCCATCCACGACCCATTTTCAATGCCCTGGCCCTGACTGTGCATGGCCCTGTCCATCGTCCCTTTGATGCGGTGCAGTTGTCCTGTCCCCTTAGCAGAAAAACACCCCCAAATAGGGATGCACGGTATACCGGTACTGGAAAAATACCGGTGTATATATTATATTTCAAACGGTACGATATCATAATTTTGCTCGATTCGGTATTTAATACGCTGCTGTTGCGAAGTGCACCTGTAGGTGGCAGTGCTTCCCAAATTGCTGCACAACCGGTAAATGTGACAACAGAACAACACTATCCATCAAACAGATGCAACTCTTATTGCCACAGGAGGCAACACATCAAACCTTTTTAAGCATTTGTCGCTTGCTCATCCTGATCTTTTCAGAGAATTAAAGGGGTCATATGATGCGATTTCAAGTTTTTCTTTCTCTTTGGAGTGTTACAAGCTGATTGTGCATAGATAAGATCCCTGAAGTTGCAAAGACTAAAGTCTCAAAATAAAAGAGATATTCTTTATCAAAGTTAAGACTCTGCCACGCCCCCCTAAAACAGCTCATTCAAACACACCCCCACATGCTACTTCGCGATGTGGAAATATTTGCGTAATGCCGCCCAAATGGTCACGCAAAGAAAGAAGGCGTGGTTTCAGTAACCGCAGTAGTGTTGATGAAACAAAGCAAAAGCACTTTATTTAGCCTTCCGAAAGTGCGTGCATTTAGGAATCATTAAGCCTGGCTCACACTACAGGATTTTTAGCTCGATTTAGCCCCGATTTCCCCCTCCTGAGAATCGGAGGAAAAATCTTGTGGAGCACCTCGATCGGTCCCGATGTTCGGCGCGGATTATCTGGTAATGTGAGGCATTCACAGATCGAACCTTGCACCTCCCGATCTGCTCGTACACAAATCGGGGCCACCCCGATCATATCAAACATGTTTGATATTTAAGATTTAAATCGGGATGACGACGGCTGATTACGTCAGTACTTTCACAATAGCCAATGCGCGACCGCAAAACAGCTGCTGCACAGGTCCCTTGGATAGTGGAGATGGAGGAAATGCAGTGGTGGCGCTAGGGCGGGGCTTGACGGGGCTATAGCCCCATCAGAAACTTGCTTAGCTCCGGCACAGCCCCCCCAAGGATTTCCCAAATGATTTTCCTGTTTTTTTTAACTCTCGGTGTCACTCTCATTAACATTGAAAAATAAACATTAAAAACCTAAAAAGTGCCTAATATGTGGCCTATAAACAATTGATAATATGGGGGAGCAACTCAACTCAAGCAACTCAAGCAAGCAACGCGCAAACTTTGCGCAAGACGGTGAACGTCAGTCAGTTCACTATAGAGAAAGTGAAAGTAAAAAAAAAAAAACTGACGGCTAACGCTGCATAAATGGTGCATATTCTCTCTGAGACAACGAGAGACGAATCTACTTTAACATATGCTGATAACGGTATATAACTGTCTTAGTAATTGTCTCTTGTGGCTGGTATAGTGAAAAACATGAGAAGAAACTTTATTTCGCGTTAAACAGGTTGTTTTTGAAAATTGGTGCATGCAGCTGCTCTGAATTTTCATTGATGTTCATTGATGTGACAGTGTTAATAATAATAATTATAGGCCTATAATTCATTGTATAAATTAATAGACCTGTTTAAAAAAAAAAAAAACTTTTTAAAAACATTTTCAATGAGGACTAAGCTAATAGACTATTTTATTATCCTCACAGCGCATCACGCGGTGATGCGCCATTAAATTATTGCGGGGCAATAATTTAATGTAATTTAATAATAAAAGTAATCTAATAATAATATGCCTAATAATAAGAAGAATGTAACAGGCCTACATTAATTGGAAATGCTAAATCCTCTTAATATTGCCAATTTTTGATGCGTTTGACAATATCTCTGGCTATCATCTACACATGATGCAAATCAACACGGGGAGGTTATCACCCGCAATGTGTGCCCGTGTGGAATAGGTTTATGAATTGTAATATCTATTATAAATGGTTAGAATTTACCATGTTTTCCTAACATTTGGCACTGAGTGACTGACTCTTGATTGTCAGACAAAAATCACTAGATGTGTAAAAAAATAAAATAAATAAATAAAGATAACAAATAAATAAATAAAACAATGAAAAAAGAAAAAAATCTCTCTCTTTTCTCTTTTAGAGAGAAAGAGAAATCTTTCTCTCTTTTCTATATTCGTTCATAAATTATATTACTTTGTAAGTGTCATATATGGCAGTTGGCATTAGTATATTACTAATCAGTGGCATATGAGAAGTTTAATACCACAGGAAAAAAGTTAAATATGCCTTTTTCAAAGCTGCTGTATATAAAAAACTGAAAGCTATAGTTAGGCGTTCATTACTTTCTATCAATTTAATTAGTTTTTTTAGCACCCTCTGAACTGTTAAGCCCCCCTTAGCACCCCCAACAAAAAAATCCTGGAGCCGCCACTGAGGAAACGGCTTCTTGACGTTTTGTAGTAACACTGTCTGTATAATGTGTGGAAAACGTATCACAACCGTAAGGCGAAAGAGAAGCGCCGGGGTGAAATCACCTCATTTTTGAAAGTACAGAGTGAGTGCAGAAAGCTGCCATATGTAAACATTACTGATGAGCTGCTGCGTGAGATCACGTGAGGTGCTCCGTCTGGCATGATAATCTTAATAATATTTTGTAGTGTGTGATGTGCCACGATATTCAAATCTTGTAGTGTGTGCATGTTTAAGATTTGAGGGAAGAAAATCTGCGAAGATTATCCTTATGTGTGTGCTGCAGCCAGATTTCATAATCGGTTAGGATTTTAAAAATCCTGTAGTGTGAGCCAGGCATTAGACAGCAGTCCGGCGCCTAGAAAAAAAAATGAAAGCGAAGCCCGCACGTCACTTTCAGGTAGGCTACATTCATAATCAAAGAAGTATTGAGACAATATATTGTTCTGGATCATCTATTTAAGTTTAATGTTTGTAGTGATTATATTTCTGATACCTAGTCATGTAGCTTCCTTTAAAATATAGTTACCATAGTAACATTCTAAGTCAGTTAAATTCAGTTAGTTGCCTTTTTTAAGTAGAACTTCACACTACAGACTTGCAGCAGCCATTCATCTTGTGATCATCTGTAGAAAGCATTGTCTGTAAGTTTTTTATGGTTAATTTGTATTCAATTTGATGAATTTATTGTTTGTAAAGCTATGAAAGGACTATATAGCATAAATGACACTAAAAGGAGATATTATAGCTTCAGTATACTTCTCCTTTCTGTAGTTTCACTCTGTTCCAACATACACATTCAACGTGGTGTGGAATAAAGCAACATTCTCCCACAAGTCTACGTGTTGGAAAAGAGTTTATCTATCGGTCTAACTTCGGGAAGAGAGACACCAGAGTGAGGGCAGAATATATATATATATATATATATATATATATATATATATATATATATATATATATATATACACAGTATATATATATATATATATATTTGTGGTTATAAAAACAGACCTAAGCCAACAACAGCCTTTAAAATGAGTTAAAATGAATTATATAAAAACAATAAGGCAACCCAGCTGAAAAAAACACAATAGAACCATCACAGAAAATTCTAACACCATCACAAATAAATCACAAATGCCTTTACAAATCATCAACTTTTAACCATTAAAACCATTAAAAAATGGTTTTCTGTAGTGTGTTTTGGGACATATTCCATTAGGATTTATTGGGTTTAACAAGCCACCAATAGAAGGTGACCAATTACCAGTAGAGACCAACACCATTACAGTTTCCATTAAAACCCAGGGGCGGACTGGCCATCTGGACGTTCTGGAGAAGTCCAGAACGGCCGTCCATCCAGCCCTTCGGCCTGACTGGTTCATCATCAAAGAAAAAGTGTCAGATTAAGTGACGTGGAGTGTCTATTTACACTAACTCCGCCCACCAACGTGTGATTGAGATAGTCAACATTACAAAGGACGGCTAATAATCGTCAGCTCTAGTGGCACAGATGGTAAAGTGTGTGTCATACTCCTTTTGACGCGATCGACCCGGGTTCGAATCTGCCTTTTTTTCTCCCTTTTCAAATTTCAAATCACATCAGAAAAGCATATACAACCCCAAATCAGAAAAAGTTGGGACAGTATGGAAAACGCAAATCAAAAAAGAAAGTAGTGATTTCTAAATTTACTTTGACTTGTATTTCATTGCAGACAACATGAACACAAAATATTTCATGTTTTGTCTGGTCAACTTCATGTCATTTGTAAATATACATCCTTTCCTGTCATTCAGACCTGCAACACATTCCAAAAAAAGTTGGGACAGGAGCAATTTAGGGCTAGTAATGAGGTAAATTGGATAAATAATGATGTGATTTGAAACAGTTGATGTCAACAGGTGATTGTAATTATGATTTGGTACAAAAGCAGCATCCAAGAAAGGTCTAGTCCTTTAGGAGCAAAGATGGGCCGAGGATCGCCAGTTTGCCAACAAATACATGAGAAAATTATTGAAATGTTTAAAAACAATGTTCCTCAAAGAAAGATAGGAAGAGATTTGGATATTTCACCTTCAACAGTGCATAACATAATTAAAAGATTCAAGGAATCTGGAGGAATTTCAGTGCGTAAAGGACAATGGCGCAAGCCTAAGCTGAACAACCGTGATGTCCGATCCCTCAGGTGGCACTGCATCAAGAATCGTCATTCATCTATAAGCGATATCACCACATGGGCTCAGGACTACTTTGGCAAACCTTTGTCAAGTACCACAATACGTAGTTACATCCACAAATGCCAGTTAAAACTGTACTGTGCCAAAAGGAAGCCCTATGTTAACAGTGTCCAGAAACGCCGTTGACTTCTCTGGGCTCGGAGGTATCTGGGATGGACCATCACACAGTGGAAACGTGTACTGTGGTCAGATGAATCAGTATTTCAGGTATTTTTTGGGAGGAATGGACGCCGTGTGCTCCGGACCAAAGAAGAAAAGGATCATCCAGACTGTTACCAGCAACAAGTCCAAAAGCCAGGGTCTGTCATGGTATGGGGTTGTGTCAGTGCCCTTGGCAAAGGTAACTTGCACTTCTGTGATGGCACCATTAATGCTGAAAAGTACATAGAGATTTTGGAGCACAATATGCTGCCTTCAAGAAGACATCTTTTCCAGGGACGTCCATGCATATTTCAACAAGACAATGCAAAACCACATTCTGCACACATTACAAAGTCCTGGCTGCAGAGGAAGAGGGTACGGGTACTTGACTGGCCTGCCTGCAGTCCCGACCTGTCTCCAATAGAGAATGTGTGGCGCATTTTGAAGCGCAAAATGCGACAACGAAGACTCTGTACTGTTGCCCACCTTAAGACTTGTTTGCAGGAAGAATGGGACAAAATTACACCTGAAACACTTCATCACTTGGTGTCTTCAGTCCCTAAACGTCTTTTAAGTGTTGTGAAAAGGAATGGCAACATTACAAAGTGGTAAATGCTTTACTGTCCCAACTTTTTTTGGAATGTGTTGCAGGTCTGAATGACAGGAAAGGATGTATATTTACAAATGACATGAATTTGACCAGACAAAACATGAAATATTTTGTGTTCATATTGTTTGCAATGAAATACAAGTCAAAGTAAATTTAGAAATCACTACTTTCTTTTTTTATTTGCGTTTTCCATACTGTCCCAACTTTTTCTGATTTGGGGTTGTATTTTTTTATAAAAATTAAGGAAATAATCAAAAAGTTGAAAATAAAGTATCGGGTAGGGTTAGGGTAGGTGTAGGGAGGGCTTTATTGTCCCAATAAGGTGGCATCCATTTAATAATTTGAATTAAAATTAAAATGTACACTCTCTCAATAAGTTATTATTGCATACTGTTTTATAATGTATTGCAATTCTGAGGTGCAGATAGTTGCCACTATTTGCAATAAGTAGTATAAATAGCAGAAAATCCTGCTATTTTAACACAGTGTAAATAGAATCTTTAGCTATTTGCACTTAGTGTAAATAGCATCTATCGCTAAGAAAATGTTATTTTCACTTAGTGCAAATAGCTGCTGCCTTAAAGGTGCACTGTGTAATGTTTAGGATGATCTATAGACAGAAATGCAATATAATATACATAACTACGTTTTCAGAGGAGTATAAAGACCTTACTTAATGAACTGTTATGTTTTTATTACCTTAGAATGAGCGATTTATAACTACATATACCGTGGGTCCCCTCACATGGAAGTCGCCATCATGTTTCTACAGTAGCCCTTAACAGACAAACTGCTCTACAGAGCGCGTATCGTCACTATGTTGTTCTCGCGAAAAAACACTGACACAATGATGAACAAGTAACAGTAATATTCGCAATGACATCGGTTATTGAATAATTAAGTAAATATAATTCCTTATTTTACCTTTGTAAAGAAACCTCATTGCTCTCTGCGGTCTCAGACGACGGCATCTTATCCCTGTATCGGCCACCGTAGCTTCTCTAAAGGGAGGGGTGAGCGGGGTACTGAGCCGTTGGTTGCAATTCGCAACCTCAACCGCTAGATGCCGCTAAAAACTACACACTGCACCTTTAAGTGATTCTACAACGGGTTACATCATTGTCATATTATACATTTTGCGTTCTGCTCTTTTTATGTAGTTTTTAAGTATTTTAGTTCATACAGTAATATATATTTATTTCAATCCCATGCTGAAAAAAAATAAAAATAAAAACCAGCACATAATTTGTAATGGTTTTAAGGATTTATAATGAGAATTGTATTGGTTTTAATGGAAACTGTAATGGTGCCTGTTGGTCTCTACTGGTAATTGGTCGTTAAAAAAAAAAAAAAAAAACTAAAACTAAATCCTAATGTAATATGTCCCAAAACACACTACAGGGAAATCCAGGGCCGTTTTTTAATCCCAGTCCGTCCCTGTTAAAACCAATACAAGTCCCATTATAACCAGTAAAACCATTACTATTTTTGTGATGTGTCTATTGCTTTTTTCAACATTACATGTTATAAATGCCTGCAAAGGGAGCCAAAGGCCTGGTGATTGCTGCTGTTACACTTACAGGACGATCATATCCTTGTTTAATAGGCTATTGACCAAACATTTAATTCAAATATCCACTTAATCTTTATTTTTTGGCCACCTTTTTGCTATAGGCGGCACAGCCTCTATAATTTCGTCAACAAAAAACATGTGGACATCATAACCTTACAAAAATTAACCATGGTTTTCGTAGTAAAACTGCTTAATTTTCTTTTGCGTGATTTCTGAATGCTTGAGACCATAAAATCAATCAGACAACTGTATTACTGCCATAGGTAACTGTCAAGAGCTACAATTGTAATTTGTAAATAATACAATTTAATTACAATTTATTTACTTTTATATATAATTAAAGTTCTATTTTGACCCCTATGGTAGGTGTTTTTTTTTAGTTCCATAATATTTGAGGGAGGGGCACAACAATAAAATCCTGCTTATGGCACCCATAAAAATGTCTCCACGATCTGCTTTTGAAGAAATATCGTTGTATCTTGCTACAGCACATATTCTATCAGCTGCAGTTCTGGCGCCGCCGTATCAATATACTGTACAACGCCACATACATTAACATCAGTAAGAAGATATTGTGAAGAATCTGGGTAACCAAACAGTTGCTGGTCCACATTGACTTTGACAGTAGGGGGAAAAAATACTATGGAAGTCACTGTGGACCAGCAACTGTTCGGTTTTCCACCTTCTTCAAAATAGCGTTTATGTTTAGCAGAAGAAGGAAACTCAGGTTTAAAACAACTTTTGAGTGAGTAAATGAAGGTATAAAAATAAAACACTTGCCTATTTTAATTCTTGGGTGAATTATTCCTTTAATGTTAATAAAACACCAAACACAAAGAGAAAAATCACTCACTACTCTTGACTGAAAAATTTTAATACAGTTGCTTTACTAGGAATCAATCATATAGTGTTTTATTTTTATATTTGTTCATTCAGTTTCTTGAATGCTCCTGCTACATTTTACATTTTACATTTAGTCATTTGGCAGACGCTTTTATCCAAAGCGACTTACAATTGGGGAATACATAAAGCGATTCATCTTGAAGAGGCAATCAGACAGAGGAAGTGCTCGTAACACCAAGTCTCAGTCATTGTTCAAATAAGTACAAGCTAGCAAGGGAAGGAGAGAAAGATAAAGGGAAAGTTTTTTTTTTTTTTTAAGAACAAGTTTAGGATGAAGTCAAGTAGTGCCGAAGTGCTGGTAGGCAGTGCAGTGAGATGAAGAGAGGTGTAACATGGGTTCTTTTGGGCTCATTGAAGACCAGTCGTGCCGCTGCATTCTGAGTCATTTGTAGAGGTTTGATTGTGTTTGATGGAAGACCAGCCAGAAGTGCATTGCAGTAGTCCAGCCTAGAAACGACAAGGGCCTGGGCAAGATTTTGCGCAGCATGCTCTGTCAGGAAGGGCCTGATTTTTCTGATGTTGTGTAGCACAAACCTGCAAGATTGAGCAGTCTTTGCAATGTGCTCTTTGAAGGTCAGCTGGTCATCAAAGATTACACCAAGATTTCTGACCGAAGTTGATGGGGTAATTATTGATGTGCCTAACTGAATCGAGAAGTCATGCTGTAGAGTCGGAGTGGCAGGGACGACAAGAAGCTCAGTCTTTGCCAGGTTGAGCTGTAGGTGATGTTCTTTCATCCATGCCGAGATGTCCGCCAGGTAGCCTGAGATCCGTGCAGCTACCGTTGGATCATCTGGTTGAAAAGAGAGATAGAGCTGTGTGTCATCGGCGTAGCAATGGTAGGAGAAGCCATGTGCCTGTATGATGGGTCCCAGTGATGTAGTGTATGTGGAGAAGAGGAGGGGTCCAAGAACCGATCCCTGAGGAACCCCAGTGACCAGTTGATGTGCTTTGGATACCTCCCCTCCCCAGGCCACCCTGAAGGACCTACCGGTGAGATAGGATTCAAACCAGCGAAGTGGAATCCCAGTGATGCCCAGCGATGAGAGGGTGGACAGGAGGATCTGATGACTGACAGTGTCAAAAGCAGCAGAAAGATCCAGCAGAATGAGGACTGATGATTTGGAATCGGCCTTTGCGACTCGCAGGGCTTCAGTGACTGAGAGTAGCGCAGTCTCTGTTGAATGGCCACTCCTGAAACCTGACTATTTAGCATCCAGTTTGTTGTACTGTGAAAGAAACAGTGAGAGCTGGTTGAAGACAACTCGTTCGAGTGTTTTCGCTACGAATGGAAGGAGAGAGACAGGTCTGTAGTTTTCTAAAAGAGAAGTGTTTAATGTAGGTTTTTTGAGCAGTGGGGTTATCCGGGCCTGCTTGAACGCTGTGGGGAAGATGCCAGTGCGGAGAGATGTGTTGATAATGTGTGTGAGTACCGGTAAGAGTGTGGGAGAGATTGCTTGGAGAAGGTGAGAGGGGATTGGGTCAAGAGGACATGTTGTAGGATGGCTGGAGAGGAGAAGTTTGGATACTTCCGCCTCGGTGAGGGGACAGAAGGAGAAGATGGGAGTTTGAGCAGTGGATGTGGTTGGTTGGAGGTCCTGTGTGTGTGGAGGTGAGAACTGGTTACCGATTGTTCTAGTTGCTAAATACACCTATTGTACCTGAAAATAAAAAACTGTTTATTTTATTTGTATATTATGTTTATTTGTAATGTGTATCTTTGTTCTCATTTTTTAATAACAAAGATAAAATAATGACAAAGATTTTTATCTTCACCCACGTTGGCCTAAATATCTGCCATATGTTTTCATTTTTGTTTATATTTTGTTACCTTGAAAGACTTTGTCTTTATAATAGAGAAATTAGTTTGGCTGTACTGCTCAAACAGCTTGCAAAATAGAAAACAACACGACAAAGAATCATGATATGATAAAATCGTGAATCGTGATACCCCTAGCCGAGGGGGAACAACCCCCCCCCCGGTCCGCGATTGTGCCCTCATAACGCCATTTCGCCCCTGCCCCTCCGGAGGCCTGTGCACGCCACTGCCTACCCCCATAGCATAATGTTTCCACCTCCATGTTTGACGGTGGGGATGGTGTTCTTGGGGTCATAGGCAGCATTCCTCCTCCTCCAAACACGGTGAGTTGAGTTGATGCCAAAGAGCTCGATTTTGGTCTCATCTGACCTCAACACTGTCACCCAGGTCTACTCTGAATCATTGGCAAACTTCAGACGGGCCTGTACATGTGCTTTCTTGAGCAGGGGGACCTTGCGGGCGCTGCAGGATTTCAGTCCTTCACGGCGTAGTGTGTTACCAATTGCTTTCTTGGTGACTATGGTCCCAGCTCTTTGGTCTTGGCCATGGTGGAGAGTTTGGAATCTGATTGATTGATTGCTTCTGTGGACAGATGTCTTTTATACATTTAAGAGAGTGCTCCTAACCTCAGCTCGTTACCTGTATTAAAGACACCTGGGAGCCAGAAATCTTGCTGATTGATAGGGGATCAAATACTTATTTCACTCATTAAAATGCAAATCAATTTATAACTTTTTTGAAATGTGTTTTTCTGGTTTTTTTTGTTGTTGTTCTGTCTCTCACTGTTCAAATAAATCTACCATTAAAGTTATAGACTGATAATTTCTTTGTCAGTGGGCAAATGTACAAAATCACCATTCTAATGTGCATGTTGACATATCTCTTTGGCACGATCCTGTAGGATTTTTTCACCGGGATATGAAACCGGAAAATTTGCTATGTATGGGTCCAGAGCTAGTGAAAATTGCTGACTTTGGATTGGCTCGTGAGATCCGCTCTCGGCCTCCTTATACAGACTACGTCTCAACACGATGGTAAGAGTATAAAAAAAAGAGTCACTGGACTTTGCAATTTCACAACCTGACAAATACACGACAATATAAACCAGCAAAAGTCAAAATATTCTACTGCTGTGGAACTAGGAAAAATGTGTATTGAGACAAGCCTATAATATTAGGTGAGGGCAGAGAGCATCGTTTCATTTTATAATACAAATCCTTTATCTTCGATTAAAAGAAACATGCCAACAGCTAAAAGCATGCAAAAGCATCTTTTAGCATGCACGCATGCTAAAAGATACGTGCCTACAGTAGTGCCATTAATCACTTTTATCTGGTACTAACTAAATGTAAAAAATTTAAATTTAAATTAGTTTCATTTTTACTACATATATTATCAATTTTTAATATATATTATATATTGTTCAGCTTTGAAACTTTAAAGGGGTGGTTGATTGCGATTTCACTTTGTGTGTAATGTTGCTGTTTGAGCATAAACAATATCTGCAAAGTGACGATGCTGAAAGTTCAGTGCAAACGGTCTTTTAAAATTATGGCAGTTTAATGGCTACAAAAATGGCTCTTAGGGACTACAACGAGTTACTTCACAGGTTCGTGATGTCACAAACCCAGATAAACCCCGCCCCCGGGAACAAGCAACAAAGGGGGCGAGGCCATGTTGTGCTGCTTTAGAGAAGAGGAAGAGAAAACTAGGGGTGCTAGTAAAAATCTGTTCATATATGAATCGCTATTCATATATGAATCACAACACACTAACCAATCTGAGCCCATTATGTATTTCTAAGGGAGGGGCTTCATAAAAGCAGGAAATGATCAGCGTGTTTATAGTAGAAGGGAGAGAGCGGTGTAAAGGTAAATAAAGGTAAATTGTGTGAAAAATAATGCGTTTTTAAAAAATAAGAACCATTAACACATGTTAGACTGCACTCCATAAACACAATCAAGCCTAGAAAAAAAAAACATTCAGCCACCCCTTTAAGAACAATGGGTCTCATTCACTAAGCATGCGTACGCACTAATTTGTGTGTGAAATGTGAGTACGAATGATTTTAAGAACAAACCACGATTCACCAAAAATTTCATACTAGAATTTATTCTACATTTACGAAAAATTATAGGAACAACTGAAACCACACGTACGCAGAAAGCACTTACGCTGCACGGCCTTATAATCATGTTAAGATATTATATTTCATCTAAATACGACTATGATTATATTAAAGCATGTTTACTAAATAATTGTTATATAATCCTTATACAAAATTATATAACAAATTTATTTAATAATATAATTTAATCTTGTCATCATACATTTCATCATATAGTGAAAGTGTAAGAAAAGTTGCATTTTGTTCAGCTGCGAGGTTTCTCTGAATAAGCCATATGTAGAGCTGGCTCCCGAGAGGTCTGTAGTCTGGGTCTGTATGAACGTTTGTTTTGTGTTTGAACACTTGAATGCTCAAAGATCTGGCGAGAGCGCGTTTGCTCTGAATAAATGCAGAAAGCCCTAATATGGAGATAATTTGGGCGTGCTTTATGCAAATGGCTAACCTCGTGCACGCGGCCGCTCATTTAGAATTACTCCAAATTCACTAATATAAGAACGAGGTAAGAAGAAATTCATGTGCGTACGCACGTGTTGTGAATTAGGCGGAAAGTTTTCGTGAGAAGTTCAAATGTGCGTATAAATACAAAAAACGTACGCAATTATTAGTGAATGAGACCCTACTGGCTGAAATGTGAGCATTTCAAAGTTCTGTCTTATGTGTTCAGGTATCGAGCTCCAGAGGTGTTATTGAGGTCACCAGTGTATAGCTCACCAATAGACATCTGGGCGGTAGGCTGCATCATGGCTGAACTCTACACACTTCGACCTCTGTTTCCTGGCAACAGTGAGGTGGATGAGATCTTCAAGATCTGCCAGGTTCTTGGTACAGTAAAGAAGGTATGATCAAATGTGAAGATGAACAGATTGTATCAGGGAATTTGGAGTAGTCAGGTGGTCAACATCCCAAGGTGGTGTCTAATTAGCAGACTGGAAAAATTAGTTGGCGAGGCATAAGATTTTTGGCCTGTAGAAACTGACTTCTAGGGCTGTGAAACAACAACAACTTCACGATATGGGTCAGTATTGAATTAATTTTTCTAGGTTAATTAGTAACAGTAATTAACAGTAGTGCCACAGTTCTTCTGGATTTAGTCTGTCTCAGTTTGTTCTGTTTCTTCATGTCATTCCAGTCAGACTGCATGATGATGAGATCAGATCTCTGTGTGGCTGTCAGCACTGGCTTATTTTTGTGCAAACAAAAATCTCACTGGATTATTACAAGTAATAGCAAAATGAATGTTTGGAAATATAAACTGATATTTCCTACTGACACACTACAGCAAAAAATATAAATAGCTGACTTTAAACCATTTTGTAGCTGGTGAAAATACTAGTGTTACATACAAAAAAGGTCAAAGTATGCACATCCAAAGCGTCTTGGCCAGGTGCAAGATCAAAGGGTACATCAAATGATGCAAAAAAGATCTGCACACTGTTGTTCTCTCTTTAGAAAAAGTTAAAAGTGGCAATGTTTCAAAGACCTTCGTCAGGCACACACACATACGTACAAAGACAACAGCTCAGTAAAGTCGAGAACACTCTACACCAGGGGTGGGCAATTAATTTTCCCAAGGGGCCACATGAGAAACTTGGGCAGTTGCAGAGGGCCGTGGGGCGTGTCTATGGGGGAGGGGGCGGAGTCTAGCCGTTTCCCCGGTAACCGCAGTAAACAAAGTAGCACAGCGCCTGACTTTGAAACTTGCAGCGCTCATATTTAATCAATTAAACCATAGCCCTTTGGAGTGTAAGCTATATCTCAATTTACATGTATAGTTTTTTTGTTTTTTTTTACCGAAGCACCACCTAAATCTTCTCCTCCCATTTCTACCAGTGTCACTGCAACATCCCGAACAGGCGAACACACACACACAAACAAAATCGTATGCCTGATGAAAAAAGTTATTTAAAACACGTTCATATTTTAGAAAATGTAGTTAATATTTGCATCATTAATGATTTATCTTATCCACCTGTGACCCACCCGCAAATAATCAGAATGCATTTTTTTTATTACCCGACCCACTTGACCCGTGGATTATCCACAGCGCCCACGGATATAACCGCCATCCGCGCATCACGAATGTAGCAAACATATAAAATACGCCCAGTGGAATTAATAGAAAGATTAAAAATACGGACACGCCTTTAGAGAGAAATGCAACCTTCATACAGATTACAATAATCAGGAAATATTTGATTTTGAATTGGTTCGTTTAAAAGTAGACATTTAAAACTTTCTATAGATATAGCCTATTTCACACGTGTGAGGCAGCCGTACGCTGAGTTTCGGTTCTTTTTTCTGACGCACTCCAGAGATGGCAGGCATGTCCTGCTTTCATTAAATGAGTTTACAGGATTAATTTTAATGAGTTTACAGAAATAAAATCAGCTTTCGAACTGATTTTAAGTTGTTTCATTATCAGGAAACAAAGCTGTTGCCTTGAAAATAAAAGCAGTGCAGTTGTATTGCGTACACCTAATTACACCTATTTGCGATTCATTTTAATTCACGAATTACCTCATGCGGGCCGGTCAAGGATAGCCAGAGGGCCGGATGTACAATGCCCAGGTCTGCGCTACACGACTGTCAGGCTGATTATAAATGGAATTTGGTCTTAACGACGGATCGTGCCCAGTCGAACCGGGTCTGTTCCAGTTGGGCTCAGTCGCTATTTGCAGTCGGCAGAAAAAGTCACATAGTGTGTGGTGTCTAAAGATAATAATCTTAGAATTCAAGAACCAGTCTTTGCCACAAAGATTTTTTAAACATGTTTAATATTTGTGACTGACACCACCGATTGTGGCTATGCAGTGGAAATGCGTTTACTGTTAAAAATCATTCAGCATTCATTTTGTAATTTTGTCAAATATTTTTTTCTTGATTATAAGAAAAATCTCAATTGTTTTTGTTGTGATTTATTTCTTGTCTTTCTTTTATTTCATAAGTTTCGTTTAGTTTTTTCTGCAGTCGAAGAAATTATAGCCTAAATTATGTCAGTGATTTCGATCTGCAGTCAAATAAAATTTAAGAAAATATAGAATATAGGCATATCTACAGGCTACTTCCATTTATTTTTTCTACTTTTAACTTCTTAAAATTTGTTATGAAGAATTTTAAATCAACTTAATAGGCTAGGCTAACAAATTTTCTTCATAATGAATACAGGAACATAATGAATAGCCTAGCTATTCTTCAAAATAAAGTTTTCATTTAAAAAAAATCATAAATCACGAATATGACAAAATTAAATTATTCTATAAATATATAATTATATATAATAGTTTTATATATAATAGTTTTTAATCCCTGATTTTAGACATGAGACAATTAATATATTATTGCTTGGCTAAACGTTTAAAAATAGTGCTAGAAATGTTTAAGGGAAATTACACATAGGCCTAGGCATTTGAAAAGACATAATGAAATATATACTCAAGCAATAACCCCATAAAGAAAGAGAAGCATCGGACTTAATGCAAAACATATTCTAGACACATTGCTGTGACATTTATTAGGATCACCAACATAGCAGAAAAAAAAACTAAAAAAAACGAATGTGTTCTTAAATTAAGCACATAAGAAAAGTAAAACAAACCTTAATGTTTCAATAGGTAAAAGCACTGGCATTGTCCGCAGTTGTCTTTGGTAAATAAAACAAAACAAAACAAATAAGGCTGCATTAACAACATTCACCTTTCAAAACAAAAAATATCAGTTACAAACATGAGT
Source organism: Schizothorax lantsangensis (assembly GCA_027422415.1). Taxonomy (NCBI): domain Eukaryota; kingdom Metazoa; phylum Chordata; class Actinopteri; order Cypriniformes; family Cyprinidae; genus Schizothorax; species Schizothorax lantsangensis. The sequence continues at coordinate 8,803,509 of CM049863.1, read as the reverse complement.
TAAGATCAAGTTCTAAATTCATATCCTTAGGGGAAAGGGTGTTTAGCGTATAAATATATATAGCTTCTCTTTTTAATAAAATGTTGTTGACTTCACCACCAGAGCATGCGAGCGGGGAGCGGAGCGTGCGAAATATAGTCAGAGTGTGGAGCGGGTTTTTATCCAAAGGCCGGAACGATCGCTCTGTCTCGCTCCTGTTCCGCTCCGATACCGCTCACACCTTCAACAATTAACAAAACTGTCAGCCTACACTTCAAAAATCGTTCGTTGTGAAGGAGAGATGGAGTTTGTGAAATATGTATATATTATAGGATATAGGCTGCGTGGCAGACGCGTCGCGGGGCGGGTTTGCTGCGTGTTGATTTTCCTTTCCGTGCCTATGTTAACAGATTAGAGCAGCCACACTGCCTGCGGAATACGCGCGTATCAGGTGCGGTCCAACATAATAGAAGTGAAACTGATTTTTTTCCGCAGCAGTCACACAACAAACCCGCTCCACGTCCGCATCGCAGGCAGTGTGTCCCAGACGTAATGCCTGTTTCACACATGCTCTGTCTACAGTGCGTATGCAGTCCGTGTGCGTTACGTATGCGGTGCAGAAGCAGCACGGACTCATTGTGCTTTCACACAGGACACGTTTTCAGTCCGGTCCTGATCCGCAGCTGTTTACTACAAACACAACATTTATCCATTATTTTGATTTTAAAACCAAACGTTGTTAGCCTATACTGAAAGTGCTTTTTCAGCATTGTGATCCTCTTTTATCAAGATACAGTTACACAATCTTTCATAGACATATTCACGTTTAAACTCAATTAATATAAACAACGTATTAAATGCATTTGTTGATAGATTTGTAAATTAAGTTGCTCAAGCAAGGAAACGCATTTAAACACAGCATACGTTGTTATCACAAATATTTTAAATTAAAACCACTGACATAAACAGTCGGCTCTAGTGCCTTTTACATTTAAATCTTTATTACAAACAGTCCCGCGGGTCTTAAAGAACTTTGTTTTTCTACCTTCACAAGACACAAGTGCATATGTTGCCTTGTTTGTCTAAAAGTGCACTTTTCTTTGTTTTAAACCTAGCCAAAAAGCCTGTGAAACACAGTATACTTTAATTATATACAAACCCGATTCCAAAAAAGTTGGGACACTGTACAAATTGTGAATAAAAACAGAATGCAATGATGTGGAAGTTTCAAATTTCAATATTTTATTCAGAATACAACATAGATGACATATCAAATGTTTAAACTGAGAAAATGTATCATTTTAAGGGAAAAATAAGTTGATTTTAAATTTCATGGCATCAACACATCTCAAAAAAGTTGGGACAAGGCCATGTTTACCACTGTGTGGCATCCCCTCTTCTTTTTATAACAGTCTGCAAACGTCTGGGGACTGAGGAGACAAGTTGCTCAAGTTTAGGAATAGGAATGTTGTCCCATTCTTGTCTAATACAGGCTTCTAGTTGCTCAACTGTCTTAGGTCTTCTTTGTCGCATCTTCCTCTTTATGATGCGCCAAATGTTTTCTATGGGTGAAAGATCTGGACTGGAGGCTGGCCATTTCAGTACCCGGATCCTTCTTCTACGCAGCCATGATGTTGTAATTGATGCAGTATGTGGTCTGGCATTGTCATGTTGGAAAATGCAAGGTCTTCCCTGAAAGAGACGACGTCTGGATGGGAGCATATGTTGTTCTAGAACTTGGATATACCTTTCAGCATTGATGGTGCCTTTCCAGATGTGTAAGCTGCCCATGCCACACGCACTCATGCAACCCCATACCATCAGAGATGCAGGCTTCTGAACTGAGCGCTGATAACAACTTGGGTTGTCCTTGTCCTCTTTAGTCCGGATGACATGGCGTCCCAGTTTTCCAAAAAGAACTTCAAATTTTGATTCGTCTGACCACAGAACAGTTTTCCACTTTGCCACAGTCCATTTTAAATGAGCCTTGGCCCAGAGAAAACGCCTGCGCTTCTGGATCATGTTTAGATATGGCTTCTTTTTTGACCTATAGAGTTTTAGCCGGCAACGGCGAATGGCACGGTGGATTGTGTTCACCGACAATGTTTTCTGGAAGTATTCCTGAGCCCTTGTTGTGATTTCCATTACAGTAGCATTCCTGTATGTGATGCAGTGCCGTCTAAGGGCCCGAAGATCACGGGCATCCAGTATGGTTTTCCGGCCTTGACCCTTACGCACAGAGATTGTTCCAGATTCTCTGAATCTTTGGATGATATTATGCACTGTAGATGATGATAACTTCAAACTCTTTGCAATTTTTCTTTGAGAAACTCCTTTCTGATATTGCTCCACTATTTTTCGCCGCAGCATTGGGGGAATTGGTGATCCTCTTCCCATCTTGACTTCTGAGAGACACTGCCACTCTGAGAGGCTCTTTTTATACCCAATCATGTTGCCAATTGACCTAATAAGTTGCAAATTGGTCCTCCAGCTGTTCCTTATATGTACATTTAACTTTTCCGGCCTCTTATTGCTACCTGTCCCAACTTTTTTGGAATGTGTAGCTCTCATGAAATCCAAAATGAGCCAATATTTGGCATGACATTTCAAAATGTCTCTCTTTCAACATTTGATATGTTATCTATATTCTATTGTGAACAAAATATAAGTTTATGAGATTTGTAAATTATTGCATTCCTTTTTTATTCACAATTTGTACAGTGTCCCAACTTTTTTGGAATCGGGTTTGTATATTTATTGGGAAATTACTACATTTTCGTGTCAATCTGTGTTCATTTGTACCGTGAACAAAGCGCTTTCACTTTAATTCAGCGTGTGCAGCACAGCAAAAATAGACTCGGTGCGGAAACGATCGCTGCACTGCTGCAGAAGCACCGCTCCTGGAACGCACTGCCGGACCGCAACCGCGTGCAGTGTGAATGCTTTAATCCATTAACATGGGTGCGGAAAAAATACGCACCGCAAACGCACTGTAGACGGAGTATGTGTGAAACAGGCGTTAGGCTTCGGTTGAAAACGGCAGGTGTAAACGGCATGCAGATGAATTTTAAATTTGAGCGAGCGTGGAGCGATTTCACCGGAGCGGGATGAAATTGTAGGTGAGCGGGGAGCGGAATTGAGCGGAGCAGTCCGCTGCGACTTTGAGCGGTGGAGCGGGGGGAGCGAACACCCACGTGAGCGGGGAGCGGAAATTCTCACCGCTCAGCTTCTCACATGCTCTGTTCACCACCTCTCCTGGGTAATTTAACATGTTCAATTCCAGTATACCTAACTGTGGAAAGGTTATGCCTTTTTAAGTTAAAATGTACTTCTACCGAATTTGTTTGATCATTTGTGCGTATACTTTTTAAAGCACATTGTGTCTTTCCTATATATGCTAACCCACATGTTCATTTTATCATATAAATAAAAAAAATTGTACTACAAGTGATGACACCCTTGATTTTAAACTCCCTTCCTGAATAAGGTTTTTGTAGTGAAATTACACTGGGCACAACGACCACAACTATAATTACCAGAGGGAATTAGGGATGCATCGATATGAAAATTTTGGCCGATACCGATAACAGATAATTATTTATCAATGAAAGCCGATAACCGATATGTTGGCCGATAAATCTAAATCCAAATTTTTATATAATTTTTGAGCATGATTACAAACAAAGTCTTGCCATAAAAGCCATTAAACACTTCAACATAAATTAAACATAAAGCAGCCTTACAAATAAATAAAACAATGCTTAAATAATGCAAACAGGTCACTGGACAACATTACGTAATGTTAAATGTAAAAAACAAAACAAAACAAAAATTCTAAAATCATTTGCCATGGATAAATTAAACGGAATAGCCTCTGCACCGACAATTAAATTATTTTAATTAAACAATATTGTTGATTAAAATAATAAGATAAAAATAAAAGTGGTGGTTATTATTATTAATATCAATGATTTTGAAAAAGAAGTATCTTAGATTGATACCACTGTTTCAAATAGCAGCATGCAGTTTTAGCTGCTGCTGAAGAGCTGTAGTAAACCAGTAAACTGAAGCGCTTATTATTTATACAACATAAACATAATATTAGGCCTATAACTTATATATGCACAAAGAGACGCATGAGTGAAGTTATGCGCTAATAATATGTTACGCGCTGTTGGCTCTTTCTGCAACAACGTGCTGAAACGCGACAAATTAAACCAAAGAATTCACAATGTTTTATTATAATAGTGTTCTCATTATAATATTATATACAGTGCCTTGCGAAAGTATTCATACCCCTTAATTTTTTTCACTTTTTTTATGTTGCTGCCTTATGTTAAACTGCTTTAAATTACTTTTTCCCCCGATCAATCTACACTCTATACACCATATTGGTCAACCAAAAAACAGGTTTTTTAACATCTTTGCAAATTTATTAAAAAAATAAAAAACTTAAATGATTCCATTGCATAAGTATTCATACCCTTATTTGGGACAGTTGAAATTTAGCTCAGGAGCATTCATATTGCCTGTAGATGTTACTACACTTCAAGTGAAGTTAACCTGTGGCAAATTCAATTGAATAGGTATGATTTGGAAAGGCACACACATCTTAATAAAAGGTCTAACAGCTGATAATGCATATCAGAGCAAAAATCAAGCCCTGAGGTCAAAAGAACTGCCCGTAGAGCTCAGAAACAGGTTTGTGTCAAGCCACACATCTGAGGAAGACTTCAGAAAATATTACGCTTCATTGACTGGTCACAGAAGCATGTAGTCTCCGTTACCCTTAATGGAAGAAGTTTGAAACAACCAGGACTCTTCCTAAAGCTGACCTCCTGGCCAAACTGAGCAAATGATGGAGAAGGGCTTTGGTTAGTGTGGTGACCAAGAAGCTGATGGTCACTCTAGTTGAGCTCCATGATCATATGTGAAGATAGGAGAAACCTACCAAAGGACAAACATCACTGCAACACTCCACCGATCTGGGCTTTATGTCGGTGTGGCCAAACTCAATCCTCTCCTCAATGAAGACATGAAAACACACTTGGAATTTGCAAAAAAGCACCTAAAGGACCCTCAGACTCTGAGAAACAAGATTCTCTGGTCTGATGAGCGTCAATTCCATTGTTGGAAGGAAACCAGCTCTGCTCATCACCTGCAGAGTACCATCCCAAAAGTAAAGTGTGTTGGTAGCAGCCTCGTGCTGTGGGGCTGTTTTTCAGCGGCAGGGACTGAGGGACACATCAGAGTAGAAGAATAGTTCAATGCACCAAAATATAGAGATAGCCTGAATGAAAACCCAGTCCAGAGTATTCAGAACCTCAGACTGTGCAGAAGGTTCACCTTCCAACAGGACAATGACCATAAGCACACAGCAAGAGTGGCTTATAGACAACTCTGTGAATGTCCTTGAGTGGCCCAGCCACAGCCTGAGCTTGAACCCAATCAAATATTTCTGGAGAAACCTACTTGAAAATGTGTCTGCCCCATCCAACCTAACAGAGCATGAGAGGTGAAGAGGTGAGGAGAAGAATGACAGATAATTGCCAAATGCTGATGTGCAAAGCTTGTCGCATCAAACAAAAAAAAATTCAGGCTGTAAAGGCGCTTCAGCTAAATATTTAGTTAAGGGTATGAATACTTATGCAATGTATTTATTTCAGTTTTTTTATTTTTTATTTTTTATTTATTTTACATTTACGAAGTTGTAACAATTCTGTTTTTGCTTTGTAAATATGGTGTATCGAGTGTAGATTGAAGTGGGGGAAAAAAATAATTTTAAAGCAGTTTAACATAAGGCAGCAACATAATACAACATGAAAAAAATTAAGGGGTATAAATACTTTTGCTAGGCACTGTATATGATAGTCCCAATCATTGTTATTAATGTTGTGCATTGCTGTTCAAGCTGCGTGCGCTGAAACTGAAGAGCTGAATGAACACCGGTAAACTGAAGGGCTTTGCTGGCATCTTATTTAACTCAAGGAAATTAATCATATATGAGATTAATCAGCTATTTATACAGCATAAACATAATATTACAACTTATATACAGTGGGGAAAAAAATTATTTGATCCCCTGCTGATTTTGTACGTTTGCCCACTGACAAATAATGATCAGTCTATAATTTTAATGGTAGGTTTGAACAGTGAGAGACAGAATAACAAAAAAAAAAATCCAGAAAAACACATTTCAAAAAAGTTATACATTGATTTGCATTTTAATGAGTCAAATAAGTATTTGATCCCCAATCAATCAGCAAGATTTCTGGCTCCCAGGTGTCTTTTATACAGGTAAGGAGCTGAGATTAGGAGCACTCTCTTAAAGGGAGTGCTCATAATCTCAGTTTGTTACCTGTATAAAAGACAACCTGTCCACAGAAGCAATCAATCAATCAGACTCCAAACTCTCCACCTTGGCCAAGACCAAAGAGCTGTCCAAGGATGTCAGGGACAAGATTGTAGACCTACACAAGGCTGGAATGGGCTACAAGACCATTGCCAAGCAGCTTGGTGAGAAGGTGACAACAGTTGCTGCGATTATTCTCAAATGGAAGAAACACAAAATAACTGTCAATCTCCCTCGGACTGGGGCTCTACGCAAGATCTCACCTCGTGGAGTTTCAATGATCATGAGAATGGTGAGAAATCAGCCCAGAACTACACGGGAGGATCTTGTCAATGATCTCAAGGCAGCTGGGACCATAGTCACCAAGAAAATAATTGGTAACACACTACGCCATGAAGGAGTGAAATCCTGCAGCGCCCGCAAGGTCCCCCTGCACAAGAAAGCACATGTGCAGGCCCGTCTGAAGTTTGCCAATGATTCAGATCAAGAGTCGTAAATATCAAACATGTTTGATATTTATGATTTGAGTTCAGGGACGCCCCGTCTCGATCAGGAGCAGCTAAATAATCGTAATGACACCATACAATAGAGGATGTTCGGGCGGTGCAAATCGGGCTTAAAATTGGCCTTAAAATCAGTGTGGCCAGATTTAATCTGTTAACCAGATCAGTACTGGATACTCTTCACTACAAATTCGACGTTCCGATTAAACTGACTAATAGGTACGCTACGTTTATTCCTTCATTATACTGTGTATAAAAATGGTTGTAATTACTAAGCATTTTATATTTTTGTTCAACCCCTTGGAATTAAAGCTTAAAGTCTGCATTCAATCATATCTTGATTGTTTTATTTCAGATCCATTGTAGTGGTGTATAAAGGCAAAAGCACAAAAACTCTAGTCAGTGTCTGAATACTTCCGGAACTGACTGTACCTTTGCCAAAGTGCAATTGTGAGAGAAAGGGATTTTGTAAACATTAAATATACTTTCTGTTCAAAGAGGCCTACATACAAATTTGCATAATTTGGAGCCATGGTACCCTTAATCTGAAGAAAGAAATCATCTTTGTTTCTGAATAATTTTTTGTCAACACTGTTTTAGCTAATGTTTTAATTCTATTAACACTGGGATTTTTATTTTGATGTGGGTCTCTAAAGTCCCATTTACACTAGTGCGTTTTCGTTTTAAAACGGCGTTTTAGAATGAAAACGATCCCCGTTTACACTGGCGTTTCCGCTGCATTTCAGAAACGATCTCTGTTTACACTACACAACCGATAACGCATGTCATGTGACCATTCATGCAGGTACAACCATAGATATATACAGGTAGATTCCTTATTATTTAGATGGCGGACACGTCTGCATGCTTGGAGCGGTCAAATGAGGCATCTAACTTTAAAAATGTCTATGGGTACAATAATGAGCATGATGTTATTGTTTACACAGTCGTCAAGGATATGCAGTGCTAATGTGGGCTGCCACGCCATCGTTTTCAAAAGTTTCCGTTTTGGTCCGTTTACACTGAAACGCAACCCTGGAGTTTTCAAACTAAAACGGGGTCTGCAGCGTTTTCAAAAGTCTCCTTTTTTGACCTCGAAAATGCCGGAGTTGTGTAAACGATAGGCGTAACCGTAGCAGAAGTTATGCGTTTTAAAACGAAAACACACTAGTGAAAACATCATAAGAAAGAGTTCTATTGCCTCAATCCCTCCTTCGTGTGGAATGTTGGTAAAGACTCAACATCGAATGTTACAAACAATATTTCATCAGGTAAATCAATAGTTTTTAAAAATTGTATCATGTCGATAGAAGGAGGGCAATGTAAATACAACCGGCTTTAAGAAAAAATCCACATGTTGAAATTTTCTCAGTAAGAGGCACAATTCTAGATATAATCGGTCTTCCTGGAGGATTAATAAGGTCTTTATGTATTTTGGGAAGTATATAGATGACTGCTGTAATTGGGTAATCAACCTTCATAAAAGCAAACTCCTGTTTTGTAATCTCACCAACTTCCACAAATTGTTGTTGGGATTCCTGAATTTTGTTCTTAAAAACATTGTTGGGATGAGAACTCAGTTTCTTATAAAAGGCACTTGTCTTTCTACTTCACAGTTAGCAAAATTCATTACTACAATGGAACCGCCCTTATCTGCTGGTTTGACTATAATAGTCTTAACGTTTCTTAAATCCAACAGAGCAATTCGTTCATCCTTAGTTAAATTATTGAAAACTTTGTACTCACGTTTGTTAGAAAATATCTCCATATAGGTGTTGAATTCATCATAATTGGTTGTAGGGACAAAAGACAGTCCTTTACTCAAAGCGGTTAAACCTGCAAGAGAAACGGTTTTATCAGACAAATTAATCACATTGGAAATGTGAATTTGATATCGCCGGGAGAAAAGTCTCTTTCTTGCCACTCCTACATTTTCTCCTTTTCTTCCTCTCACATTGCCTCTGGAAAGAGAGCCGGAGCCCTTGTCAGACTCAGACGCCGTCCCCTCTGACCTCCACTCCCAACCATTTTGTTGGCTAACGTTCAGTCACTGGACAACAAACTCTGCGAATTGCGGGCGCACATCTCATACCAACGAGAAACGAGGGACTGCTGCATTATTTGCCTCACAGAAACATGGATGTCTGCAGTTGTTCCAGACTCAGCCATCGAGCTTACGGGGTTCTCCGTGCACCGCTCGGACAGAACGAGCTACCATTCTGGCTACCAAGGGAATTTACAGCTATCATAATCACAGCTGTTTACATCCCCCCTCAAGCCAACACAGACCAGGCACACAAGGAACTGTATGGGAATATAAGCGAGCAGGAAACCGCGTACCCAGAGGCAGCGTTTATTGTTACGGGAGACTTTAACAAAGCCTGCTTCAGAACAATAGCTCCAAAATACTTTCAACACATCACCATCAACACGCGTGGTGATCGTGTACTGGACCACTACTACTCTCCTTTCCGGGACGCCTACAAATCACTCCCCCGGCCCCCTTTCGGCAAATCAGATCATTCTTCCGTTCTGCTCCTGCCTGCTTATAGGCAGAAACTGAAACGAGAAGCACCCGCCCTCAGGACAATTCAATGCTGGTCGGACCAATCGGACGCTATACTGCAGGACTGTTTTGATCACGTGGACTGGGACATGTTCCGGGCAGCGTCTGATGACGACATAGAGGCGTACTCAGATTCTGTAATGTGTTTCATCAGGAAGTGCATAGAGGACGTGGTTCCGATCAAAACAATTTGTACCTACCCCAACCAAAAACCGTGGATTAACAGCGATGTTCGAGCAGCCTTGTCAGCACGGACATCTGCCTTTAAATCCGGGAACTTTGACCATCGAAAACAAGCCAGTTACGATCTCAGGAAATCCATCAAAGCCACCAAACGACAATATAAAAACAAAGTTGAAGAACAATTCAACACCAACAACGCAAGAAGCATGTGGCAGGGCATCAATAACATCACAGATTGTAAAGGGAATAAACCAGCTACAGTGAACATTGCTGCCTCTCTACCGGACGAGCTTAATCTTTTTTATGCTCGTTTCGAGGCTCACAACACCGCCCACACAGAGAGCGCTCCCGCGGCTGCTGCAGAGGAGGTGAGTGCAATCTCCATTTCTGTCGCTGATGTAACCCGTTCCTTCAAACGGGTGAATATCCACAAGGCTGTGGGTCCTGATGGCATCCCAGGCCGTGTGCTCCGAGCATGCGCATTCCAGCTAGCCGGGGTTTTCACAGACATTTTCAACCTCTCCCTCTCTCTGTCTGTGGTTCCCTTATGCTTAAAAAAATCCACCATTGTGCCCATACCAAAGAAAAATAAAATCACATGCTTGAATGACTGGAGGCCCGTTGCTCTGACACCCATCTTCAGCAAGTGTTTTGAGAAACTCATCAGAGACCACATCTGCTCTGTGCTGCCTGCCTCACTGGATCCGCTGCAATTTGCATATCGCAGCAACCATTCCACAGACGATGCTATTGCCTTCACCCTGCATACTGCTCTCTCCCACCTGGAAAACAAGAACGCCTATGTGAGGATGCTGTTTGTGGACTACAGCTCCGCATTCAATACCATAGTGCCTGCCACACTGGTTGCGAAGCTCCAGACTCTAGGACTAAACAGATCTCTGTGCAGCTGGATCCTGGACTTTCTGACAGGCAGAAGTCAGGTGGTCAGAATGGGCAACAACACTTCATCTCCGCTGACCCTCAACACTGGTGCTCCGCAGGGCTGCGTTCTCAGCCAACTCCTGTACTCCCTATACACACATGACTGTACAGCCACACACAGCTCCAACGTCATCGTCAAATTCGCTGGCGACACAACGGTGATAGGCCTGATCACTGACAACGATGAGACGGCCTACAGAGCGGAGGTGAGTACCCTGACTAAATGGTGTCAGGAGAACCACCTCTCACTCAACATCGACAAGACAAAGGAGCTGGTGGTGGATTTCAGGAGACAGAGCAGAGAACACACACCCATCACCATCGACAAGACACCTGTGGAGCGGGTAAACAGCTTTAAGTTCCTTGGCGTTCACATCACTGAGGATCTCACATGGTCCGCTCACACAGATGCAGTGCTGAAGAAGTCACATCAACGCCTCTTCTTCCTGAGACGGCTGAGGAAGTTTGGAATGAGCCCCAGCATCCTCAGATCATTCTACACCTGCACTGTGGAGAGCATCCTGACCGGCTGCATCACCGCCTGGTTTGAAAACAGCACCGCTGGCAACCGCAAAGCTCTGAAAAGGGTTGTGCGAACTGCCCGCCACATTGTTGGAGGTGAGCTTCCCTCCAGGATATCTAAACCAGGCGGTGTATAAGGAAAGCCCGGAGGATCACCAATGACTCCAGCCACCCGTCCCACAGACTGTTCTCTCTGCTGCCCTCAGGAAGAAGTCTCCGCAGCACCCGATCCCGCACTAGCCGACTGAGGGATAGCTTTTTCCCTCAGGCTATCAGGCTAATGAACAGTCAGAACTAATACACCCTACAGCACACTCCCACTTTACGATATGCCACGCACTGCACTTTAACTCCACAGTTCAAACTGGACTACACGTACACACTGCACAAATACAACAATCTATCTGCTACCACTGGATACCATCCAATGCACATCCATGACATTTGCGTATCCAGCTTATGTACAATCTACTGCACCTTTGCATATTACTGTGTATGTATATATGTGTACATAATGTAGAATGTGTACATACGGTGTATAATGTGTATTGATAACTGTAAGTATGTCTAACAGTACACTGTGTGTACTGAGTATATGTATGTGTATATTGCACATTGCCATCTGTATAAGTCTGTAAGTGGTACTGTAGTAAGTGGACAGTAATGGTACTGTCTATATGTTAATTGTTTCTGCACTGTCTGGAGCACGCTCTCAAGAATTTCACTCATCAAGGCACATGTGCTGTGATGATGTGACAATAAAAGTGATTTGATTTGATTTGATATTTGTTGCCTTTGAGGTGTCACATCATCTAAAAATGATGAAGAGAAAGCCTTACTCAATTGAGTCTCAGAATCTGTCTCCATGGACACGTGTTGATGAGGGAATCTTTTCTGAATTTTATACCTAGATGAAACATTTCTCCACGAGTACACCCTCCCAAGACGATAGTCCTCTGCATCTCTTTAAAATTCATTATTTTATTACTTTATCAACACAATCCTTCTCCAAAATGGTCCGTGTGTCTTGTATCTGTTGACAAATCTTATCCAGCTGATTAGTAGTTTCTTGAATTATTAGGACCATCAAGTCAAAGGAGCGATTATTTGTGATTTCACACCATCGTTCACAGAATTCAGGGTTACTGAGATCAGTGGTAGGTGATTTTTGAATTAGGATTGCAGAACATCGAAGCGGTATATGCACTAGAATTACAGAACATTGAAGAAGTATACGCACAAATTATCAAAAAAATCCGGTAGCAGTACATTTTACATTACATAAAAAGGCATAATCTTTCCACACTTGGTATACTGGAATTGAACATGTTAAATTACCCAGGAGAGGTGGTGATGTCAACTAAATTTTATTAAAAAGACAAGCTATATATATATATATATATATATATGCTAAACACTTTTTCCCCTAAGGGTATGAATTTAGAACTTGATCTTAACTCATGTTACTAATTTATATTTTTTGTATTGTAAGGTGAACATTGTTAATGCAGTCTTATTTGTACCCAAATATGTGTCTTGTATAGTTATGTATTGATTGTTTCTAGGACAAGTAATTGTAAATTATAAAAAGGAAAGGGGACTGTTTGGGTGTTATGATTGTTTGGGGATTCTTTTTGGAAAAATTGTGGATATTGTGTTTGTTTTTATTCAAATTTTGCCTCAATATGGTTGTCTTGTTTTAATAGTGATATATGCTGTGTTCACGACATGTCATAATTACCATCAGGGGCGTCATGCACTTATTATTTTAGAGGGGGCACAGGTGGGTGGGTGGGGAGATGGGGGTTGACACAGCAGTAGGCTTATGTTTTACTTCATTTTTCCTTTTTTAGGCTATTCGAAATATTCCCAGTAATTAAACTGCAAGTAAATGCATTTTGCACCTTTATATATCATGTTAGTTAATCTGTAACGGGTGATGGGCAAATTAGCCTAATGTTCTATTAGGGTCATTCTATGGAAATGTCAATTTTTTCTGTCCCTAGCCTTTACAGAAATATTACACTTGAAAAACACTTTAGGGTTACAATTTTAAAATGAAACAATCTGTTATTTGAACAATTACACCTTCTTGAGCCATCAATGTGGCAATGTTTGTTTTTTTAATTAATTATATAGAATTCCAAGCACCACAAAACTGCTCGTCCCCACAGCCATGTACAGAGAAAAGTGCTTTATTTTGAGGTCCAAAACAGGTTTTTCTACCATTTAAAATACAATAATGTACTCATAACTATCAAATATATGATGTAAATTGCATAAAAAAAACTAAATGGTGAATAAATATTATAAAATAATGAAAGTAGTGGTCCCCTGAATTGTCACTGGTTTTATGGTTTAACAAAAATAGTTTATTTTGAAATAAAAATCACACTGATGACATCACTTGACTTCCTCCTTCCTATTTCCTGAAGATCTATGAAGAAAGGCCCATGATAAGACCACTCTCTTTTCAGTGTCTGTCTCTGTCTTATTTATCTCATGATTTCATATGAAGCTTTTACTTGAACTTTGCTTTTAGTTGAAAGTTGCTTTATTGTTAGGGAATTGTAAAAAAAAATAGAATACAAATGGATTAAACTACTTAATTTAGTGAGTATACCATGATTGACAACATGTGGTTTGATACCTTGCAAAAGCCATTTTGTAAAACGCATTTTTCATAAATTGTGTTACTGTCACTGTCAACGCTTACTGTCACTGGTGTCACCTTCCTTATGGGTAGACAAATGCACAAAAGATTAAAAAAAAATTATAATAATAATAAAGCTGTCATTTATGTATATTCATAAAGTCAAAATGTAATCTAATAATGTGGTCTAAGTTTAAATGTTAGAAAAATAAATATATTTTAAGACATCTTGCCATACCAAAAGAGGACATTTCTGTAGAACGACCCATTAACTACGCATAAAATCCGACTTTTTACTCAAACTATATGGGTGTCATGCCTTAAAATATTTTATGACTGACTTTGTATTTAACATGAATTTAATAAAACTTTGTAAGTTACTATCACTTGCATTGTTCAGAACACAGCAAAGGAAACTTACATTATCAAAGAACATTATCATTTCATTATCAAGACTTCAGTCTCAAAAACTCCCATTATAATCACTGAAGCTGTTTACACTGTGAAATTAATCTCTTACTTACATCGTACGCACTTGAGAAAGAATTCAGTCAGCCAGCGCGTGCCCTGAACAAAACACCACGTTTCAGCGGTGACTCATCTGAACGCATCTCAAGGTTCTCAAGGTTCAAGGTTCTTTATTATTTGTCACATACACAATCATACAGGGTATAATCAGTAGTGAAATGTAGGTCAGGACGGGTCCGCTCAATGGACAGTGCAAAAAAATAAAATAAAAGATGAAACATAACACAGGAGAGTATATATAAATATAGGTAAGAATAAGATAAAAAATAAGTAAAAAATAAAATAAAATAAGGAGTAAAATGTGCAATGAAATAAAATGTGCAATACAGTCTACTGTGGATTTAATAAATATTAATATAAACAGGGATGTGCAAGAGGAATGTGCAAACAGGTTGTACCGGGTATGTACACATAGCAGCAATGCGGATGATGGAGAATAATGGGTGTTTTTTACAGTTTATTAAATTGAGTCCTGTAGATGTTATGATGTTATGAGGCTGAGTTTAGGAGCCCGATGGCCTGAGGGTAGAAGCTCCTCCTCAGTCTCTCAGTTTTTGCCATCATGCTCCTGAAGCGCTTGCCAGATGGCAGCAGAGTGAAAAGACGGTTACCGGGGTGATTTGAGTCCTTGATTATTTTTGCAGCTCTGCTTTTGCAGCGTTTGAGGTAGATGTCCTGCAGAGAGGGGAGGGCAGACCCTGAGATGCGCTCAGCTAAGCGCACGACTCTCTGCAGAGCTTTGCAGTCCTGATTTGTGGTGTTACTGTACCACACTGAGATGCACTGAGTCAATACACTTTCTATGGCCCCTGAATAGAAAGTTTTCAGGATTGCTGGTGAGACCCTGAATTTCCTCAGCTGTCGCAGATGGTACAGTCTTTGCCTGGCTTTCTTGACCTGTGTTTGAATGTGTGCAGTCCAAGTCAGATCCTTGGAGATGTTTACACCGAGGTACTTGAAGCTGCTCACCCTCTCCACAGGGGTCCCGCTGATCATAAGCGGAGTGTAGGGCCGCTGCTGTCTCTTCCTGAAGTCTACAATCAGCTCTTTAGTTTTGCTCACGTTCAGAGAGAGACAGTTGTCCTGGCACCATGATGTAAGTCTCTCTACCTCACCCAAGTATGCGGGCTCATCATTGTTGGAAATGAGGCCCAGAACCACAGTATCATCAGCAAATTTAACAATAGAAGTGGAGCTGTGAGAGGACACACAGTCGTGTGTGTAGAGAGACTAGAGCAGGGGACTCAGAACGCAGCCCTGCGGGGCTCCTACGTTCAGGGTGATGGAGTTGGAGGTGAACTGGCCCATTTTCACCACTTGTGGTCTGCCGGTGAGGAAGTCTTGAATCCAGTCACAGAGTGAAGTGTTTAGGCCGAGGTCTGAGAGTTTGACAGCTAGCTTGGTGGGGACTATAGTATTGAAAGCTGAGCTATAGTCAATGAATAGCAGTCTGACATAGTTGCCATTTTTGCTGTCAATATGTGTGAGGGAGGAGTGCAGTACCTGAGAGATGGCATCATCAGTAGACCTATTTGGGCGATAGGCAAACTGAAGAGGGTCCAAGGTAGCAAGGATGGAGGAGCATATGTGTTTCTTTAAAAGTCTCTCAAAAACCTTCATGACTGTTGATGTGAGGGCAACTGGACGATAGTCATTCAGGCAAGAGGGTTTACTGTTCTTAGGTACAGGGATGATGACAGATTTCTTAAATGAGGTGGGAATCACAGAGGTAGCAAGGGACTCATTAAAGATGGAAGTAAACAAACCAGCAAGCTGATCGGCGCATGACCTTAGAACGCGGCCAGTAATCCCATCAGGTCCGGTGGCTTTCCTGATGTTTACTCTCCTTAATTCTCTCCGAACCTCGTCCTCCGACACGGTGATAACATGATCAACATCGCTGCTCTGTCTGCTGCTTCCTGACGCGCTGATCGGCAGAGTCGCGCCGCCGTTGCATTCGAAGCGGCCGTAGAAGGTGTTTAGCTCTTCGGCCAGCAATGGATCTGCTCTCACCTCGGCGGAGGGGTTATTTCCAGAGGAACAGATGGTCTTCAGTCCCTGCCACATGCGTCGAGAGTCATTGAGCTGAAAATGTGACTCAATTCTCTCTCTGTATCGGAGTTTAGCAGCTCTAACTGCCCGTCGGAGAGCATAACATGATGCTTTGTACTCGCTCATGTTTCCTGACAAAAGACCGGCGTTGTATGCGGCAGTGCGTTGGTTAACCGCAGCACAGATTGTTCTGTCCACCCATGGTTTCTGATTAGAGAATGTCCTTATTGTTACCGTTTCAGTGGCTTGGTCGGTTAGCATGTAAACAAAGCTTAATGCTACATCCGTGAACTCGCTGACGTCAGCTGAACTCGCCCGGAACATGTCCCAGTCAACGTCATCAAGAGACGCCTGTAGCATAGCTTCGGAGTGGGAGGACCAGCGCGTCACTTCCCTCACCCCCGGGGATTCCTGAACGATCCTTTGTTTATATTCCTGTGTGAGGAAAATGGCGGCGTGGTCCGATTTGCCAAGGGCCGGCAGGGAACGAGCTTTATAGGCATTCTTAAACTGAGTGTAGCAATGATCCAGTGTATTCGGTCCTCTAGTTGGACAGGATACATGCTGATGGAAGGTCGGCATGACCTTCCTGAGGTTGGCTTTGTTAAAGTCCCCTGCGATGATAGAGGCAGCGTCAGGGTGTTTGTTGATGTAGCCGCTGAGCTCCTCGTGGAGTTTGGACAAAGCCAAGCTCGTGTCTGCCTGAGGTGGAATGTAAACGGCAGTAGCGATGACCGCAGAGAACTCGCGGGGTAAATAGAATGGGCGGCAGATAATGGAGAGGTGTTCCAGATGAGGCGAGCAGGAACGCGACAGAATGGAGATATTCCCGGGGTCGCACCATTTCTTGTTAATCATGAAACACACTCCACCACCCTTGATTTTTCCGGCCTCGGCTGTTCTGTCCATCCGTAAAACAGAAAAGTTATCAGACGGTGTTACAGCGGTATCCGGGACCGAGGGAGTGAGCCATGTTTCAGACAAACAAAGGATGTTACAGTCCCTAATGTCCCATTGGAAACTTGTCCTGGCTCTAAGATCGTCCATCTTATTTTCCAAGGATTGGACATTTGCGAGCAGAATACTCCGAAGAGGAGGGCTGTGAGCCCTGTTTTTCAGTCTGTCACGAATTCCAGCTCGTTGCCCGCGGTGTTTCTTGCGCCTCCTGGGATTATTCAGATAGCCTTTGTTAACCTCGGCGTTCCGAAGAATCTCCACTGGCCACGCTGGATCCGTGGATAAAGTGTCCTTAAGCAGGTTAGTGCAGCGGTGTCCAATGTCCAAAAGTGTTCTTTTGTCGTATATAATCGTGCATCTGATTTGTTGTGCATCTGATTGGCCATTGCATTAATAAGATCAACAGAATCGTGTGTGATTAGTTATAATGCAGCGCTGTAAAAACGCGTCTGTCTCTGGCTCAGTGCCAGCCAGCGAACTCAAATTAGAATTTAGTAGCTGGTGATTTGACGCACTGAACGATCTAATCACGCCAGTGTGATTGTATCAAATATAAAAATATGATTTGGCTATTTTTTGTCTTGAATCCACTTGGCTCAAAAATCTGAGGGGGCACGTACCCCCTTAGTTTCAATGGGCATGACGCCTCTGATTACCGTTATTCCAAGATGACAGCACATGATGTTCAACTTGGAGCTGTTCACGTCCTCGGACTGGGGACTATCCGTGTCTATAGCGACAGTCAACAAAATGAACCCGTGACCGCGTGAAGAATGTTACTAGCAGCTCTAAAACACATGATTACAACATAACATTACATTTGTTTGCTACTGCTAAATATTGCAGAACACAGAAAGCATGTCAGGTAAAAATAATTACTTACCGTTTGTTTGTTTGTTGTTTGTTATTATTAACGACGGCGATAAATATGTTATTGCTAACCTAAACAAACAACAACAAAATAATAACAGTATGAACACTTACATAATATGTTTTTATATTAAAGTATATTATAGGCCTCTGGCCTACGAATCTCAACACCCTCAGCTCAACACCAACAACAGGAACACTTATATCATGCTGGTCACACAACAGGGCATCCATTACTTAAAAAAACTGAAATCTCATTGAGCCGCCTGGTGAAGCCACAGTTGGTGGGTATCGAGGACTGTTCTCATGTAGTAGGTTGTAACTGCTCACTCTCCTCCATATTGCAGTCCCCCGCATCTTCTAGGTAATAATACAAAAAAAGCATTTACTTATTGGTAAGTAAATTGAGTTAAATATGTTAAGTACTGACATCTAAAGGTTAAGTTCCCTAAGTCAAAGTAGGATAGCCCTGCCTTGACTCATTTACTATGCAAGTAAAAGTGTTCAATGAAAGGAAAAATTAGATGAATGTTTAAAAGTGTACAGTAATTTACCATGGACTTTGCCTTCCTTAGCTGGACAAATTATGGCCTGCACAGTCATCTTCTCGTCCATAAAATATCTGTTGTCACCCTGTCTCTGGCATAACGTCCCAGTGAAATTAGCAGATTTATGCTCATCTAGATAGAGCTGCATCTGAGAGTCCAAGAATACTGAATAAACACAATAACGAACATAATGTCAGATGTAATGCTAACAACACAGACTAATTTAAGTAAGTACTAAGAAAATACACAATACAAGTAAGAGTTGCTATGCAAATGTGTTGTTATTACACTTTAAAATTATTTATTTAGGCTGTTATTACATGGATATCCTAGATATCTAACTCTGTGGTGCATGTCTTTTGTTTGTTCACATTACTTTTGTATTAAGATATCTACTTTGGCAAAAGCACCATTTTCTCCATTTCTGCGTGTGGTGCAGCGGTCACATGGTACAAGCCGTAGCTCTCAGAATACTCCCAGTTCACAAGTTGTAATTACGAGTTCTACAAGGACGTGAACGCTTTTTACAAGTTGGTATCTTGTAGTTACGATATGGCGTGAACGTACCTATACTATAGCTGTTCTCATGATTGACTTTGATTGCTAACAGGTGTAATCAATTGGAACTCTGTTTGAATCCGAGTACTTACTGAGCTTTTGCATTTTGTACGTATGTATGTGTGCCTGACAAAGGTCTTTGACCGAAACGTTGCCCCTTTTACCTTTTTCTAAATAAAGGGAGAATAACTGTGTGCAGGTCTTTTTTGTATCATTTGAAAATACTAGTGTTCTAATAATTTTGGCTGCCTCTGTATTTCCTGACCTCTGCCTGATTATAGACGGTTTCATCGGGCGCACGTGCCTGGCCCAAAGTTAACTTCCGTTCTGTGTTTGTTTATCAGTCTGGCTAGTGGCACCAACTACAAACGCAATTAAAGTTAAAGTGATGAGTAGACTGTAGTTGGGCTCAGGTTTTTGTGCTGTGGGATGTGTTTCTCATAAATTTATTTATTTGTGGTGTCCTGCCAAAATATCAAAACTGACCACCTCAAATAGATTTTCCAAAGGCTTTGACTTCGTTGAATAAACATGAGCACTGCATGTTTCCAAATCAAAACGTGGCACGGGTGTTTTATATCACTGCATCTCTGAAGGAAACCAACTGTCATTTTCATTTCATCTTGCATGTAATGCCTGATAAAGCACCGTTTGTAAGCTCAATGCTGCTTTGTGTACAGCCCTTACCGGTGAAACCTCTATTTCTCCCACTCCAACATCGCCTCCTGCTCGCAGAGAATGAATTTGCATTTTCAATAAGCCCGTCTGATTTACGCAGCAAACATATTTGGCTTGTTATCAGAACTAATCTCTAAAGGGACTTTGCTGTTGTCATTGATTCTTTGTGGAAGTCGACCGGAAATTAAGTTTGGGCCACAAAAGTGCGCATGCGCAGTAACGTTTGTTAATGTTGTTGAAACCGTCTATACAGTGATGTTGTCTTTTAAGAGGGGAAATACATATCATGTACATATACACATAATACATATATTTGGTGTAGACCATCTGTCTATTCACCTCCTTCAGAAAGGGAGGTGCTTTAAAATGCAGATCCAGTGCTGTGGCCATGGAGTCCCCTGACTTAACTGAGCATGCAAAGGTGCACTAGTAGAAACCGTAGAGGTCTTCTGCTCTGACATAACGAGAGCTGCTATTTTAAGTGGCTTCAAGGCATTTATTACATCTTCAGTACAGGCTATTTCTTCCTCTGTTAATGGCCACATATCTTTGGCTTTTTTCCGTTACGGTTAAGTAATGCAGCGCAAATTGCGTGCTGTTGTTCTATGAATCACTCCAACATGTCATGGATGCTGTTCCACCTCGTGCAAACATCGTTCATCAATTTATGCTCAAGAAGTCCAAGTACCTTTTGCTTGTCATGCAGGACATGGCAAGAAAAGACCCTCTGCTGCATTTTTTTTACTTTTCCTAAAAAATTATGTGATGCTCTGAACTCTTCCGAGAATATGGGAAACTGTCAGTATAAACAGAGCCTGTTGAGTGGCCAGGTTCAAACGTCATTACCTCTGCAGCTAATGACATGCATTATCAGTCACCATTACAGGATCTTTGTCTTCTATTCCCCATTCATGCATCACACCATTTAGTAAATCTGTAGTCTACATAACATGCGAGACAAGTTCTCATTGAGATGCAGTGGCAGGTTAATGTAACGTATGACGGAATTGCTCTTAATGTCCAAGCATGGCAGGAAATATAAACTCTGGTCACAGAAGCGAGTGTCAGCAGGACGTGCACAGAAGAGAGTGTCAGGTTGCTTAATTTCATCATACAACCAGGAGTTTGCTGTTTGTTAAAAACTAAGATATGGGTATTGTGTAGCCACTCAACAGGCTCTGTTTATACTGACAGTTTCCCATATGCAGGCCTTACACTCTTGAAGCAATTTGTTTTCTCAACAACACTGTATCACCATAATTTCTGACATATGAAGCCATTAATGCATTTCTAATCTTTTGAGAGTGCTGAGACATGAGTGGGAGTTTTGAGATAAAAGTATCAGGCAGCGTTGGTTGGGTCTGAGATGACAGGTGTGTGCTGCTACCTGTTGCTACCAGAGCTGGATGGTGTCTTTCCATATGGAAATGGAGGTTCATTTTTTTTACTGCAATACTTAACTTTTGTTTTGCAGTACTTGCATACTATATGACTTATGTCTAATGTCTGACTCTCTGATTTAGATAAAAAGCCAAAATTCTCCCAAATTTTTTATTTAAGTTTTCACAGCAGTGGCAAAATCATCTTATCCATTTTGAATGTAGTGCTCTGCTGCTCACGCTGCTAAAATGGCGGCTAAATTGGCATTGTGTGATAAATGGCTTGATACGGAAGCATGTGTTGTCAGGAGTTCATCAATATTAATCAATATATCAATATATTATCAATATTCTGAGCCCATCTCTACTGACCTTCAGGCATCCTTCATATTAAAGCCGCTACATTAACAATGAATTGTCTTTGATCAGTTTATGATGTATTTGATTTGGTTCTTATCTATTACAGTATTTAGTGTCATGGGTAAAAAGTGCTTGATAGTAAACATTATTTTCCCCTGCAGTCAGACTGGCCGGAGGGTTATCAGCTTGCTGCTGCGATGAACTTCCGCTTCCCCCAGTGTGTTCCTACACCACTCAAAATTCTGATCCCCAATGCCACCAATGAGGCTTTAGACCTAATGAGAGATCTCCTCCAGTGGGACCCAAAGAAAAGACCCTCTGCTGCAAAGGTATATATAAATTGCAATGCATTTTTTGATAAATTGATTAAATGGATAAAAATAAAGATATTGGTGTAAAATGAATTCTGTTTGAGGTCAGAGATTTGTTGATTTGGTTGGTGTGAAAGGTGTTCCCTAGGTTCACTTCGACACCCTCTGGCTTGACGATTATCTAAAGCCTGTATAGATTCATGCCAATTTATTTTCAGATACTGCCCACTGCGGCATCACTTGACTTGACACCCGATAAAGACGTGTGTGCACAGACGCTTCTATAAAAAAACTATTCATCTAGTGGATTTTAGAAGTTTTCTCTTCATATTTAGAGGCTCACATCAAGTTGTCTTCGCTGCTCAGATTGGATTCAATGGCATTCTATATAGGGATGCACTGAATGTTAGGCAATCGAAATTTCGAATAAGCGAAAAGACCGAATAAATTGTACCGAACAATGATGTGATGCAATCAAATAGAGGCGCGCACTAATGCAACAAACATGTCAGTAGTGTGGAAATATTTAAAACTGTCAGCGAAAGATGCAAAAATCATTATAAGCACTGACAGCGAGAGACTGTTTAGTGCTGCATTGCATTTCTCCGATGAGAAGAGGAAGGGATGGTTGTTGCTGGTTACTGTATGATGATTGAAATCGCAAAATGGCCTTAAACAATTAGTAAATAAACTGCAGAATGTTTTGTAATACACACACAAGCACCGCACGGGCTCCGGGCACTATCTGCTTATAGCCAGGGTTCAAAGTCCAAAGCGTGAGGAAAATCTGCGCTGAAACAGTGTTACTCGTCAGTTGCTCAGTAACATTTTTATACATTTTTTAAAGGCATGCGACAATGCGATACGTGCGAAAAACAACATTTATAAATCTGCTGTTGTCAACAAAAAGATGCACTCTTCCTGTGGGTTTCTGCCAAAATAAATGCTGAGAAAAAGCAAAAACTCCAACATTCATAAATGTTAGTATTGTAATTTTACTGTTGTTCTGTAAAATAAAATAAAAAAGTAAGACAATAATAATGATAATAATAATTACAACAACTCTATTAATACATTTATTATAACATTCACACATAGTGTTATATTTTAGTGTAATATTTTCTCATGTTTTAAAATAATTATCTTCTGCTCAGCAAGGCTGCATTTATTTGTACAGTAAAAAATGCATGCCTGATTCAAGAAGGGGGTCTCAAAATGGCCAAAAAATATAAATTTTAAGTTAAATTGTGCTTTGTTGGTATAATGTCTGCTAGAATGTTAAAACATGTTCAGTGTTAAGTAAATATTTTTTTTATTGTTGTTTTGTTATTGATTTTTTTCTTTGAAAAGCAAGACAAAACAGTAAAAAGCACATTTTGGCTATTTAATGTATGCAATGGTGAAAAAAACTGCCAAAATACATGGGGGGAAAACGCTAAAAAAACGTGTTCAGTATTCGGCCTTCGGCCCAGTGTTTAATTTTGTTCAGCTTCAGCCAAGAATTTTCGTTTTGGTGCATCCCTAATTCTATAAGTGTGTGGCTCTTTTTCCTCATTTAAGTTCTTATGATCACTTGCTTAATATGTCTCTGGTGAAGTTTGAACATGAGTATTTATGTCTAATTTCAGAAGTTTGCGAACCAATCTCTTTTGGAATTATTTTTGTTTTATCCACCACCACATCTGATTCTGATGAGTTTGTTGCCAGCTAGGCTTCACTCTGGTTCCCAGGTGTTATCTTTTTAAACCGTGGATGTCACTACATTCATTAATCTGTACAACTTTTATCACAGGCAGATAAATCAACCAATTACCTCATTGTATGGTGTAATGGTACAGCATTCCCATAGTGTCAGCTACTGATGTAGCGTCAAAGTGAACCTATGAAAGGGACCGTTTCGGTTATGTATGCAGGGCTGTAACCACCATAGACACTGACAAGTCACCCTAAATAATTAGAAATGGCCAAATTGTCCCCTTGGTGTGAAGCATCAGTTTTAACATTGAAAAAATTGAGGTAAGATGGAAATATTGAAACATCTAATATTTGAAA
This sequence comes from Schizothorax lantsangensis, assembly GCA_027422415.1. Lineage (NCBI taxonomy): Eukaryota > Metazoa > Chordata > Actinopteri > Cypriniformes > Cyprinidae > Schizothorax > Schizothorax lantsangensis. Next base: position 8,779,516 of record CM049863.1, on the reverse strand, counting down.
GCTGTTCTACGATATGTTAAATGACTGATAATAATATCAAGCGACGCAAACTGCTAAAAAAAATTCTCAAATTATTTTACAGATTGTTCCTTGTTTCAATTACGATGTTTTACTTTAATTTTAGGGTTTTTGTTTGGCAGCCGTAGCTGCCAGTCATTCGACCGTTTTTTTACAGGACTTTTTTTACAGTGTAAAACCCTTATTTTACAGATTTTTCCTGGATTATTACAATGAAAGCACTAAATGTTCTACAGAGAAACACTGTTATTTTACCAGTCATTACAATCAAAAACCTTCAATAAAGTGTCAAAGCATGCTCAAGATGGAAAATTCAGTTTTATTTAGAAAACAAAATACAAAGTCTGTACAAATGCCATATGAAATAAAAATTTTACATTTTATTATTTTTTTAAAGAAATACAGCACAATTACATTTAAAATACTGTACTGACGAAGAACATAGAACAGTTTCATAAAAATGTTGAATGAAATATATTCAACTTAAAGGACAAGTTCACTTCCAGAATAAATATTTCCTGATAATTTACTCATCCCCATGTAATCCAAGATGTTCATGTCTTTCTTTACTCAGTCAAAAATAAATTAAGGTTTTTGAGGAAAACATTCCAGGATTTTTCTCCATGGACTTCAGTGGGAGTCAACTGGAATGTTTTCCTCAAAAACCTTAAATTCTTTTCGACAGAAAAAAGAAAGACATATATGTGAATAAATTATCAGCATTTTTTTATTCTGGAATTGAACTAGTCCTTTTAAACTGAAAAAAAAAATACTACACCGATATATGTACAAGATTGTCAAGCAATTTTATTATTCAGATGTAAAATAACATTATCAATGAATTCTTCATTTCTTCAGAGCCCCCAGGAGGAATTGAATAGCTAAAAATTGCATTTCTATCTTATCAGTTAGGGTTACTCTCATGATGAGGTCATGAGTAGTACATAACATAAATTTTATATTAATCCACAATATTCTACTGACTCCTGTGGGCTCCATATACAGTGGTGTCCAAAATGATTAGAACACTAGTATTTTCAGCAGCTAAAAAATGGTTTTTAAGTCAGTTATTTCTATCTTTTGCTGTAGTGTTTCAGTAGGAAATATCAGTTTACATTTCCAAACATTCATTTAGCCATTAATCGTAATAATCCAGTGAGATCTTTGTTTGCACAAGGAGTCTGATGACAGCCAGTGCTCCACACAGAGATCTGATCTGATCATCATCAGTCTGTCTGGAATGACATGAAGAAACAGAACAAACTGAGACAGACTAAATCCAGAAGAACTGTGTCTCCAAGACGCTTCAAGAATGCTATCTGAAAAGTTACCTGAAAAACTAACCACAAGTGCACCTAGAGCAAAGGCTGCTTTAAACGCAAAGGATGGTCACACTAAATGTTGATTTAATTTAGTTAATAGAAGTTAATTGATAAAGAAAATGTATTTATGACATTATTTTTGACAACATCCTCATTTTACAGAATTTTTTCACAAGTGCCTAAAACTTTTAGCTTTGCAGGTAGGTTTCTTGAAGCATCTTGGAGACGCTGCCACAGTTCTTCTGGATTTAGACGATGAGATCAGATCTCTGTGTGGAGCACTGGCTGTTTTCAGACTCCATGTGCAAACAAAAATCTCACTGGATTATTACAATTAATGGCAATATGAATGCTTGGAAATGTAAACTGATATTTCCTACTGACACTATACAGCAAAAGATAGAAATAACTGACTTAAAAACCATTTTTTAACTGGTATAAATACTAGTTTTCTAATAATTTTGGGCACCACTGTACCTCTGATAATATATATAGACAAACATATATATTTTAATTCTGAATTCTAGCTATATTAGTGTAATAAGTAAAACCAAAACATACAACAAAAGGTCCATGGCCAGAAGTGACAGACACTGCAGATAAAGAGCAGTCCTCCTCCAAATTGCCAGTAATCAGATGGATTAGCTGGGGGTAAAAAGAAAAAAAAATATGTCAGAAGACACCTGTTTTGTCTGGTATTAAAACAAATTAAAAACATGGAAGAAAAATACTGTGAACATTCCTTTAAAAATACATTTATATTAGTATGTCTTAATGTTAGACATGAATACTCACTTCCTCTGAAGAGCATGTGGTAGAAGATTTTCATTTCCAAAACTTCTGGATCATGAGGGGGAAGCGCGCGCGCACACACACATAACATTATTATTATTATTAATTTGTTTAGTAAAACACCATCTACTTACTGACAGAGACATGGGCTTGCAAAAATGTACTCACCAGCTCCATACAAAATCTTCACAGCTGATCCAAAATCCTGGTTTACATACAGTATTCTTCTCCAAGGAGTCCAAGGATCATGCTTTCAGGTCCTCTCTGTCAAATGAGTTTACATGACAGTGTTCTCAGGTTACTCATTTCAAAGTTCTATCACTTTTTTCTTATGGGTTTGATCTTAAAACTAGCTGACCGTATGGGTGGGCGATATGACCATATTAAATTTTACTTCACAATAACAATACATCACAATATATCTTATATATCACATGTAAAAGATCAAAGTAGCAAATTACAAACAATAGGACTGATGCAATAGAACAAAGACAAGTTAAATACATTTTGCGATTTTCTCTATAGTATTTTGTTGTTTGAATAAAATTATGAGCGACTGCAGGTAACGTTAGGCTAAATTATACTGCTGTCACTTTAAGAACAAAATGCACAGATCCAGTATACTGACACGTCACCGGGTTTCCACCTGAATGTTTATCTTGACTCCAGACATTAGGGACTGTGTTTAAGTCAAGTGAATTTTGAGATGACTGTATTTGACTATTCAAGTGAGGCGCAGTTTTCTGTGTGACATGGTCATATATCGCCCAGCCGCTGCTAACATTATTTGCTCATACTAACAAAACACAGTAACTGGTAGGACATTGAGATATGATATGGAATTGCGATTATCATCTCACTTCAATGCGCTGTATCTTGGTGTAACTATAAAACATTAGGCTATACATTAATAAAAGGTACTTACCTTTTGCAGTTTGCTTGTCTGTTAGCTGCTGGTAGAAGTCTGTCTCCATATTCGCGTTTAATCGTCCTCAATCGTCATCCCACAACACAAACTCACTCAAAATATGAATTTAACACTCAGATAATACATATAAAAGCCATTACTAGAGGAGCGACCGAAGCAGACTGCAGAAGCCGAGCCGCAGCGGCAAACTGACACTGCTGTGAAAGTGTAGGCTATATTCAAATTTGACCGGGAAAACGGCACGCTCGCTGTCATTGGCCAGATTCCTGAGTGACAGTCAGATTAACCAATCAACACTGAGCGACAGCAAATAGCGTTGCAACTATGAAAAAAAAATATATTAAGATTACAGTTAACTTAATTAAAATAACTTAATTAAAGATTACAAATATGTATTTTTATTTGTTTATTTTTATTTGTAGGCTGTTACATTTAATTGATCAAATGGTGATTTCACATTATGCTTACAACCAGGGTTAGATGCATCTGTGCTATTCAGTGTTCATTTCAATTCTCTGTATGTATGTACGGTACATACGGTACGGCAGAATTGACAATAAAGCAGACTTTGACTTTTTTTGACTTTGACCACCTGTCATTTCTCTCTGATTTTAGGGTTTAGTTAGGTTCAGGGCCAGAGGGACTATGTTTTCAGACAGGATTAATAAAATATGCTGATTTAGGAACAGGTCTTACTTGGCAAAGTCATGGTGTGTGTGTGTGTGTGTGTGTGTGTGTGTGTGTGTGTGTGTGTGTGTACATTTGGCTACTTGTGCGGTTATACATGACCAATAAGCACCCTTTTGTATTTGAACAAATCCATGATCTTTCCTTTAGAAATCAAAGTCAAAGTCAGCTTTATTGTTTATAGAAGCACCAGTTGTACAACTACTGTATGGTATATTCTGTATTTGGCCCTTCAGTGTTACACAGCCTGTTAGTTAATCATCTGTCCACCATAACACTTATTTAAAAATACTGCCATAATTGCATGCAAGTTACAAAATTTGTCTGCATACTTTTATTTAATAGCATATATATTGCAAGCTATTGACTGCAGTAGGACTTTATAGCATTTGTGATATGAGACTGAAAATGAAAGTGACAATCTGTTTTTTAGTTATTCAAAAGTAAAGACAATGTATAGGTTGGCCCTAAGAGTGATGTTCCATCATGAACATTGTGGTCCTTCCCTCATAGCAAGTGAACTTGGCACTGCTGGCCTCCTGTCGGCAATATACCCTTTCAGCCAGAGCTGGGCCATGTGTGGCAGTGATGGAATAACATATTACAGAAATTTTAATGAAGTGTAGTATTGTTAAAATTTAATCTTTGAAATGGCAAGTCAAAACAGAATGAAACATATCATTTCAAAATTAAGCAAATAAATAAATCAGTCAACTGCATTAAATAAAAATGTATGTTATATATTATTCTCAATACAAATATCTAATCTTAGAATCTTTACATTATATATATATATATATATATATATATATATATATATATATATATATATATATATATATATATATATATATATATATATATATATTAGGGCTGTCAATCGATTAAAAAATTAATCACGATTAATCGCATGATTGTCGTGAGTTAACTCGTGATTAATCGCAATTAATCGCACATTTTTATTTGTTCTAAATGTACCTTAAATCAATACTTTTCAAATTTGTAATACTCTAATCAACATGGGCATGGACAAATATGGATGCTTTATGCAAATGTACACTATATTGCCAAAAGTATTGGGTCGCCCCCTTCTAATGAACAGGTTTGACTACTTTAGTAATTTCTATGAGTACAAATCTTAATGTTAAAGCATATAATGATATTCTAGGAAATTGTGTGCTTCTAATATTATAGCAACAGTTTGGACAGGACCCTTTTCTATTCTAACATGACAATACCTCTGTGTATAAGACAAGGTTCAAAAAGAAAATGATTGATCCAGTCAGTGTGGAAGAACTTGACTGGTCTGCATAAAACCAAGTCCTAATCCCAGTTTAACACCTCTGGTGTGACTGTAAATGCAGACCTTGAGCCAAAAACTCATCACCAAACACCAATGACTTGTACATATGGGTTCAGTCATTTTAGACACTTCCAAAACTGTTGCAACAGAGATGGAAATACAATTTTTAAATACATGAATTATGTTCCCATCGTTGTTGCCACGGATTTGGAAGTGCATTTTTCTGTTCTAAAGAAGGGGGTGTCCCAATACTTTTGTCTATATAGTGTATGTACAAGTCATTGGTGTTTGGTGAACACATTTTTTGCACATAGGGCAGCTCTTCTTCTGAAAATGCAAAATGTACATTTATTATTTGTTATTACATTTGTTTCCCTCTCTGTGTCCACATACTGTATTTTGATGAAGCTATATTCTCAATAAAACTGTTTTCATTGGTACATTTTACTGTTTCTGTCAGACAACGGAATGAATATGAAATAGTGACTGAAACACAACCCATTAAGACTAGAGTACATAACCAGCTCTCCCTTCACAGTGCGAAAAAAATCATGATAATCGCACCCTCATCTGATGAAATCAAATACACATAAGATAAAGACAATAGCTGTGCTGTGATTTCGGCTATACTTGCATGTAAAATTAGAGAAGCAACATAATATCTGTGTTTAACTGAATTAAAGCGCTGCTCCTCTCTCTGCCGCGCGCTGAGCAGACGCAGAGCGAGAGAGAGAGAGAAAGAGAGAGAGAGAGAGAGGTGTGCACGCGCTGAACAGAGCAGACGCAGAGCGAGAGAGAGAGAAAGAGAGAGAGAGAGAGGTGTGTGCGCGCTGAACAGAGCAGACGCAGAGAGAGCGAGAGAGGTGTGTGCGTGCTGAACAGAGCAGACGCAGAGAGAGAGAGAGAGAGGTGTGTGCGCGCTGAACAGAGCAGACGCAGAGAGAGAGAGAGAGAGAGAGGTGTGTGCGCGCGCGCTGGGAGAGCAAGACCTCGCGCTGGCGCGGCAGTATCGGTGATTCTCAGAAACTAGGTTTGGGCGCTTTTTTGAAGGGAAAAAAGTCGCTAAAGTGGTCTGCAATGTTCCTAAGTTGGCAACACTGTGCATCTCCATTTCTCCAACAAGGGGTTGGACCACGGGTCAAACAGAAAATACGCGCTGCGTTAATCGCGCGTTAAAAAAATTAGTGCCGTTAAAATGAGTTTGCGTTAACGCGTTATTAACGCAGCGCGTATTTTTGAACGCGTTAACTTTGACAGCACTATATATATATATATATATATATATATATATAGATAGATAGAGAGAGAGAGAGAGAGAGAGAGAGATCATAACTTATCATGCAATATTTATTTGGTTTTAACATGGGGCACATACATTTATTAATATGCTGTCATGCATTAAATAAAATGATCATAAAAGTATTTTATTTTTATTCAAATCTTCGGTATCCATGTGATGCTTTATGTGAGGAACAGATCCAAATTCAAACCATTCATAAGTGATATGCATCTCCTTCCTCTGTAGCTATAGTAACCGATTCAAAATTTGCTGTTAAGAAGTTTTCCATCAAGTTTTACGGCAGCGATATCAAACGCTCATTGGCTCTCGCAAATTTCGTCATAGATTGCGACATGACGTGTTTCCGGTGATGCGTGAGAACGTGCGCCGTCACGGAGTTGATTGGAAGAGTATTTTCAGCGTTTAACTACTTAAATTATGCCCTGCTCCTCGCACTAAACTATTATATTCTGTCAGAGAGGACCGCGACTGCAACGCATCGTCATTTGGACTACTGTATTGTGGTACTGCTTTTTGACATTTCTGCAATAAATTCTTGTGATTACACGTGTCTGTCTGTTACATTTCTCTTATAACTTTAGCATGTATTTTATACTCTCACTGATTTTTTTTTTCTGTATAAAAATAAAACATTTTTAATGCAATAAATTTTTTATTGCAATGTTACATGATTTGTGGATTTTAAGGCTGATTTTCTATTCTATATAAAATTACAGAGTTTGAATGTAAAAATACACCTAAATATAAAACCAATAAGATTTACTTTAAAATTACGAAAAAGGACATTAAATTGATAGAATGGACATAAACCTTTAATATAATGAACTACGTACATTTTTTAATAACAGATTATTTTTGTAATTTTACGTAAATTTGTACATAATTTAAGAAAACTGAAAAAATACTGTATAAATAGTCCAATAATTTTTTTGTATAAAAATGAGAATTACTGTAATTTGTCATTAATGGAGTAATACTTAAAATAACAGTCAAGTTGTTAATTTACAGATATTGTTTGTAATTTTACAGAGTTTTGAACATAATTTAAAATAACACAAAAAATACTGTAAAAATAATACAGTAATTTTCCTGTATAAAAAAGAAAAAAATATTGTAATTTGTCTGTAATGATATAGTACCTAAAATAACAGTCAAGTTGTTAATTTACAGATATTGTTTGTAATTATACTAAGTTTTGAATGTAATTTGAAATAACAGAAAACTACTGTAAAAAAAAAATATTTTCTGTAAAATTAGTTTTTTTTTTTACAGTGTATTACACAAACAAGAGTCCTGTTTTTCCAAATATCTGCACGATCGCAAACGTACAATGAACAAGTTAGTAACATAGACCAGTAAATGATTCAATCAGGCTAAAAGTACTGTCGTTTGCTAAGTTAATGAAGCATTTTAAAGGAATCGGTTGATTTAAGGATTCAACTCACTCATTAAGACAGTCACTTGCTGCCACCTACTGGCAGTTGTAGTTTCATATTTTAAAAGTAGGTTATTTCATTTTCACAGTTATTTAATATTTCTACATTACAATGTTATATTTAAACTTAATTTTAAACTTATGCAAAATCCATATTCATTTTGTTAATAGTGATTTCTTTTGAGTGTTAATAGCCAACACGTCTTTTTATTCAGATTGAAATTGTTGATTAAATTTAAGAATCTGACATAAGAGGACATGGATGACTACACATTTTTGTAATACTAATACATCTCTGGCTTTTTTGCTCATTTTTTGCACATCTATACTTTGACTAGGCTAGACATGTTGCATATTAATTGTACTATATATCAACCTCAAAGTATATTTTAATTTTTGTGTTACTCCATAATGATGTTCTAGTTGAGGGCATTTGTAGTGTATAGGGCCCAAATATAACCTCAAGCCCAGGGACCCCCGTTCTGCCCTGTCTGTACATCTGACACAAACATGTCACATTTCAGACTATAGTAATAATGTGTAATGCATACAAATGTGCAAAGAGTGCTGTAAGCAGTGGAGAAGAATTCAAATTATTTCAATTCAGTTCATTTTTGACATCAATGTTTTAATTATTCTTATAAAGACAATATTAATTGTTTCTAAACATCATTTTAGGCACTCAGATACCCCTACTTCCAAGTAGGACAAGTTCTGGGCCCCCTACCCATGACCCCCGATGTACGGAAGGCTCAGATAAAGACGACCCTGCCTATTGAATCCAGATCAGAGCTGCAGTCTGTCTCAGAACCAGCGTTGCCGTCACAGACTAAAGGCCAAAGCAGAAGCTCCCATCAGCCACTGCAGCAGATTTCTCTGCCCCACTCTCTTTCTCAGACAGACCCTCTCGCTCCATACACACAAAAGGTACAAAACCTTCTTCTCAGATGTAATGTTGTAATTACATTTGAAAAACTTATGATTCCCATTATGGATTTGTTTTTTAATGACACATGATATAGCAAAATCTTAAAAGTTTTATTTTATTATTAACTTTATATTTTTTTTTACTGCATCTGTGGCACACTCTTGATTATCACAGACAATGATTTTACCTTGTTTATCAGTTTGGTAATTTGAACGGAATTAAGCATAAAAACGTAAGTGACTCCAAATATTTAATAATAATTGTATGATGCAGTACAGTCTGTTAAATAAGCCAAATGTCCACTGAGCCACTTCTCCCTTTCTTGGCAAAATTAAATTGTGATAAATCAAAATGAAACTTAAAGATTACCTGTTATAGTTCTCTATTGCATTTTAGTACCTAAATGAACATCAGTACAATGATACTTTGTGTTCCTAACATGAGGTGGTCGGGGGTGAGAACAGTTTGATTGGGCTGAAGAACGGACGAAGAAGGTGGGGACAGACCAACATGAAACCCTCAGACAGCTGGGATGAGTCTGACTGTTCTGATACCACAGCATCCCTCTCTAAAAAACCCAGTAAAGGCCCTGAGGAGGAGAAAACTACTACACAGTATGATCTCTACATTCAGAGATTAACATCAGCAGTTTTAGCACATTTCAATTAGCACACTATTCGAAACCTACTAAGCAACCTTGCTATCTACTAAACTTCTAACAAGGCATCCAAACTGAAATTGAACCATTTGATTTGAAATGCTATGTATGGCTCTATGTTTGCTCATCATTTATGGAACAAGGTCAATGCAGCGATAAGCAGTTCAACTGAAGACAGTAGTGTCGTTATTTAGCTTGAGTCAGTCCAATGTTGATTCAGTTAATAACTGTCAGTGTTGCAAAATTTCTCAATTATGAACATTTGATTCAGCTCTAAAGTATTTCTAAAGAAGACAATAAGAGTCATTATTCAGCTCAATTCAGTTTTAAGTTTTGTTCTCATCCGATAGTGTCAGTGCCTTCAAATCCATAATATTACTGAATATTAAGTGTCTTTTGAGCAAGCCAAAGGTGACAGTGGCAGGGAACCCAAACTCCATCATTTGACAGAAATGGAGGAAAAAACCTTGGGACCAGTTCTCCCCTGGCCAAATGAACAAAAATGGTGTGGTTTAAGGAGGCTGCAAGATTGATGTTATTCAGTAAATGTTGCATCAGTCTCTTTCTGCATAAAGATCAGCATACATCACACTGGCATTAGGGGAAAGGGAGTGTTGTAGTCTGAACATGAGTTGCTATTTAGCTAGTCTCGCGTAGCCAGACCTTCAGACTGACGGCTGAAGGTCTGGAATAGATGTCTGCTTTCATTGGCCAAGGCCCGCCCATGAGACCGTTTGACCGACATGTCAAACAACCAATCATAGTTTGTTTCGTTTAGCGTCACGTTTCGGGGCATGGAAATGTCGCCACAATAACAAACCGGTGTGTGAAACTCTCGGATGTATTTTAAAGATTCTATGCCGCGAAAATCCAGCGTTTAGTTGACCTGATAAGTGTTCGTCATCACATTTGTAAACACGACGGCTTTCTTCTTTCGTGAGGGGGTTTGGCACCACGGCATCTTTGTTTCCTGGCAGACCGAAAATAAACGGGACACTCGCATCTCCCGGAAATCCAGTTTAATTCAACCAGTCAGATGATGACTTCGACATTCCTGAAGTGTTTCCAGAAAAGTGTGCCATATGCATCAGACGTTTAGCCAACATTCTGTGGGCGTGACATCTGAGGCTGAGACTACTATTTAGCCAGAAGAGTTGTGGACTCGAGTCGCATGACTTGGACTTGACTCGGACTCAAATCCCAAATTTGAGGACTTGCGACTAGACTTAGTCTTGATTAGTGCAGCTTTTGGCACTTAGCCAGAGAGGGACTCGCTCAGTGAGTGCTTATTAGTGTTTTCAACCACATAATGTTAAGGCAATTTAATATTTTAGACATTTAAAATACACATATCACTATAAACCATTTATAATAATAATAAGAAGAAGAAGAAGAAACACGATGTACAGGTGCATCTCAATAAATTAGAATGTCGTGGAAAAGTTCATTTATTTCAGTAATTCAACTCAAATTGTGAAACTCGTGTATTAAATAAATTCAATGCACACAGACTGAAGTAGTTTAAGTCTTTGGTTCTTTTAATTGTGATGATTTAGGCTCACATTTAACAAAAACCCACCAATTCACTATCTCAACAAATTAGAATACTTAATAAGACCAATAAAAAAACAGTTTTAGTGAATTGTTGGCCTTCTGGAAAGTATGTTCATTTACTGTATATGTACTCAATACTTGGTAGGGGCTCCTTTTGCTTTAATTACTGCCTCAATTCGGCGAGGCATGGAGGTGATCAGTTTGTGGCACTGCTGAGGTTGTATGGAAGCCCAGGTTTCTTTGACAGTGGCCTTCAGGTCATCTGCATTGTTGGGTCTGGTGTCTCTCATCTTCCTCTTGACAATACCCCATAGATTCTCTATGGGGTTCAGGTCAGGCGAGTTTGTTGGCCAATCAAGCACAGTAACACCATGGTCATTGAACCAGCTTTTGGTACCTTTGGCAGTGTGGGCAGGTGCCAAGTCCTGCTGGAAAATGAAATCAGCATCTCCATAAAGCTTGTCAGCAGAAGGAAGCATGAAGTGCTCTAAAATTTCCTGGTAGATGGCTGCGTTGACTGTGGACTTCAGAAAACAAAGTGGACCAACACCAGCAGATGACATGGCAGCCCAAATCATCACTGACTGTGGAAACTTCACACTGGACTTCAAGCAACATGGATTCTGTGACTCTCCACTCTTCCTCCAGACTCTGGGACCTTGATTTCCAAAGGAAATGCAAAATTTACTTTCATCTGAAAAGAGGACTTTGGACCACTGAGCAACAGTCCAGTTATTTTTCTCCACAACCCAGGTAAGATGCTTCTGACGTTGTCTCTGGTTCAGAAGTGGCTTGGTATTCCTTTTCCTGAAGACGTCTGAGCGTGGTGACTCTTGATGCACTGACTCCAGCTTCAGTCCACTCCTTGTGAAGCTCTCACAAGTGTTTGAATCAGCTTTGCTTGACAGTATTCTCAAGCTATCCCTGTTGCTTGTGCACCTTTTCCTACCCAAATTCTTCCTTCCAGTCAACTTTGCATTTAATATGCTTTGATACAGCACTCTGTAATCAGCCACACCTTTCGGTAATGACCTTCTGTGACTTACCCTCTTTGTGGAGGGTGTCAATGTTCGTCTTCTGGATCATTGCCAAGTCAGCAGTCTTCCCCATTATTGTGGTTTCAAAGAACAAGAGATACCCAGAATTTATACTGTATGGATGGTAATTTATTGAAACTCAAATGTAAATATTCTAATATTTTGAGATACTGATTTTTGACTTTCATGAGCTGTAAGCTCTAATCATCAAAATTAAAACAAAAAAAAACTTTTTAAATGTTTTACTTTACGTGTAATGAATCTAAAATATATAAAAGTTTCACTTTTTGAAATAAGTTACAAGAAAAAAATTACTTTTTCACGACATTCTAATTTATTGAGATGCACCTGTATGTGGAAATGGCAATAATAATAGGATTTTTTTTTTTTCACGTCAAACACACATTGTATGTAGCCTACCTATAAAGTTCACTCTATTGTTCCTGTTTACCAGCCACTCACTTTGATGTCTTTCAGAAGAAATGGATGAATTCACTTGTTGTAAATCCGACAGGCTCTTACTGCATGGTAGGCCACATATAGGCCCTAAACTAAGCCATCAACTGTGATCATTATGAACTTGTTTAAAACACAAAATGCATTCACTTACACTGCCCTCCAAAAGTTTGGAAACGTGAAAAGTGGTGTTTTGGACAATATTGGCATGAATCCTTTTTAATTTGTGATAATTTTGCACTGATAAGGGACAACACAAACTACGAAAACATACTTTATTACAGTACATAAACAGTTTATACATTGAAAAAGCTTAGATTTTAAATTTAATATTTGTAAACTATCTGACCTAAATTGTTTTCTAATTGGTTCATTGTATTCTAAACTTAATTGGCAATCAATTGTTGAAGCTATTAAGGTGTGCTGACCCAAAAATCTTTTAAAAACCTGGGCCAAGTTTAAACCAGTAACCAGGCATCACAGCTGGCAAAGTCTGACTTTGACATGTATATATTGCCATTGTTATGTAATCAAAATGGAAATTATTATTGCTGGTCTTCAATGATAATGTCAAGTTACTTTAATGTATTTGCACCAAAAAAATGATAAGGATTTATCATTTCTAGGGCGTTTCCAAACTTTTGGAGGGCAGTGTACATATATGTGACCCTGGACCACAAAACCAGCCATAAGTGTCAATTTTTCAAAATTGAGATTTCTACATCATCTGAATAAATAAGCTTTCCATTGATGTATGGTTTGTTAGGATAGGACAATATTTGGCCGAGATACAACTATTTGAAAATCTGGAATCTGAGGGTGCAAAAAAATCTAAATCGAGAAAATCACCTTTAAAGTTGTCTAAATTAAGTTCTTAGCTATGTATATTACTGATCAAAAATTAAGTTTTGATATATTTACGGTAGGAAATTCACTAAATATCTTCATGGAACATGATCTTTACTTAATATCCTAATGATTTTTGGCATTCTTTTTTTTTTTTGACCCATACAATGTATTTTTGGCTATTGCTACAAATATACCCCAGCGACTTAAGACTGGTTTTGTGGTCCAGGGTCACATATTTGTGTATCTAAATAGCTACAGTTTTGGCGTGAATAATTTTGCATGCCTCATTTCTTAAACCTACTATAGTGAACGGTGTGGTGCCGGACATGTTTGGTTTACTTGTGGCCAAGAGACATAAACCTTATAAACTCGACATATTAACCCTAGGATAATAATAAACCCTAGGATTATTAAAATATTAACATTTTATTTTGAATGAAGAATAACAAAAAGACAGTGCAGTGTCATGATTATAACTACTATTGCACTTGTCTCCATGACAGCATGAAATTTGAATAATTTATCAATATTTGTTGAAGGAATTGCCTATATAAGAACATAAAATAATATAGAGCTATAAGAAAACACATTATCCAATCCGTCTTTTAAACCACTGATGGTTTCTTATTTTTATTTAACATTTGTATATTATAACTATTGTTATATATTTACTTTTTAGCTTCATTTCATGTATCTCTTTGCCCAGTAATTAACATTCTGTATCAGCGTATCTGTTTAAGACTTAAAGTACCATAAATGTTTTGTAAATACTATAAATACCCAACAATCATGTCAATAAAGCTATGTCTATTTCTGTAGACCTACATCAGTAGGTGGCGATAAATGAGCGTCTGTATTACGTATGAGCAAGTTGTTAAATATTTGACTCAGTTGATTCATTATAATCACTGAATCATTTACAAATGAAACAGTGGACTTAAAAGAAATTATTCATTCACTTAGGCCTATATTTGTTCACAAACAATGATTCATTCCTCAATGAAACACAACTAATTATTATATCTTTATAATTATACTTACTATAGACTATTAATGACTTCAAATTTACTGTAGTGATTAAAACAGAAACACTACTTTGGGCAAGCAGCACTAATGACTTGTTTAGGACTTGAAGCTTAAAGTTGAGGACTTGCAACTTTACTTGGACTTACTGTCTTGACTTGGGACTTGTCTGTCTTGACTCGAGACTTGAATGCAAAGACTTGAGACTTACTTGTGACTTGCAAAACGGTCCCACCTCTGTTAGCCAGTAGTAGACGATTAGTAGTAGAGGCTTATCAATGGCCATAATCACAAAGAACATCCTTCTTGTTAAAAACTGTAAACTAGCATGATGTATTCATTGCTGGCCATAAGGGTCTGTGCTGAGGGCTTGTCTAGTCTAGAAAGCTGCATAATGTTGCTGCCTATCTTTTTAGCAGACTTTTGTGTTGGGAGCGTGCCTGTGAAACCTACTAGTATCATAGTCTAGTATCAAGGCTGCTGACTAAGTTTGAGAATAGGGCTTTTGTGCTTCTTTATTGCACTTTCATTTTCAGTTCTATTGAGATTTCACTCTTTCCTTTTTTTATGTTATGAAAAACTTTGCAGGCCCAAGGACCAGAAACCCCTTTATACATTTAGCACTGTAACAAAATTACCAAACACCAGCAGACTGAACCAACCAGACTCTAGTCACCAGAGCACCTCTTCGGCCAGACAACATTACCTGCGCCAGTCCAGATACCTGCCAGGCAAGATCTCAGTTTCATTTAGTCACTTCATGTTTTTTATTTCTTTTTTTTTTCTTCTTTTTTTTGTTAATGAAGTACAGCGGTGCACAATACTATCAATAATATCGTGAAGATGAATGATTATCAGTGCATATTTGAAACTAGCTCACAATGCTGACAATTCCTGACATGGCTTTCCACACATTTTTAAAAGTAATATCCCTGCATGTATGCAGAGACAGATCATTTGTAATGGCTTGAGATGAGTATCTCATAGAACACAGAATCACATGTTCAGATCTCATTGACAGTTGACACATTGCATCACTGTTTATTTGCATAAAGGTTAATTTTTATCGACTCATTAAAAATAAATGCCTTCTAAACAAATGTTTAATTCAGCAAATCAATGTATACGTAAATACCCCATTAGACTATTTTGGGTAAATTAAGTTTTACATAATAATTCTATCAATCCTAGGGTTAATAAGCAAGAACACACCATCTCTGAATAACAAGGAGTCTCAACAAGACTTGTGGGACACCTCAGCTCTGATGAACAAACCTCTCGCACCTATTGGAGGAGCGCCAGTGTCTAGAATCAGCCCAGGTGAGTACAAATGAATTAAAGCTGCAACCATAAAATTCATCAACCATGCAAAAAATAAACAACAAAACCTTACACAAATGCATAAAGGGGGTTAAAATTAACTTTATTGTACTTGATGTTACTTTTTATTATTAAATCTTTTTTTTAATGAAATGAAAAGACTTGATACACAAATGTTTCAATTTATTACACATTTTTGTTCACTTTTCTTGTATATATGCAGTGAAAAAGATATTATTAGGGGCCAAGCACCGAAGGTGCGATGGCACCTATTGTATCCATTGGTGTTCCTATTATTATTACTGTATTATTATTATTCCTCTCTGGAAGTCTATAGCAGCCCATAGAACCGTTTGCTGGAAAGTTATGAAATTAGGCCGGGACACCGACGTCGGCCTAGTTTGTTTGGTGTGTTCCACACGTCGGCTCTCATCGGGCTCACTTCAAGGTTCAAGGTTCAAGGTTCTTGTTTATTTGTCACATACACAATCATACAGGGTATAATCAGTAGTGAAATGTAGGTCAGGACAGGTCCGCTCAATGGACAGTGCAAAAAAATTAAAATAAAAGATGATACATAACACAAGAGCATATATTTAAATATAGGTAGGAATAAGATAAAAAAAAAAAAAAAAAAAAGTAAAAACAATGAAATAAAATAAGGAGTAAAATGTGCAATGAACTAAAATGTGCAATACAGTCTACTGTGGATTTAATAAATATTAATATAACCAGGGATGTGCAAGAGGAATGTGCAAACAGGTTGTACCGGGTATGTACACATAGCAGCAATGCGGAAGATGGAGAATGATGGGTGTTACAGTTAATTAAATGAGTCCTGTAGATGTTATGAGACTGAGTTTAGGAGCCTGATGGCCTGAGGGTAGAAGCTCCTCCTCAGTCTCTCAGTTTTTGCCAACACGCTTCTGAAGCGCTTGCCCGATGGCAGTGTGATGAAAAGACGGTTACCGGGGTGATTTGAGTCCTTGATTATTTTTGCAGCTCTACTTTTGCAGCGTTTGAGGTAGATGTCCTGCAGAGAAGGGAGGGCAGACCCAGAGATGCGCTCAGCTAAGCGCATGACTCTCTGCAGAGCTTTGCAGTCCTGATTTGTGGCGTTACTGTACCACGCTGAGATGCACTGAGTCAATACACTTTCTATGGCCCCTGAATAGAAAGTTTTCAGGATTGCTGGTGAGACCCTGAATTTCCTCAGCTGTCGCAGATGGTACAGTCTTTGCCTGGCTTTCTTGACCTGTGTTTGAATGTGTGCAGTCCAAGTCAGGTCCTCGGAGATGTTTACACCGAGGTACTTGAAGCTGCTCACCCTCTCCACAGGGGTCCCGCTGATCATAAGAGGAGTGTAGGGCCGCTGCTGTCTCTTCCTGAAGTCTACAATCAGCTCTTTAGTTTTGCTCACGTTCAGAGAGAGACAGTTGTCCTGGCATCATGATGTTAGTCTCTCTACCTCACCCAAGTATGCGGTCTCATCATTGTTGGAAATGAGGCCCAGAACCACAGTATCATCAGCAAATTTAACAATAGAAGTGGAGCTGTGAGAGGACACACAGTCGTGTGTGTAGAGAGAGTAGAGCAGGGGACTCAGAACGCAGCCCTGCGGGGCTCCTACGGTCAGGGTGATGGAGTTGGAGGTGAACTGGCCCATTTTCACCACTTGTGGTCTGCCGGTGAGGAAGTCTTGGATCCAGTCACAGAGTGTAGTGTTTAGGCCGAGGTCTGAGAGTTTGACAGCTAGCTTGGAGGGGACTATAGTATTGAAAGCTGAGCTATAGTCAATGAATAGCAGTCTGACATAGTTGCCATTTTTGCTGTCAATATGAGTGAGGGAGGAGTGCAGTACCTGAGAGATGGCATCATCAGTAGACCTATTTGGGCGATAGGCAAACTGAAGAGGGTCCAAGGTAGCAGGGATGGAGGAGCATATGTGTTTCTTTAAAAGTCTCTCAAAAACCTTCATGACTGTTGATGTGAGGGCAACTGGACGATAGTCATTCAGGCAAGAGGGTTTACTGTTCTTAGGCACAGGGATGATGACAGATTTCTTAAATGAGGTGGGAATCACGAGGTAGCAAGGGACTCATTAAAGATGGAAGTAAACAAACCAGCAAGCTGATCGGCGCATGATCTCAGAACGCGGCCGGTAATCCCATCAGGTCCGGCGGCTTTCCTGATGTTTACTCTCCTTAATTCTCTCCGAACCTCGTCCTCCGACACGGTGATAACATGATCAACATCGCTGCTCTGTCTGCTGCTTCCTGACGCGCTGATCGGCAGAGTCGCGCTGCCGTTGCATTCGAAGCGGCTGTAGAAGGTGTTTAGCTCTTCGGCCAGCAATGGATCTGCACTCACCTCGGCGGAGGGGTTATTTCCAGAGGAACAGATGGTCTTCAGTCCCTGCCACATGCGTCAAGAGTCATTGAGCTGAAAATGTGACTCAATTCTCTCTCTGTATCGGAGTTTAGCAGCTCTAACTGCCCGTCGGAGAGCATAACATGATGCTTTGTAATCGCTCATGTTTCCTGACAAAAGACCGGTGTTGTATGCGGCAGTGCGTTGGTTAACCGCAGCACGGATTGTTCTGTCCACCCACGGTTTCTGATTAGAGAATGTCCTTATTGTTACCGTTTCAGTGGCTTGGTTGGTTAGCATGTAAACAAAGCTTAATGCTACATCCGTGAACTCGCTGACGTCAGCTGAACTCGCCCGGAACATGTCCCAGTCGACGTCATCAAGAGACGCCTGTAGCGTAGCTTCAGAGTGGGAGGACCAGCGCGTCACTTCCCTCACCCCCGGGGATTCCTGAACGATCCTTTGTTTATATTCCGGTGTGAGGAAAATGGCCGCGTGGTCCGATTTATCGCCAGTGATCCTGGGATTATTGCTGATGGAAGTTCGGCATGACCTTCCTGTTGGCTTTGTTAACCCGGCGTTCCGAAGAATCTCCGCTGGCCACGCTGGATCCGTGGAGCGTCCAATAATGATACGCAATTATCCCCGGTGTCCGGGACACCCCTAAACCTAACCATTGCGTCTCATATGCACGCCAAAGGGTCAGTTCCGAAGAATCTCCGCATATAAATAGCACACCAAATAGAAACAGAAAATCGTGCCATTGAGCGGAGCCATCGGACTGAACACAGCAGCGCCGGAAGCGGAAAAAAGGTTGCATGATTCGTGCATTCTTCTTTGGTGGAAGAATGCATGATTCAACATGTTAAACCGGCGTCGGGGCCATCGGCTAGAGTGAGAACTCTGAGCAAATAAGCAGAATTAAAGTGAAAGAGATGAAAACAGCACAATATTATGTAATATGTGAATGTTTTCAATGGCCACTTAAGTTATCTTGACGAGTATCCAAGTAAACACAGTTGGTTACATCTTAAATAAACATAAACTTGGTGTGTCCCGGCCTAGTTAAGAAAATATTGGATGTGTGTCAGTATAATGGACTCAAATTGACACCAAAATTTAAAATTCTAAGGGTCAAGATTTTTCGCAATTTTCCATAGTTTGAAAAACATTTTTCGAACAGGTGGTTTGTCATTTTCACCAAAATTGGCTCAGATCAGTCCTAGACCCTTTTTAGGTGGGCTTCATATTTGTCGTCTCAGCCCCCCTTTAATCAGCTATCTGAACGATCAGGCCAGTGCTGTTTCCTCAAGAAAGTTTATCATTCTCGTATCGATCTCAATGTGATACTCACGCGGTGTGATAGATCGTTACTGACGCATACATTTAAATGAAGCGCGCACTACACGAACAGCACGCCAGTACCAAATCGCAGCCTGGTCTCATGAAAATGTTTCAATGGCCGATACCGATAGCTAGGTTGGACCACACTGGCCGATACCGATTAATCAACCGATAGTTTTTGGTTAAAAATAGATACTGAATGAAAACTAAATAGAGCTTTACCGATATTTAAAAAAAAAACAGTACTGAACTATACTTTATAAATGAACTATAAAAATTAAAAATAGTATTAATATTTATTACTATATTGATTATTAAAGTTATTTCATAGTTTACAAATGTTAAAAGAAGAAACTTTAAAATTTAAAAATGAAGCCTATTAGTAAATGTTGAAATGAAATGAACACACTCTAACAAGGAACAATACTTCTACAGCTTTCGTTAATGTTACAAATGGACTCTTATTAAGTATTACCATTTCATTTCAACAGTCATGCTTAAAGATGGCCATCTTGAAATACCTACAAAAGGCCATATTAAAATTACATGCACAGGTTATTGATATTGTATGTGCACTCTTTATTTGCTGCTATTTTAGAACACTGCATGATTATCTAATTAAAATATAAACAAATATGCAAGTGAGTGACACACTGTGCAAAAGCACAGCACTGCGTCTTGGAGAAGTCACGAGTATCACACACACACACACAGGGGCGGACTTACCCATTAGGCAAAGGTAGGCGACTGCCTTGGGCCCCCAAAAGCCAAGGGCCCCCTAAAATGCTTTTCATATACGAGATGCGCATTAAGTGCGGACACACGAACGGTTGCTGGTTATGTGTTTATTACCACGACAACCGTCTGCGTGTCCGAGTTGAACGTGCTTCTTGTGTATCCTGCTTGTAGCAAATGAAAATATTGTGGATCTGAAGTTGACTGCCGCACGAGCACGAGGTCTCTCTTTCCCAGCACGCACACACCTCTCTCTCTCTCTATCTCTCTCTCTCTCTCTCTGAGTCTGCTCTGTACAGCGAGCTGCTGAAAGGAGCTGCGCTTTGTTAAAACACAGATATGTTGCTTCTCTAATTTTACATGCAAGTATAGCCGAAATCACAGCTATTGTGTTTATCTTATGTGTAGCCTATTTGATTTCATCAGACGATGGCACGATTATAAATCAGGATTTTTGTGCAGATTAACATCTTGGAAGGGAGAGCTGGTTATGTAGTCTTAATGGATCGCGTTTCAGTCACTATTTCATATTCATCCCGTTGTCTGACAACAGAAACAGATAAATATACCAATGAAAACAGTTTTATTGAGAATTTAGCTGCATCAAAATACAGTATATGGCACAGAGAGGCAAACAAATGAAATAATAAATAATAAATGTACATTTTGCATGTTCAGAAGTGAGCTGCCCTGTCCTGCGAAAATGCAGGTTTGTGTCAGTAAATTGCTCGGTGCAAAGAATGAGAAGTAATAGGAACCCGGTATTTATTTTTTCATGTGTCTAATAGACATGAACAAGTTCTTTGAACAACATTTATGACCTATGAAACATGTCTAGTCTTCATGCTCTATGTTGACTATGGTTTCACTAATAATACACATATATTGCATAAAGCATCCATATTTATCCATGCCCATGTTGATTACAGTATTAAAAACTTGAAAAGTATTCATTTAAGGTACATTTAGAACAGATAAAAAATTTCATTTTCATTTTACCTGATAAAGTATAATTTATGAGCTGAGCACTGCTTTGTTTACAGCCGTTACCAGGGAAACCGCTATATTTCTGATGTTCCAAAAGCACCTCCTACTGGCAGAGAATGAATGTGCATTTTCAATAATCCAGTCTGCAGTTTTTGTTCAGACCAATGCGAAAATCCACACACATAAATCCGTTTTAAATAATATAATTTATACTTCTGACTCATCCCTTTTCTTAAAAAGAAAATGGTTTAAAGGTTCAGTTGTGAGGTTTATCATTTTATAATTTATTTAGTTTTTTTGTTAAAACTTGTATTAGAGGTCGACCGATTCATCGGTTTTGCCGATTAATTGGCACCGATAGTTGATTTGCAGAACAATCGGTTATCGGCAAAAATCCATGCCGATAGTTTTCGGTGTAGCTTTTTTTTTTTTTTTTTTTTTTTTCTTCGTGTTGCGTCTGTTGCTGGAGTGGTTGAGAATGGTCTGCTATCATTATACAGTATGAGAGCGGCCTCTAGAGGCGGAAATCACTGACAGCACATGTTGTTTGTTTTGGCATGTGACTCTGCACAGAGCGGGAAACTTCAAACGCGCATTTAAATGCAGCCGACAGAAAATCCTGCCGCAGAACAGAGCGCCATTCACATAGTTTCCCATTAAATAACATTATAGCCTATTTGTCCCAAATCATTGTTAATGTACATAATGACTTCGCCCTAGGCTATAAATTATGTATTGTGCATTTTTCAGCAAAACGTTTGTCTTTCCGTGGCTCTAATACAGTCTGTATGCTTCATATAGAGAGCTGTAATACAGATCGCGCTTTCTCTTTCCGTTTGCTCTGTTATTTAAACACCGAAATTCAAACTCATTTATGACACATAATTCATTCTTGAAGCAAACTTATGTCCGTTTGGTGATTAAATAAACAGTTTTAGACCGCTGCTTAAATTGAATGTGACGCGTCTGGTGTGTGTGTGTGTGTGTGTGATACCCGTGACTTCTCCAAGACGCAGCGCTGTGCTTTTGCACAGTGTGTCACTCACTTGCATATTTGTTTATATTTTAATTAGATAATCATGCAGTGTTCTAAAATAGCAGCAAATAAAGAGTGCACATACAATATCAATAACCTGTGTGCATGTAATTTTAATATGGCCTTTTGTAGGTATTTCAAGATGGCCATCTTTAAGCATGACTGTTGAAATGAAATGGTAATACTTAATAAGAGTCCATTTGTAACATTAACGAAAGCTGTAGAAGTATTGTTCCTTGTTAGAGTGTGTTCATTTCATTTCAACATTTACTAATAGGCTTCATTTTTAAATTTTAAAGTTTCTTCTTTTAACATTTGTAAACTATGAAATAACTTTAATAATCAATATAGTAATAAATATTAATACTAAATTTTTATTCATTTATAAAATATATAGTTCAGTACTGTTACTGTTTTTTTTTTTTAAATAGTAAAGCTCTATTTAGTTTTCATTCAGTATCTATTTTAAAAACTATCGGTTGATTAATCGGTATAGGCCAGTGTGGTCCAACCTAGCTATCGGTATCGGTAAAATCCACTATCGGTCGACCTCTAACTTGTATCTCAACGGTAAATCAATTGCTATTTCGTGGTCTACAACACGAAATAATAAAAGTGTCTGCTAAATGAATAAATGTAAATGAAAGAATCCCATTATAACATGTACATGAAAAATGTAGAAACATTGGACACAACTATGGGGCACCATTGTGCAGCAACAAGCATCACGACAAAAAAAGAAACCTCAAGGTTGATCTAGGTAAATGTGTGCAAATGTATAGGGCCCCATTCCTATATTTGCCTGGGGCCCCCAATTCACTAAATCCGCCCCTGCACACACACACACACACACACACACACCAGACGCTTCACATTCAATTTAAGCAGCGGTCTAAAACTGTTTATTTAATCACCAAACGGACATAAGTTTGCTTCAAGAATGAATTATGTGTCATAAATGAGTTTGAAGTTCGGTGTTTAAATAACAGAGCAAACGGAAAGAGAAAGCGCGATCTGTATTACAGCTCTCTATATGAAGCATACAGACTGTATTAGAGCCACAGAAAGACAAACGTTTTGCTGAAAAATGCACAATACATAATTTATAGCCTAGGGCGAAGTCATTATGTACATTAACAATGATTTGGGACAAATAGGCTATAATGTTATTTAATGGGAAACTATGTGAATGGCGCTCTGTTCTGCGGCAGGATTTTCTGTCGGCTGCATTTAAATGCGCGTTTGAAGTTTCCCGCTCTGTGCAGCGCACAGTGTCACATGCCAAAACAAACAACATGTGCTGTCAGTGATTTCCGCCTCTAGAGGCCGCTCTCATACTGTATAACGATAGCAGACCATTCTCAACCACTCCAGCAACAGACGCAACACGAAAAAAAAAAAAAAAAAAAAAAAGCTACACCGAAAACTATCGGCATGGATTTTTGCCGATAACCGATTGTTCTGCAAATCAACTATCGGTGCCGATTAATCGGCAAAACCGATGAATCGGTCGACCTCTAGTTGTATCACAGCTTTCCTGTAGCTCAAATGGTAGAGCATGGCACTAGCAACACCAAGATCATGGGTTCGATTCCCAGGGAAAGCAAGAGCTGATAAAAATGTAAAAACTGTAACTTGAATGCAATGTAAGTCGCTTTGGATAAAAGCGTCTGCTAAATGCATAAATGTAAATGTAAATGTAATGGTCTCTCTGAGGGCTAAGCCCCCCTAAAGATGAAATCCTAGAACCGCCCCTGGCTCAGATCATCTTCAGACCATGCTGGTAAAAAGTTATGGAATTCCAGTTGATTAGTCTTACCCAAGCGGCAACCTCCACTCAACCTCTGTCTTGAAACCAACACGGAAGTGACATAAAATGCAATTCATCAACTGGCCGCTAGAGACTGGCTCCAAAAGGGAGTCAGTCCCATAGACTCCCCATGTTAAAATGCCCAACTTTACAGCAGAAAAAAATATGTTTACAGCCTAGTACAAAAAGTGGTTTTGGTCTATATAGCTAATTTTGCCCTTTATTACAACTGTGAGGGGGGTGATTTTTTTTATAACTCATTCGTTTAAATTATATTAAGCCTTAAAGTTCTGCATAATTAAGGGTGTGGCCACTTGAGTGACAGGTGGATTGCCTGCTGTCACCACCATCGCGCTAGGCGGGCGTGGTTTCAGCAACCAGCTCCACCGACGCCTTTTTGCCCATTTTCAATTATCCGGGAGTGACACGCTGCCAAGCTGCCAAGTGACTGCACTACGTCCATGTTTTTTTAGTCTATGGTCTTACCGTTCTCAAATAATGTGCAATTGAATTCGATGAAAAACATGCAAAAATGAACATGAGGCCATATCTCCACAATGCTTTAGTGTATTCTGATCAAACGTGGTGTGTGTTATAACAACAATGACCTGAGGCTACCTGCACAGTCTCGGCACAGCGCCACCTAGTGGTGGTCAAAAGTTATAATGACATTTACAAAAATGCAAATAACTTTTGAGTATATTAGCCTATTGTAATGAAACTAGTCTCAATATATTCTTTGGGTCATGCTGAGAAAATAATTTTGCCATAGTCAGCTGAACTTCCTGTCAGCCACTTTAATTTATGTTGAAAACCTACTTTTTCGAACTCCTAGACCATTTGTCTGATTTTCAAAACATTTGACTCTGATCATCTTCAGACCATGCTGGCAAAAAGTTATGGATTTCGTGTCGATATATGAAATGGTTGTCGTTTGACACATCAACGAATTTGCTGGAATGATGCCAAACTGCATCTGAGGCTGTATCTCTGCAAAGCATTGACAAATTGACACCAAACTTTGTATGTGCCATTGTCACCTCACACTGACCACGCCACATCAATTTGGTAACAGTGCCACATATTGGTCAAAAGTGATAAAACGTTCATTAACAATTAATAATGAAATTTTCAAAAATGCTTAATTTTATGCTCATTACATTAGCCCAGGGGTGGGCAATTCATTTTCCCAAGGGGCCACATGAGAAACTTGGGTGGTTGCAGAGGGCCGTGGGGCGTGTCTATGGGGGAAGGGGCGGAGTCGCCGTTTCCCTGGTAACTGCAGTAAACAAAGCAGCGCAGCACCTGACTTTGAAACTAGCAGCGCTCATATTTAATCAATTAAACCATTGCCTTTGAAGTGTAAACTATATCTCAATTTACATGTATAGTTTGTTTTTTTACCGAAGCACCATCTAAGTCAGTCTTCTCCTCCCATTTCTACCAGTGAACCGTTTCTGTCACTGCAACATCCCGAACAGGCGAACACACACACGCATTTTTTTTATTACCCGACCCGCGGATTATACACAGCGCCCGCGGTCCGCGGATATAACCGCCATGCGCGCATCACTACTGCGCAGATATCAAAAGCATCACTGGGTTGTAAAGTTGCCAAGTTGAGGGGACAAATGGGTGACATGTGTATGTGTCGATTGTGTGAGAAGGATGCGTTTCATACAAGATCTGGCAACCAGACAACCTTGGAATATGTTGACGTGATTATTCATATAATGAGGTTTGGGCCATACAATTTACGGGAGTTTTACCGGAGGCGAATGTATCAAACATATAAAATACGCGCAGTGGTATTTTTTTTTAATAGAAAGATTAAAAATACGGGAAAATAGAAGGATGATAGTGGGATAGAATGGTAAAATACGTGAGAATCCCGGGAAAAACGGGAGGGTTGACAGGTAGCCTATGCTCCAGAGTACTCCAGAGCCTTTAGAGAATTATGAATGCAACCTTCATACAGATTACAATAATCAGGAAATATTTGTTTTTTAATTGGTTCGTTTTGTTTTTTAATTGGTATTTTACAAAAGCAACGTTCTGTTGTTTTTATGATTTTACAGAAATAAAATCAGTTTCGAACTGATTTTAAGTTGTTTCATTATCAGGAAACAAAGCTGTTGCCTTGAAAATGAAAGCAGTGCAGTTGTATTGCGTACACCTAATTACACCTATTTGCGATTTACTTTTAATTCATGAATTACCTCATGTGGGCCGGTCAAGGATAGCCAGAGGGCCGGATGTGGCCCGGGGGCCGTACAATGCCCAGGTCTGCATTAGTCTATTGTAATCAAACTGGTCTCAAAATATTCTTTGGGTCATGCCGAGAACATATAGTGGGGATTTTTTTTTTTTGATCCCCTGCTGATTTTGTATGTTTGCCCACTGACAAAGAAATGATCAGTCTATAATTTTAATGGTAGGTTTATTTTAACAGTGAGAGACAGAATAACAACACAAAAATCCAGAAAAACGCATTTAAAAAAAGTTGTAAATTAATTTGCATTTTAATGAGTCAAATAATTATTTGATCCCTTCGCAAAACATGACTTAGTACTTGGTGGCAAAACCCTTGTTGGCAATCACAGAGGTCAGACGTTTCTTGTAGTTGGCCACCAGGTTTGCACACATCTCAGGAGGAATTTTGTCCCACTCCTCTTTGCAGATCCTCTCCAAGTCATTAAGGTTTCGAGGCTGACGTTTGGCAACTCAAACCTTCAGCTCCCTCCACAGATTTTCTATGGGATTAAGGTCTGGAGACTGGCTAGGCCACTCCAGGACCTTAATGTGCTTCTTCTTGAGCCACTCCTTTGTTGCCTTGGCCGTGTGTTTTAGGTCATTGTCATGCTGGAATACCCATCCACAACCCATTTTTAATGCCCTGGCTGGCTTCAATGCCCTGGCCCTGACGGTACATGGCCCCGTCCATCGTCCCTTTGATGAGGTGCAGTTGTCCTGTCCTCTTAGCAGAAAAACACCCCCAAAGCATAATGTTTCCACCTCCATTTTTGACGGTGGGGATGGTGTTCTTTGGGGTCATAGGCAGCATTCCTCCCCCTCCAAACATGGCGAGTTGAGTTGATGCACATAGCTCGATTTTGGTCTCATCTGACCACGACACTTTCACCCAGTTCTCCTCTGAATCATTGGCAAACTTCAGACAGGCCTGTACATGTGCTTTCTTGAGCAGGGGGACCTTGCGGGCGCTGCAGGATTCCAGTCCTTCACAACATAGTGTGTTGTTTTCTTGGTGATAGACAAATTGATAATAACATTAAACTCCACGAGGTGAGATCATGCATGGAGCTCTGAGGGAGATTGAATATTTTGTGTTTCTTCCATTTGGGAATAATCGCACCAACTGTTGTCACCTTCTCACCAAGCTGCTTGGCGATGGTCTTGTAGCCCATTCCAGCCTTGTGTAGGTCTACAATCTTGTCCCTGACATCCTTGGACAGCTCTTTGGTCATGGCCATGGTGGAGAGTTTGGAATCTGATTGACTGATTGCTTCTGTGGACAGGTTGTCTTTTATACAGGTAACAAGCTGAGATTAGGAGCACTCCCTTTAAGAGAGTGCTCCTAATCTCAGCTCGTTACCTGTATAAAAGACACCTAGGAGCCAGAAATCTTGCTGATTGATAGGGGATCAAATACTTATTTGACTCATTAAAATGCAAATCAATTTATAACTTTTTTGAAATGCGTTTTTCTGGATTTTTTTGTTGTTGTTCTGTCTCTCACTGTTCAAATAAACCTACCATTAAAATTATAGACTGATCATTTCTTTGTCAGTGGGCAAATGTGCAAAATCATCAGGGGATCAAATATTTTTTTCCCCACTGTAGATACCACTTTTGCCATAGTTGGCCTAACTACTTCTGTCATTTTGATTTATGTTGAAAATCTACTTTTTCAAACTCTTCCTAGACCGTTAGTCCGATTTTACCAAAATCGAGTCAGATCATCTTCAGACTGTGCTGACAAAAAGTTATAAATTTCGCACCTACTGTTCAAAATAGATTATTCATTCATTAACCATTAATACTGAAATTTCCAAAAATGCTTATAAATTTTGAAATGAAACTGGTCTCAAAATATTCCTTGGATCATGCCGACAATATAGATACCAATTATGCCATAGTCGGCCAAACTTGTCTGCCATTTTGATTTTCAATAAAAACTTGCTTTTTCGAACTCCTCCTAGACCGTTTGTCTGATTTTCTCCAAAATCGAGTTAGATCATCTTCAGACTGTGCTGACAAAAAGTTATGGATTTCGTGTTGATAGACAAAACCGTTTTTTGTATAGCAAAGAAAAAAAAAAAAACTCACACCGAACACACCACATCGATTTGATAACTTATTGGTCAAATGAGAAGCCATTAAATCATATTACTAGTTGAATAAACATTTTGAATAAAATCATCTTAAAATGGCTTCAATTACTCATTTCTGCAGTTGGTCTGATGCTTGCTAGGTTGTTTGTTTCTGTAGCGCTTGGCACCTTAATTTCTGCTTGAAGCTATATTTTTTTAAAATGCAATTCTACTTTTTTGAATAAACACAAACAAATATGTATGTATGTATGTTGTAGTCTTGTAAACTTTAATGTAAATGTGTGTTGTATATATGTTGTAAACTTTCACTCCCCACAGTTCTTGCAGATAATGTAATTAAATAAATATGGGACATTCTGACAGCCTTGATGCAACCTTGGTGTAGTGATACAAAACTTTGAAATATTCTCATCCTTTGGCCATAGAAAATAACATTGACGAGGGTCAGATTCTTTTTTTTTCCATGAAACACTGAATTAACAAATGTTTTCATTTTAAAATAAAATCACTTTGTCAATTAGACCCCCTTTATGCATTCTGAGGTAAGTAAATTAGGCATTGTAAGCTGTAGCAACCAAATTGTATAAAAACTCATCCATTTACCCCTAGTAGATAGAGTAGTTTTAATAACCTAGTATTAGGGTGAATCCCATTTCTCTGTCTTACCCCTTCACCTTCCCCTACCCCTTCGTCTTACCCCTAGCCCTTGTCCTTCGAAACCGAGTGGTAAGTGCTAGGGGTGAAAACATACCCCTATGAAATGAGACACCACTTGGTTACGGTTACGTCATCGTACATCGTCGCTAGCTGGCTGCTACGTCACCAGAGGCGACAAGTGTTGATCACAAACTTCCAAGATGCGTCTGCAAGTGTGTGTCGATCGCGTGGGTTTTATTAGTGATGTTTTTGCGATTGTTATGCAAATCAGCAATGTAAAGCGTAGCAAACTAGCGATTTTTTAAAACGTTTCAATTAAGAACATGGTTGCAAATATATATGTACAGGACTGTGTAGAGCACAAAACAAGACTGTCGTAATTTTTAAATCAATTATTTAAGCCGAAAATGGGACTCTCTGGATGATCTGGCCGACATTGTTGACGGTTGCGCAGTGTGTTCTGGGTACCCCTTGGTTTCAAGTAAGCTCGCGAAAATGCTTGGTTTTAAGGGGTTTCTACCCCTTCCCCTTAGCCCTACCCCTCGATCAAAACCAGAATTGGGACAGCCCTTACTCTCACGTGAACGCGCAAAACTAAGGGGAAGGGGTAAGGGGAAGGGGTAAGACAGAGAAATGGGATTCACCCTTAATCTTACATATTTGACTAACTTAGAGTTATAGGTCCCCCACATTACTGAGCAAGTGTTACATCAGCCATATTCTTAACCCCAACCCCCCCCCCCCCCCCCACACACACACACACACACACATACCCGATCCCACTAATTGTAATCGATTGTGCATAATTCAGAATTAAATTGTCAGTGCTTTAAATTGAAGTCAGTTCCTGAATTTGAAATTACAGCAAACAGGATGCAGAATTGTAATTCAAAATTGAAATTAATAAAGTAGAATTAAAATTCTAAGCAGTGTTTACGGTGTAGTGTAGTTTTTAAATGATACATGTCTGTTTTATGCATTACACTCAGCACAGTTTCTTTGTCTAGAAACATTAAATAGATAACTAGATAAACTGACACCTAATAAAATTACACTTATAAAATTAACATTGTTTTTTTTTGTTTTGTTTTTAATTTCCCAGAATTTATACAGAATTTTATAAAGTCACCTTAAAATAATATAATGCACATTTAGTACTGTCATATGGCAAACATCTGTTTCATAGCTGTATAATTTTGACAGATTAGAAATTTAACCCTTTAAACCAGGGACACCTCCCACACGAAAAAAATCATGGGTCAATATCACCATAGAGTGCCTTTCAACCCTCACAATACTCAAAAATGTTGGTTTTAATTTCACATTCGCTTTGTCATATCATAAATAGTAGACACTCGAGTACTATAGAAACATATTTGCTGAGCTCCCACACATTTTTTTAGATAATTATGGGCCATTATTTGAAGCATAAACCATAAGATACACTATATTGCCAAAAGTATTGGGTCAACCCCTTCTAATGAACAGGTTTGACTACTTTAGTAATTTCTATGAGTACAAATCTTAATGTTAAAGCATATAATGATATTCTAGGAAACTGTGTGCTTCTAATATTATAGCAACAGTTTGGACAGGACCCTTTTCTATTCTAACATGACAATGCCTCTGTGTATAAGGCAAGGTTCAAAAAGAAAATTATTGATTCAGTCAGTGTGGAAGAATTTGACTGGTCTGCATAAAACCAAGTCCTAGTCCCAGTTTAACACCTCTGGTGTGACTGTAAATGCAGACCTTGGGCCAAAAACTCATCACCAAACACCAATGACTTGTACATATGGGTACAGTCATTTTAGACACTTCCAAAACTGTTGCAACAGAGATGGAAATACAATTTTTATGTTCCCATCGTTGTTGCCACAGATTTGGAAGTGCATTTTTCTGTTCTAAAGAAGGGGGTGTCCCAATAATTTTGTCTATATAGTGTATGTACAAGTCATTGGTGTTTGGTGATGAGTTTTTGGCTCACGGTCTGCATTTACAGTCACATCAGAGGTGTTAAACTGGGATTAGGACTTGGTTTTATGCAGACAAGTCAAGTTCTTCCATACTGACTGAATCAATAATTTTCTTTTTGAACCTTGCCTTGTACACAGAGGAATTGTCAGGTTAGAATAGAAAAGGGTCCTGTCCAAACTGTTGCTATAATATTAGAATCACACAATTTCCTAGAATATCATTATATGCTTTAACATTAAGATTTGTACTCATAGAAATTACTAAAGTAGTCAAACCTGTTCATTAGAATGGGGCGAACCAATACTTTTGGCAATATAGTGTATCATAGAAAATGGCACGTCATTATTTGCAAAAAATTCTCAGGATTAAAAAGAGCCCAAACTCATCATAATCCATCGTTCAGATCTAAAGATATCTCTCATTAAGCTATAACACATAAAAAAGAATTAGGAGATGCAGCTTAGCAAAAAAAATCAGAGGTTGCAGTCCTGTGGCATTTTAGCTAGTAACTTCACGATGCGTAGATCATGAAAAACCACACAGCATTATTTTCAGAAAATTCTCCCGATTAAAAAGAGGCCAAATTTACCTTAATCAATCGATCAGGTCGAAAAATTTCATTCATAGAGGTGTAACACATTAAACCAGACAGGCCCACTGAGGCGCAGCAAAGAAAAACAGCTCTATGCTTCACGTTGCGTTTTTATTCGTAACTTCACGAAACATGCATAGATCTTGAAAAACCGCACGTTGTTATTTTCAGATTCAAATGACCCCAGAGTTAACTCCTCATACTCATCATAATTCGTACATTAGATCTAAAGATATTCCTTACGATGTTATCACACACATGAAACCATTAAATTTAGAAATATATAGCTTACGTTTTTTTTTTGTTATCAACATTTTTTTTTCACACACAACACAATATCCATTCAAAACAAACAAAACACAACAAAACAATGAACGTATACTCCCTATTCAAAAAGTCCAATCAAAAGGGAGAGAGAGAGGGAAAATAAAAAATAATAAAAAAAACACAACAAGTCATTCCTTTATATAATCACATATATTAGAGGAAAAACACTGCCAAGCATCAATAGTGGAAGGCTTGGCCCCATTAATTCACGCTGTTGTACATTTACAAGTTACTATTTGCAGGAGGCTATGGATCCAATATGTTTTTCCACACTTGTGTGGCATAAACCAGTTCTGTATTATTGTCTTCTTCGCTGCTGTAAAACCAGCAAACAACATTATCTTTTGTATTAAGCTTATACAGAGACCAGAATCATCATTAAGAAGACACAAACTTGGGTTAGCAAACCAATCAATTTGTAGTAAGGAGGATAAAACCAGGTTTACATGTGTCCAAAGATTAATGACGATGGGACACTCCCAAAACATACTGTATGAAGAAGAGTACCTGATGATGAAGTGTTACATATATGGTAGTTAAAATTTGGTTGTAGTTTCATTTTGAATATTTTGTAAGGAGTTATGTATGCTCTATGAATGAAGTGAATAAGATGATGAGCCAAGTTTTTAGATGTTAAGCTGAGGTTAGACCACACCCTCTCCCAGTCGACAGATAAATTAAGGTCAGATAGTTCCCTATTCCAAATAGTTTTAATAGAAAGAGGTTTTGTAATGCAATCAATAATCTTATTATATATCAAAGAAACAGATGGCCGACCAGCAGATGGTGCAATCCAATCCCGCATAGGATGAGAGGAAATGGGAAAAGTCCACGGAACCCCATACGCTTTGAGAGCAGAACGTAATTGAAGAAAGACAAAATATGCGGATGCTGGTAAACAAAATTTGGTTCTTAATGTCTGAAATGAACAGAGGCCCAGGTTATCATATATATCACCGCAAGTGTTTACCCCTAAAAAAGACCAAGAGGGTTGGACAAATGGACGATTTACGCATACAAAATTAAGATTGTGCCATAAAGGTGTACTGTTACAATATTTGAAGGGTCCTCCTATCCGACGTTCAACCGTTTTCCAGATTTTAATAGAGTGAGCCACAACCGGACCAAATTTACAATTATCACCTTTTTTTCCTGTGCCAGTAAATAAAATATCTTGAAGTCTATTTGGTTTAACCTTGTCAGCTTCAATCACCCTCCATGAAACTGTAGATTGAGGATCAACCCAATTATGAAGAGCTTTAAGCTGGAACGACCAATAATACAGTTCAAAATTTGGTACAGCCAGTCCTCCTGCGCTATTAGGATGTTGTAATGTGGTAAGTTTAATTCTGGGGCATTTATCATTCCAGATAAACTTAGAAATTATGGAGTTGATCTCCTTAAAGTAACCTGGAGGGGGAGAAAGTGGTAGCATAGAGAAAAAAAAAATCGAGGTAACAAATTCATCTTAACAGTGGAGATTCTTCCTTGGAGAGAGACTTTAAGATTCTTCCATCTTTGAATGTCATTTTTGACCTTCACTAAAATATTATTAAAATTGTCTCTGGCAATCTTATGAATGTTTTTATATATGGTAATGCCCAAATAGGTGAAAGATTCCTTAATAGGGATAAATGAGGGAATAGAAGAATGAAGAATACTAGAGACTGAAATGTCAAAGTGGTCTAAATATAGAATAATATCATCAGCGTATAATGAAATACTATGATTATGATCATGAATCTTAATCGATACTTCAGATTTCCTGATGGCTTCGTGCTAAGGGTTCAAGAGATAGACAAAACAATAAGGGGGAAAGCGGACATCCCTGCCTCGTTCCCCGCTGTAAAGGGAGCGGGGGGGAAATAATATTACCAGTTATGACTGATGCTGCAGGTGAGTGGTATAATGTCTTAATTATAGAAATGAAGTGTTCACCGAAGCCGAAACATTGCAGAACTGCCCACATATAATTCCACTCTAGCCTGTCAAAGGCTTTTTCTGCATCAAGTGAAAAAACCGCACAAGGGGTCGGGTGGGAGTCCGTAAAGTCAAGAATATGAAATGAGTCGACACATATTGTCAGACGCATTGCTCCCCTTGATGAAACCGGTTTGGTCCTCCTTAATCAAGCTATGAATTACCTTTTCCATACGAGAAGCAAAAACTTTAGCATAGATTTTCAGATCACATGGGATAAGCGAAATCGGTCTGTAGCTGGAACAATCTAATGGATCTTTCCCTTTTTTAAGAAGTAATGATATCAATTAAGTTTTTTGATCCCTATGAAATACCCCATGTTCAATTGCAAAATTAAATGAATTAAGCATAAGTGTCCCTACCAAATCCCAAATTTCTAAATATAATTCAGGGGGGAGACCATCTAGACCCGGCGATTTGCCCTTTTGAAGGCTTTTTAGAGAGACGTGGAGCTCCTCCAAACTTAATGGGGCCTCCAAAGATTATTTATCCAACTGTGAGTTCCGAGGCAATTCCAATTTATCTAAATACTGCTTACAAATTGGTTAATCAAAATCTGTTTCGGTTTTATACAGATTTGTGTAAAAACCTTTAAATATGTCATTAATTGCCACAGGGTTCGTGGTGACCTGATCATCCAATGATTTTATTGCGCTAATATATGCCTTAGACTCGCATTCTTTCAGCCTAAGGGCCAATAAGTGACTAGGTCTCTCTGATTTGAAATAATATTTTTGCCTAGTCCTATGTAAGATAAATTCCGCCTTTGACTGTGAGAGTAAATCATATTATTCTTTTAAAGAGGACAGCTGGGTAGCCTGTTGCTCCGTAAAATGTTGTTTTTGATAATGATTGGATTTTATTTTCTAATTGTGTAAACTGGTGAATTTTCACTTTGGCAAGAGTAGAAGAGAAAGATATACAGAAACCTCGTATAGCACACTTAGTCATTTCCCATAGTATTTGAGGATCCACATCAGAGGGCATATTCATTTCAAGAAATTCCTTTATGTATTCTT
Organism: Schizothorax lantsangensis; assembly: GCA_027422415.1. Lineage (NCBI taxonomy): Eukaryota > Metazoa > Chordata > Actinopteri > Cypriniformes > Cyprinidae > Schizothorax > Schizothorax lantsangensis. Next base: position 8,744,720 of record CM049863.1, on the reverse strand, counting down.
TTAGAGAAGTAATGAAAGTCTGATTACTTAGTAATGATATGTTAAAGTGCCATCTAGGGGACTTGGCTTTAATATCGGAAAGAGAAATATTGCATAACAGCAGAATGATCGGATAGTAAAATTGGTAATATAGAGATGGAGGAATTAGACTAAATTAAAGATGGGCTGAAAAATATGTAGTCTATCCTAGAGAAAGTCTTATGTCTATTAGAAAAAAAAGTGAAGTCCTTAGATTTAGTATTCTGAATTCTCCAAAGATCGATTAAGTTGAGCTCAGTGATAAATTTATTTAGTAATTTAGAGGATGGATTGGCTGTTGTATCAGATTGAGATTTATCTAAAGCAGGATTTACGACAGCATTTAAATCACCACCCATCACTAGAGGGCAATCAATCTGCTCAAGTAGAGTTTTGGAAACCTTTGTGAAGAATGCACTGTCTGTCTCATTCGGACCGTAGATAGAGACCAATGCTAACCTAGTATTATGTATTTTACAACGGATAAAAACAAATCTACCCTCCTCATCATTTCCGAGGTGTTCAATCGTTAAATGTAACTTCCTGTTAACAAGGATAAGCACCCCCTTAATTTTATTAAGAGCGCAGGAGAAGGCTGCTAATTTATAATACTTATTCTGGAAACGTGCCACGTCAGATTGTTTTAGATGTGTGTCTTATATTAAGGCACAGGAAATAGATTTACGGTGTAAATATTCTAACACACGGGTTCGTTTAACAGCAGAATTTAAACCATTCACATTCAGTGATAAAATATTTAGAGTATGCATTGAATATTCATAATCCCAGAATTGTATTCAGCAAATGAAGAAAAGCAAAAGCACTCCCATTCTGTAAATAACATGTAAACGCTGTAGCGCATTCTAGATACCAAACCACCTAGATGAAAAATCCTTTTAGAAATAAGGTAAAGTAAATAAAAATATGAATGTCTGTTGTAAAAAATAAAAACCATATATAAACATGAACAAGGAACAACTATAAACAGGAAACAACTCAGACCGCACATTACCGAGAACGTAGGTCTGATTGAGCAACAAAAAATGGTAATGATACGTGACCGGTCCACTTCAACGCAAGACATGTCCCCGAAAGGCTCACCCAGCCAAAAAAATATTGTAATTAAACCTACTCTCCATTAGTCCCCTCCAAAAAAGAAAAAAGGGTGTTAGTCTTACCAGCAAAGAGACAGTTGTGTCGGATAAATAGAAACAGTATCCCAGGGGGAGAGAGGAAAGAAAAAAAAGAAAAAGAGATTTAGCAAGTATCCATCTCCACCCTGCCACCATCTTCTCCCGGGCAGTTGGGATCGCCTCCATCCCGGCCTTCAAGCCCCTCCTGCCGGGTCGAATAGATGATGGCCGCCGCCTTCCCGTTGCCTTGTAGAGCTTCAGCATATGTCTTCCTCTGCGACAGGGAGCTGATAAAATCTTCCGCTTTCTGAGGAGAGTCAAAACTATTCTGCTCACCCTTGTGCCGTAGTTTAATTGCCGCCGGATAGGTGAGGAAGGGCTGGAGACCAAGCGCTGTCATCTTCTTCAAAACCGGACTAAAGGCCTTTCTCCTGATGGTTGTGGCTGGACTAAAGTCGGGAAAAAATAGTAGTGTGACATTGTCCTGCATGCATTTCACCGGATAAGCCTGCCGAGCACCTTTCAGGATCTCCGATCTGTCATGCCATCTTAGTACACGGAAGATGAGTGCGCAGCCGATCAGAGTTTTTCCTTCCGTCATATACGTGATATGCCCGGTCAATCTCGATGTTACGGTCCCTCAAGGAAGGGATCCACTTGGAAAGATTAACTCTGAGGAACCCAGCCGCGTTGGAGCCTTCCGCCCCCTCTGGCAACCCCACCAGCTGCAAGTTATTCCTCCTGTTCCTATCCTCAATATCCGTCATCTTCTCGGTGAGTCGCTCCAGCTGATTTCTTAAGTCTGTGACTGTCCTCCTATCCTCACGTGCAGCTGCTTGAACGGAATCAATCCGGTCACGTGTCTGCTTCGCCGTGGTAGCTAGCGCCTCAAGCTCCGCTCTCAGCTCTTTAACAGAATTGTTAGTCGCTTGTATGTCCGCACGCAGTTCACGCAATGCTGGAATTAGCACAGAGTCCACCACATCTCTTACTGCCAAAGTCACAACCAAATCCAAAGTGCTTTGCTGCTCTTTAAATGCTAGCTTGATACCGTTAGCAATAGCATCGTCGAGATCCTCTCTGGAGATGGTGGAATCTTTGAATTTTTTCTTCTTTGGCGATTGTTCAATCTCTCCTTTCCGATCGACCTTGACTGCTGAAATACTCATGATGGGTCCAATGCAGAGTGGTTCGAAATTTACTGACAGGATAATATAATATTTGACAAAGTGATCAGAGCGAAAGACTACGCGTGCATCGCTGTCGAAGGGTCACGTGATCCCCCCCAAATGGCAGTTTCAATGCAGTTTCAAAGGGCTCTACACAGTTCCAGCCAAGGAATAAGGGTCTTATCTACATTTACATTTACATTTAGTCATTTAGCAGACACTTTTATCCAAAGCGACTTACAAATGAGGACAATAGAAGCAATCAAAACCAACAAAAGAGCAACAACATGCAAGTGCTATGACAAGTCTTGGTTAGCCTAATGCAGTACACGTAGCAAGTTTTTTTTTTTTTTCTTAAGAAAACAAGTAGATAGAATAGAAAAAAGAAATCTAGTGTTTTTTTTCAAGAAAAGCTAGCAGTTACAGAATAAATATGTAATTGATAGAGAGTCAAGTGTGTCAAAGTCAGTCTGCTTTATTGTCAATTCTGCCACATGTACAGCACATACATACAGAGAATTGAAATTGCGTAACTCTCAGACCCTTGGTGCAAACAGTTAACATTAAACACTGACAGTAGACGTACAAATACAGATAAATACAGTTTAAACATTATGCGCGCTTTAAAACAGATAGACGCGACAAAGACGTACAAAAACACTGCGACTCACAAGATAAGAAACACGAAAACACAGTTCTGTCGGGAGAGAGAGAAGCGCGACAAAGACGTACAAAAACACTGCGACTCACAAGATAACAAACACGAAAACACAGTTCTGTCGGGAGAGAGAGAAGCCACAGCATGTGCACGCGCCGCCATCTTGTTCAAGATTTTGTGTGTGTGTTTGTGTGTGTTTTATCTATTGAAACGATTGGTCATTTTAAAAAAAAATGTATATACTTGTTGACTAAAAATGCTCATCTTGCACTAGCTCGACCTCACGCATTACATAGTCACATTGGAAAGGTGACGTAGGCGGAAGTACCGACCCGGTGTTTACAAAGCGAACATTCACAGAAAGTTAAATGCCCTTTACAAAAAAATGTAAAACAATGATGTCGGACGATTTTGAAGTAGATAAGACCATTACTCCTTGGCTGGGATCGTGTAGAGCCCTTTGAAGCTGCATTGAAACTGCCATTTAGACCTTCTAACAGTTGGGTCCCATTGAAGTCCACTGTATGGAGAAAAATCCTGGAATGTTTTCCTCAAAAATATTAATTTCTTTTCAACTGAAGAAAGAAAGACATAAACATCCTGGACAACATGGGGTTGAGTAAAAAATTTTATTCTGGAAGTGAACTAATCCTTTAATGATCATAGTTAAAATTTAGGTTAAAATTAAGAATGTAATTATTTTGGTTTTGTGGCACAACTTGTGAGGGGATAATTGCATTCTTTTTTGTTTGACTGTGTTAATTTCTTTGAATTACAATACAAATAGCCATCCATTTTTAGGGCCAATTCATTTTAATTTTAGTTTATTAATTGACAAGGCCAAAAATTCTGAATTTTGCCCAACCCTGCTTCATGTTATTTTAAGGCCTGTCTGCCTTTACTGTGTTACTGCCCATTGATTCAGAGGAAAGCAGCAGTAAAGCCACAGATAAAGCTAAAGAAAGGACACTAGAGAAAATGTAACAGGTCAAAGGTACATATATCTCTTTGCAACAGTATTGTTCTGCCATTGCCCACATTATCATATACATTGGTCTGGGGTGTAAATGTCTGTAAGACACTTCAAGAAAAATAGTCATTGTGGAACTCTTCACACTGACATTTGATAGAATGAGTAATTTTCACACCTCTTGAGTGGGTATATTTAGCAAAAATGTAGATTTTTGTAGCTCGTTGTGTTTTCTTTCTTGACTCTTACGTTGTGGCCTCTGCCCACAGGAAACTTTGTAACCACCACATACAATCTCTCTGGAGGATATATACCTTCTTTCCAGAAGAAAGAAGTGGGATCCGTGGGACAAAGGATTCAGCTTGCCCCTCTCGGACACCAGCATGCGCGTAAGAGTTTGGTTTTACAATTCATCCTCAAATAATTTATTTTTGACTTTGTTTGTTTGTTTGTTAGAACAGCATTATGGAATCATAATTGTTATGCTTTTCTACATCCTGCATGCATGTTGGCTTGTGTATACTGATACAATTATGTTGTCTTTGCAATACTGATATTAAATTTAAAGGTGAAGTGTGTCATTTTTGTAAATTTAAAATATTTTCTTTTGTTTATTATCATTTGTATGTTCATTTCCCTGACAAATGTAAACACAACGGCACTATCAAAACCTTGCTCTGTTTAATTGAGCAGCCCAAACAACCAGAAAATTTCCAAAACAATGGTAGGAGGAGGCACATTATCATTTAAGATGAAAACAGCCTCTTCCACGATCCTACGTTTTAAAAATGTCAGACATAGCAACATGGCCTCAAATAGTGCTGTGAGTTTAGGGTGGTATTATTGGTTTGTCTAGTTTGAAACCCTTTGGTCTACAAAACCTACACACCTTTATACTTAATGTTATTCTTCCGAGACCCAAAATTTAAACTCCCCTTGTAAGCTTTTTTTTTTTTTTTCTCTTCTACACATCTGTTGCTAGAGCTCTTTTAAGATATGCTGTTTCTTTCTACATTCATTTATTCATTCACTCTGTCTCTGTCTGTCTCTCTCCCATCTTTATATCTGCTCTTAGTTGATCTTTCTGCCACTGCTGACTCAAAAACTGGTAAAGCTAAACCTTCAAAGTCCAAACCTTCCTCTACAGTTTCAGTCAGTGAGATCTTTGAAGGTAAAATCTCAGAATAGTCTTAGTCAGCACTTCTTCCCAGGGTCCAAAATTAACGTTGTCACACCTTCTGGGTTTATTTTTATCAAAATTATATATTTTTATTGTTTGTACAGTGGATTTATATAACTGATACCTTGCTCTTAGTGACAGATACATTGAAATCATTGTCACTTGCAGCATCATATGAGTCAGTCAGTGTATAACGGCAGCTGTCACAACAATGTTAAGACGCATGATGATTTTTTCCCCCCTCATATTACCATTTTGGTGGCCAATCCAAGGACTATCCCACATAAGTCACTAGACCGTTTGTATGTCTTTGATTTTAATCACCTCTGCCAGACTATTGTTCATGTTGTGAGCCATGTGATGTTGCAGTTCCTAATTAAGTTACTGGCCAAACTGGTTTTATTTACCAAATACAGTTTTTACTCTTTTGCCCCTTGGCAAGTGTTAATTTTGGACTCTGCCTCTTCATTACGTAAGAAGTAGCCCTTAACTTAGGCTTTGCTGAATTTGCACAAGCGTTAAATGCTTGTTCTCTCTCCTCAGATTATGATGGATGGAAAAGGAGAGCAGACCGAACCCAACCAAAAGGAACGAGTTACTCGGCTCTGGGCAAAAACTCCGCCAATCTCATTGCTCGCGCTCCACCAGTTCAGCCAGTGCATGGGCGGGTTGACTGGGCTGCAAAATATGGAAGCCATCGCTAATATCTATTATGCGAGCTACAGCTGCTGTGAGGACTAAGGCCTGTTTCAACACTCGTGAATATTGTATAAACGCATATCTTTTTGTTTCTGCGAGGAGCATCCACACCACTTACTGTAAGCCCACGGCTGCTTAATTGTTTGATAAAAAACAAGAATCTGTGTACAATAGATTTTTACAAACCCAACAATTTGTTCATCTTTAAATCTGTCTTGTTCAGTTTATGCATCCAATGCCTGTAATCCTTATTTTCAATGGAATGGGTAGATCTATATCCCATATATTGCATCTATTTTTTTTTTTTTTAACCCTTTTGGCATTTTTTTTATAGTATGCAGTTTTTAAATATATTCTTGTTTTCTTTTTTATATGTTACTGTGATTCATACTGCAAGGCAGTGTTATTTATATTTCCTTGTATGTTGAGGATCCCTTTTTTCAGTTTTTTTATTATTATTTTTCCCTGTAAACGGTACTGACAACTACCACATAAACATAATGTAGATAACAGTGATTGGGTTGGGCTGAACTCAAATCAATAAATAGTGTTTTGTTAAGTGTTTTATATGCATAAAATGGGCATGTTTGTAACAGAAGTCTTTGATTCAGAAATTCTCCAGACAACTACATTTTTATTGTACATTTTATACAAAACATGACAATGAGCTTTAATGGCATATGTTGTTCAAAGAAAATTGTTTGAATGAAAGCAGACAGTGATTTCTGTTTGGATATCATGATTGCTGAGGTTTCTGTAGCATTCCGGCTCCGATTTTTGCCAGCATCAGCACACTGCAAGAAACATTTAAAGGTAATAGTTCAGGTAAAAATGAAAATTCTGTCATCAGACTCAAGACACATTTTGGTCTGTTCCTTATGCAAAGCTATTGCATGACTTCAGAAGACTTGAAGTATGTATAGCAGATGAGGCACATGGGCTACTGTTTTGATAGTACTAATGGTGTTTTGATTGAAAAGTTGCTATATTCATACCTTCAATATTTATAAGGCACTGCAACAAATACCATGTCATAATTAAAACACACAAACAGATACTATGGTAATACTATGGTACTTTTTGTGCTATAAGTGACATGCTGAGGTTTTTGGAGTGAGAGAGGCTGAAAAAGATGACAAAGTGGTCAGAAGTCCAGGAACAGAATTATAATATTTATAGTTCCCACTTTTGGCTGGAGTCTGCATGAGTATGTGACTCATTTGTCTTTTTTTATCAGTTGTTAATGAGCTAAAATATTTAGCTAACAGTCAAGAGCTCTATCATCTATGAAAAAGGGAAACCCTGTTTTAGACAAATGAAGTGTGATGTGTATTAGTTACCTTGCTCCAGCAATAAGACCAGCTGGAATGATTTTGCGCGAGTTATAGAATCTCTTTCCCATGATAGCAGCAAGTGTCCCAGATGCAGCTGAGAGAAGGAAAATATTGATGACACATGGTGTAATTCAAAATCACTATTGTCTAATTTTATAAAACAAACACATTAATACTGCCTCTAGATCACCGCTATGACTGCAAAAAATATAATAATTGCACAATATGTGAAAAAATGCCCACCTAAAGACACCCAAATATTTTTGGGATCTTGTGATGTCTGGTAAGCACCAAAACCAGCCAAACCACCAAAGAGTAGCCCTGCTCCCAGGGACGGGACACTGCCTGCAAGACAAATTAATTAAAACATTAAGGCCCGGTTTCACAAACGGGGATTAGTTTAAGCCTGGACTAGGCCTTAGTTAAATTAAGATATTTAAGCAACTTTTACAAAAATGCCTTAGAAGAAAACATTAAGGTGTGCATCTTGACACAGAACAATGACACTGACATATTTTAAGATATGTCAGAGCAAGATATTTTCAGTTGAGACAGCTCAAACATGCATTTTAGTCTGGGAATAGCTTAAGCCTTGTCTGTGAAACCGGGGGAAAATATACCAAAACACTGTCTTGATGAATGGTATAAAGTGTCATAAGGAATTCAGAGTACAAAACAAGGAGTGTTTTTAACTTTTAGATGTTTATGTTATAATCCAGTATTATCATACAACAGGGCTGAAGGTTTTTTTTTTTTTGTATTGGTTCCAAGGTGTATGACATTTTCACTGAATATAAAGGAACCAAATAAATGTATGTGAAAATAGGTGTTTAAAGAACTTGGTGCATGTGTGGGGTAAAATCTGATCAAGCTGGTGTTTAGCTAATCAGTTTTTAGCCAGTTTTCCAGTCTGACAAGTGCCAGCCAGCCAACCAAACCAGCCTGACAAGCAATGACCATCAAACAAATTTGTCTCTTAATCCTGTAAACTCTATATAGGCCTACATTATATTATCTTGATCTTTCGCACTACCTGCTTTGACGTATCCTATGACTCCTCCAGATGCTACTAGTGCTGCGTATCCATATCCAGCCCAGTCCACTGCCATTATCAACACCTCAACACACATACAGAAACATTTTAAACATACATCGCTTGACAGTTTAGAGACGTTTACGGGGACGCTCCAGACAGAGGCGTAATGTTTTTTTATATTGTACGAACTGTATTTTCTATCCCCTAACCCTGACAGAAAACTACAGGCAAACACATTTTAGTTTTTGTGTTTTTAAGCCATTTGGTTTACGAGGACACAGAAAGCGTCATCATAAACAATGTTTACGTTGTAATACCAATGCCATTATGCACATTTTACATTATACACACACAGTGTCCTTATAAACTATATTCAAACACACACGCTGGCTGATAAGTTGATATCAGATCTGCGCCATGACCGGTTCATAAACGGCATTTCTGTTTTTTTACATTTTTTACACAAAACATTGAATGGTGTTACTAGAAAAAGTCTATTCTACATTCATTACACTACTGTAATGCAAATATTAAAGTTAATACCGCTGACTGAGAATCTGTTCTGGCGAAAGTCCTTGCCTGGTGGTGCTCGCGGTCGACTTGTTATGTACTGCGTAAACGTCCTCAAACGCCAATGAAAACTTACGCTCCTGACGTACGTGTCGCAATGTTTCTCAGGTTGACTTATGGGAAATGAAGTTAACTTCAACCCTCCTCTCCCATTTCACCATCGTGCACGACTGCTCTGGTCTAAAAATAAAGTAAACAAAGCTTCTTTCTCTTTTTTTTTATTGTAAAAATGCTGAAAGTTTTCTGTAAGGGGTAGGTTTAGGTGTATGATTGCTGTAGGCCAGGGATAGAATGTACAATTTATACAAAACCCACATAGACATACAAATGCCACACAGAAAGGTCTCCTGGCTCAGCTGTTACCATACTGCACAACTTCTTGTCCAGACTCCAGGCCATTGATATTTCTAGGCTGGACTATACGGCAATGCTCTTCTGGCTGGACTTCAATCATTTGCAATCAAACCTCTACAAATGATTCAGAATGCAGCATGCCTGGTCTTCAAAAAGCCCAAAGAAACCCACGTCACGTCTCTCTTTATGAGGAATTGCTTGCTTGTTGTATTCCTCTTTTTCACTTTGGATAAAAGTGTCTGTTAAATGAATGTGATGTAAATGAATAATGATAGCAATGTTTTTCACCAACTAAGGGACATTATTAAAATCAAACAAATAACTTTCTTTCTTACTTATGCCCGTAAGGGGGCACCATCACAGTTGCTCAAAAAAAAAAAAAAAAAAAAAAAAACGAAGATGAAAACGAAGCCCGCACGTCACTTTCAGGTAGGCTACATTCATAATCAAAGAAGTATTAAGATAATATATATATATATTGTGGTTATAAAAACAGACCTAAGCCAACAACAGCCTTTAAAATGACTAAAATGCATTATATAAAAACAATGAGGCAACCCTGCTGAAAAAAACAATAGAACCATCACAGAAAATTCTAATAGGCTACCATCACAAATGAATCACAAATAAATAAAAAATGCCATTACAAACCATCAACTTTTAACCATTAAAACCATTAAAAAAAAGGTTTTCTATAGAATGTTTTGGGACATATTCCATTAGGATGTATTGGTTTTAACAAGCCACCAATAGAAGGTGACCAATTACCAGCAGAGACCAACAGGGCCCATTACAGTTTCCATTAATACCAATACAAGTCCCATTAGAACCAGTAAAACCATTACAAATTTTGTGATGGTGTCTATTGCTTTTTTCAACATTACATGTTATAAATGCCTGTAAAGGGAGCCAAAGGCCTGGTAATTGCTGCTGTTACACTTACAGGACGATCATATCCTTGTTTAATAGCTATTGACCAAACATTTCATTCAAATATCCACTTAATCTTTATTTTTTGGCCACATTTTTGCTATAGATGACACAGCCTCTATAATTTCTTCAACAAAAAACATGTGGACATCACAACCCTTACAAAAATTAACCATGGTTTTCGTGGTAAAACTGCTTCATTTTCTTTTGCGTGATTTCTGAATGCTTGAGACCATAAAATCAATCAGACAACTGTATTACTGCCATAGGTAACTGTCTAGAGCTATAATTGTAATTTGTAAATAATACAATTTAATTACAATTTATTTATATATTTACTTTTATATTTTATTAAAGTTCTATTTTGACCCCTATGGTAGGTGGGTTTTTTAAACTTCCATAATATTTGAGGGAGAAGGCACAACAATAAAATCCTGCTTGGGGCACCCATTTGACCAGCAGTGGCCCTGGGTATAGGCCACCTACCACAGACCTTCTGAATCCTCTGTCTTGGCAATTCTTTCCAACTGGTTGCAGGTGTAGCCCATCTTGGTGACGTCAGCCTTGAGGTCATGTCGCAAGGTGTTTCTTGGACGGCATCTTCTTCATTTTCCTTAGTGGTTCCACTAAAATTCCACTTAAGCGCCCTATCCAAACTCATCTTTTCTTCCTGATTTCTTCTTCAGCAGGGGAGTTTGTGGGTCATTTCCCATAGGTTGGTATCGCTGATGGTGTCAGGCCAGCAGATCTGGAGAATCCTTCTGAGACAGCTGTTGATGAAGGTTTGCACATTACTGATGGTCATTTTGGTCATCCTCCAGGTTTCAGCTCCAAACAGCAACACTGACTTCACGTTAGAGTTGAACAGGCAGATCTTAGTTGCCGAGGACAGGTCTGGAGCTCCAGGGCCTGTATTCACAAAACATTTTATCAAGAGTTTAACAAGAGTTCTCCTAAATAGCAGTAAAAGTTTTTAGCTAAGAGTTTTTCTTAAAACCTATTCACAAAGCTGCTGAGACAAACTTTTACTAAGGAACAGAGAGAAGTCTTAAGCTAAGAGTAAGGGCGGGGTTGACCTCGTTGCTATGGATGATGTCAGCATGCTTACTAACTATGCACACAGTGATTGGCTGATAGTCTCTGTCAGACATTTATTCATGGAAATATTGTAGATCTCAACATTATGTTGCCTTATTCAATTTTTTTTTTTTTTAAATATAAATGTTAACAAATGAGGACAATAGAAGCAATCAAAATTAACAAAAGAGCAAAAATATGCAAGTGCAATGACGAAGTGTTGGTTAGCCTAACACAGTACACGTAGCAAAGTTTATATATATATATATATATATATATATACACAGTATCTCACAAAAGTGAGTACACCCCTCACATTTCAGCAATCAATTTAGTATATCTTTTCAAGGGACAATACTATAGAAATGAAACTTGGATATATTTTAGAGTAGTCAATGTGCAACTTGTATAGCAGTAAAGATTTACTGTCCTCTGAAAATAACTCAACATACAGCCATTATTGTCAAAAAAGCTGGCAACAAAACTGAGTACACCTTAAGTGATAACAGCTATACATTGTTTAACCATGCAAAGCCACATGTCCTATTCACCATGTTCATGTTTTTGTCTGCTTGACAGGACCATACAAATTTGTGTATCTTGTTTTAGAGCAGCTAAAATTTGGTTCTTTGAGTACAATTCTCTCATACTGACCACTGGATTTTCAACATGGCACCTCATGGCAAAGGACTCTCTGAGGATTTGAGAATTAGAATTGTTGCTCTCCACAAAGATGGCCTAGGCTATGAGAAGTTCGGTAACAGCCTGGAACTGAGTTACAGTACAGTGGCCAGGGTCATACAGAGGTTTTCCAAGATGGTTTTCACTCGGAACAGGCCTCGCAAGGGTCGATCAAAGAAGTTGAGTCCTTGTGCTGTACGTCAGGTGCAGAAGCTGGCTTCAAAAAACAGACGCATGAGTGCTGCCAGCATTGCTTTAGAGGTTGCAGAAGTGGAAGGTCAGCTTGTCAGTGCTCAGACCATACGCCACACACTGCAACAAGTCGGTTTGCATGGCCGTTGTCCCAGAAGGAAGCCTCTTCTGAAGCTGGCTCACAACAAAGCCTGCAAACAGTTTGCTGAAGACAACCTGGCCAAGAGCATGAATTACTGGAACCATGTCTTGTGGTCTGATGAGTCTAAGGCAAACTTGTTTGGCTCAGATGGTGTCCAGCATGTGTGGCGACACCCTGGTGAGGAGTACCAAGAAAATTGTGCCTGATGGTGGTAGCATGGTGGTGGTAGCATCATGGTCTGGGGCTGCATGACTACTGCTGGTACTGGGGAGCTGCGGTTCATTGAGGGAAACATGGACTCCAACATGTACTGTGACATTCTGAAGCAGAAGATGATGCCCTCCCTTCAGAAACTGTTCCAACATAACAACCATCCCAAACACACCACCAAGATGACAACTGCCTTGCTGATGAAGCTGAAGGTGATGGTGATGGAGTGGCCAAGTATGTCTCCAGGCCTGAACCCTATTGAGCACATGTGGGGCATCCTCAAGCAGAAGGTGGAGAAGCACCATGTGTCTAACATCCAGCAGCTCCGTGATGTCATTATGGAGGAGTGGAAGAGGATGCCAGCAACAACCTGTGCAGCTCTGGTGAATTCCATGCCCAGGAGGATTAAGGCAGTGCTAGATAACAATGGTGCCCCTACAAAATATTGACATTTTGGACACAGTTTTGACATGTTCACTTAGGGTGTACTCATTTTTTGTTGCCAGTTATTTGGACAATAATGGTTAAAAGTTGAGTTATATTTAGAGGACAGTAAATTTGTACTTCTATACAAGCTGCACATTGACTACTCTAAAATATATCCAAGTTTCATTTGTGCAGTATTGTCCCTTGAGAAATTATACTAATTTTTTTTTTCTGAAATGTGAGGGGTGTACTCACTTTTGTGAGATACTGTATATACAAAAAGAAAACAGGTAGATAGAAAAAAAGAAAGCTTCTTATTTTTTTTAAGAACTAGCAGTTAGAGAACGAATAGAAAGTGCAAGTGATAGAGGGTCAAGTGTTTTTTTTAAAGGGTAACTAAACACTAAAACAACTTTTTTGAGTTAATGATCTGTAAGACTGTGTCTTTATTAGTGCTGTGCAATGATTCGAGTAAATGTTTTGACATTTGGTTATAAAGTGTTTTAATTCTACAATATATGGTGTAAAAACGTCTGAGTGCTGCCCTCTTCAGGTTGAACGGTGGCTACTGCAGTTGAATTTTCCTATTGGACGTTGCATGAAGTATGATGGCACTTACTAATCACGCCCCTGCATGAGCTCAGCCCCTGGTCAGCCCCACCATCGGTTCGTCCCCTCTGTCTCCTCTGTCTCCACTTTTCCAGCATTATTCAAATATTGCCAGTGGGTGGAGTTAGGCTCTGACCAAGGGTTTAGTTACCCTTTAAATAAAAAAGAAGACTAATAGATAAAGTAGAATTAAAATAGAATAGAGAGTGCTAGAGTTAGAGGGTCAAATAAAGATGGAAGAGATGTGTTATGTGTTACAGTGTACCCTAGTGAAAAATAAATATACTAAAATGTATTTAAAATACACTTATTTCATGCTAAGTATACTGCAAAGACATTTACATATTATGTACTTAATAAAAATATCCTGCAATTTTACTTTTGGTATTCTAAACTGGTATACTTATAATCTGCTAAATTGGAACAACTAATTTTGTACTTAATGCACTTTAATTGTACGAAAGTAGTGCTGAAGTATAACTAAAGATATACTGAAGTATATTTGATTGTGCGAAAGTGGAAGTATTGCAAGTATACTTTAGGTACGCTTTAAATATTTTGCATTTAAAAAACAATATTATTTAAAGATCATATAATCCTCATCAATAGTGACATTAAAACATAATTTAGGCATTGTGCACAAGTAGTACTCCAAATAAAAGTATATATCAGTATTTTTATAACAGTAAGTCTTGAGCGATATGTCAGTAAATATGTTAATAGAACTATACTTAGTATAAAATAAATGCATTTTAAATCTATTACTTTTTTACTAGAGTATGTTCAGCTAATTAATTGTCAGCCTCTTACATGTGTGCTTCTCGTAAACAATTTTTGATTAACAGAATAGAAGAATCATGGCTGATAGTTAGGCATGCAAACGAAAGAAGAAAACAAAACTTGACGCAAGAACAGCTGTTACTTCTTGCCCAGCTGGTTAATGAAAACAAGGATATAATCAAAGGAATATTGTCCCTGACAAATTCTACAATATTCATAATACCCCCGCGATTAAGGTGATACCTTTTTAAAAGCTCATTATCCTCAAATGTTTCTAAAATGTTTACGTTCCGGGCAACAGCCACTTTAGGATAGTTGTGACTTGGTCTTAGTGATTTAGGAGTCCTCTTGACTACTCCTAATGTTTCACAGATTTAGGAGCTAGTTTTAGTGCTAAAACGCTTTGTGAAATACTCTTAGAGCAAAAATGTAGGGGTCCTAAATTTAGGACTGACACGCCCATTATTTTTAAGATTTTCTCCTAAATCGGCAAGTTATGAGCTACTTTTAGCCTTAAGATGTTTTGTGAATACGAGCCCAGATGTTCTTGAGCTGTATGCAGGCAGCTTTTGCTTTGCCAATCCTTGCCTTGAAATCTATGTATGTGCCCTTGGTCAATGATGCTGCCCATTTAGGTGAAGGACTGGACTTTTTCCAGGGGACTTCCATTCAGCATGACTGGATCCTTACTTGTGGATTTTATCTTGAGGATCTTGGTGTTATCTCTGTTAACTATGAGGCCAATCTGAGATGAAATATTTGTCACTACATCAGTCCTCTCTTGCATCTGCTGTTTGTTGTGGGAGAAAAGTACATGGTCATCAGCAAAGTCCAGATCCTCGAGCGGGTCCATGCAGCCCATTCAGTTCCTTCACTCTCTAGTGGATTCCTTCATAATCCAGTCAATGGCAAAAAGAATAAGAAGGTTGACAACAGGCATCTTTGTCTAACTCCTGTTTTCACCTGGATGCTGTTGGTGAGCTGCCCTCCATGGACTCCACAAAACATTCCATCATAAAATTTTCTAATCCGGTTAACCAAGCAAAGAAACAAGTGACATCATATTTTCACAATATGTCAGTGTTTCTGTTCCCTGTGGTCTAGATACACTCTCTGGTAGCAGAGTTAGAACATTGTTGTTGCCATGGTGAAACGTAGCTAATCTGGAAACAGTCCAGAGTCTCCAGGAAAGCTGATCTTTCTCAAACCCACACACCTGCCAATTGCTTTTCCTTTAATCACCCAACATCAATCCCACTTAAGAAACACATCCTCTACCTGTAACAACATCAAATCAGATTTTGAAGTCACTTCTAACACATGCGGCTGCAGTTTTTACTCCTCTATAGGGGTCTGTTCCCTGCAGGTCTTTGGTTCTGTTACAGAAAACAGATTTGGGAAAATATTAT
Organism: Schizothorax lantsangensis; assembly: GCA_027422415.1. Taxonomy (NCBI): domain Eukaryota; kingdom Metazoa; phylum Chordata; class Actinopteri; order Cypriniformes; family Cyprinidae; genus Schizothorax; species Schizothorax lantsangensis. Next base: position 8,729,143 of record CM049863.1, on the reverse strand, counting down.
GTATTATGCTTATTATTGGTAACATGGCATTACAATTAAATCAGAAAAACTGAAACTGCCTGTGGTTTTATTTTATTGCACATGCTTGCACCTCCTAACAAATCTCTTATTTATTTATTTTCTTTATTTTATAGTTTTCAACAAGTATTCAACAACGTAGACATTATGCAATCCACATCAATAAAGTAAATTGTAATGTTGTTGCAGTTTTAAAAACCATCGTTAGATAGCGCCAGATGACCAAAACGAGAAACATACCATATACAGTATCTGAAGTTTAATGTTTTATTGGATTGCAATACCTTTAAAACTCCATTAAAAGTATGCTCATACATATAATTTCTAGCAAATTAGAGCTATTTTGAGGCTCTCTTGGAATCATAATAGTCAAATGCATCAGCTTGAAACGTTGAATAGACAGGTCTGACGCCTGCTGACTTAAATACAAAAGGGTATAGCCTACTTGTCCAAAAGAGGGCGCCGGAGAACTTCAGGTGATTTAGAGGGACATGACAATATTCTCTAGCCTAGAAAATGTCACTCACATTTCATGCTTGGCACAAAAGTTTAACAAATGATTTTTAATGAAATTGTCAGTAGTCTTGTCAATATTGATCAAGAACTAACCGATGTCTTGAATGAGCAAATCTCGGAGCTGTTGACGGATTTTAATGAAGTGTTTTGGAGACATTTAGTTCTTGAAGAAAAAATAAATAAATAAAAATATACATCACAGTCGACAACAACATCAACGTAAAATTCCATGATCTATTTTTCATAATAAAATGTCAGTTTGTAGGCTATAGGCTATAGGCTAATACATTATAAGTATTAAAATATAAACATACATTTATTTTCTTGATCCCAATGACATCTCTGACCACACGCTTCAGCATCAGACGAGTGCATGCATGTGTGCTTAAAGATCTAGCGCCTTTTGAAATCTGTCGCTTTTGAAATTGCTGTCTAATTTAAATTCACTTACATTTGATTTTCTGAAATTCCTTCTATAAACAGATGTCCTTCTGATATAGGCCTGTAGGTCTATAGTAAAAAAACAAACAAAAAAAGCAAATAAGGTGCCATCTTTTATGCTACGCGAAGGCCTATATGTAGGCTACTGGAAAGGCTTATTTTTCATTTGGCCTATTATTAGTTATTTCCCGATATCTGCATGTAGAGTTAGGTCCATTCACAAACACAGGCACTTACAACCTACGTAGCTACCTATTTGGTGGAAGAAGAAAAAACTGCCTACGTGTTGTCCCTCTCTAAAGGTGTTATTTGTTGTATGAGTGATATTTGTTTTATTAGCCTACATTTTTTTATTTACATAAGCTTACATCGTTTTTCCCCTTTTTTCATTAGTTCCATTATTTGTATTATTATTATGTTAACAATGGTGTGAAAAATTACCAGTGCTAGCTTAAATTAGTAAAAATATATATTTGATAACATTTTTAAGAAATTAGCACCCTTTATTTTAGGGGCAACGAATGTAGGCTAACTACAGTAGGCCTATACGTCATCTGAAAACACACGATGCGTGTATGTACAATACATAGCCTAATCTCAAAACACACTGATACTTTTTATGCATGCTGACTGCATAAGATTTAGTTTGAACATTTTGACACTTAAAACAGCAGGTTGAAAAAAAAAACACGCGCTGCTTTCTCTTCGCGCTAATGTGCAGGAGGAATTTCAACACTGCTTTTACCTTTTCTAGGTGTTGTTGCCTTACACGTGCCCGTAGCAGAGCGCATGCGCCGTGAGGTGGTCCTCTGTTTTTATTGCCAGGTGAGTAGATTTTGTGCAGGTAAAGTGGAATTTTGCTTAAGGACACAAGACCCAATGAGATAACACTGTGTGATGTACCACATTCAGAAAGAAGACACAAGAATGTCATTAATGGGCAAAATGGGAGACTGGCAGGTACGTTTTATAAGATACTATGAGGGTGATGAAGGTGCACGTTTTACTTTTGTATATAAGTGAGAATTAAGTCTTCTACACGGTAGCTTTTCAGAAAGGTTTTCCAGACAGTATTAGTCATTAACCAAAGTAAATAAAATGCTACTCTGTAGTAGAGTAGCTGAATAGTTTATAGGTTTGCGTTTGAGACGGTGAAAGATAGAGTGAGGCAAAGGCGAGACAGTGGTGAAAAAATGATCTCTTGATCAGATTTCTCTAAAATAAAGCACTCTCAGGGTGGCTGGTGAGAGAGTCCACATTTGATGTTAGATATTGGATACGCAGGCTGTTTATTTCATTTTGCACACTATTTTAAATGTTTTAATTTGACTCACTCATTTCCGATGTTATTGCAATTTGGTCATTTTGTGCAGGCCTACATAACGCATTTTCTTATAGTAACATGAACGGGAAAGACTTGATTTATTTATTATTTTCTCTATAAACATTTTTTTCCTTCAATAATAAGTCAGTGTATTTTATTTTTTATATTTTTATTGTGTGTGTGTGTAAAACACGATCCACAAGTTGATGTGGCCCATTATGAAATTGTAAAAAAGAAAAGAAAAGAAAACCAAACAAAAAAGAATGCCATAAAATAAACGTGAATCAGTCATTTATTTTGTGAATATAACACCACAAATAACTGACAGACTATGTCCATTTAGATACGAATATTGTGAATGGACAATTTTCCCACATTGAAGATTACCAAATAGTGCTAAGAATGAAGACTAGTTTTGCTTTTCTTTTGTGCAATTGGTTTCAATGATGCAAACCCCCAATCTATAAGCAGCGAACAACAAAGCAGCACACCCATCTATTTCTATTGCGCGTTTTCTTTGCCTCTCTTAATCGTCATTGTGTCTTAGTTTCTTTCGGCCTCTCATTAATGACAACTGGACTCACCCCACCAAAAATGTTAATGGAGATAAGGGAGAGACAACGCCTTAGACTCGGCGACCTGTCTCCTGACCTCATTCACATTTAACAAGCCATGTTGTTGTGTTAATTATTTACATTTATCAAATTGCGCCGTTACACGCTCTAAATAGATGTATATCTACTGAAGAATCGGCTGTATTTTTTTTTTTTTGCATAACACTATTGAGAGTGTTTTACAGGCCCAGGCTCACTATAGGACTAAAACAACAGTTTACAATTGTCAGACTGGAATCAGTGTGGTTTTGCCCACTAAAACACGTGCATGCTGCAGCAGTTTAGCATTTTTCAACATATAGGTTTCTCAATTTTACAGGTTGCTCTTGGATTGTAGATTCGAAAACATAGAACTTCTTGAAGAATGCATGTATGTAAAGCGTGTGGCCTTTGATAAAAAAGAAAAGAAAAATATTTCTAATGGTTCGGGTTATACTTGGCCTATTAACTCCGCTCTGAATTAATCCAATTGGATGATTAATTCAAAAGAAAAGGTGAAGTCATCCTTCACCACTGATATTAAACCCTGCATTTACAGTTCCCTTTTGAAATACAAATGAAACTCAGTAAAGGTATTCTTACTGGAATTCTCGTTGCAGTTTCTACCTGTGTGTATATTCATTGGCTTTGGTCTCTTGATATGCTAATGAGGGTTATTACAGTAGCGCTGGAGTCTCTCTCTTCCACCATTAGAGGGAGATCTGAGCGCGCAGCTCGAGCCTTGTGCACTGTGTCAAACTCAAGCGAAGGCGCACTTCACTCTATCCACAACCAATGAAAATGCTTTGGAAATTAACTGATAATATTAAATATGAAGACTACGAGGTAAGCGGTTTAACCAGGCTTTTAATACCAAATATTGCATGATATTTACCATAATTCTGAACGGTTTAACTTTTAAATCAGTAAGCTTTTTTTATTTTTTTTATTGCTGTGCGTACAATTAAATTCAACACAAGAAAAAGTGATAAATAACATACTGCAATACAGCATGATACAGAACACATGCAATTTTCCAACATAATAATACGCCTAATACATATACGTATCACACATTAAATGCCTGTAGAAGTTCTGTAGTACAAAAAAAAATTAAAACGTTGTAATATCTAAATGTGTATGAAAAAATAGACAATAAACAAAGTAAGTTTTGGTAAACAATCAAACGCATCAATTGCAGTGGATCATTTCGTTTTAAAATAAATGTATTTGTCTCTTCTTTTTTTTCCTTTTTTAAGTTTTTGCTTGTATTCCCCTCTAGTAGCCTATTTAGCATGATTTGCTTGGTGAATGCAGTAGGCTAATATATGGGAGTAGTTTTCGGAGTGGTGAAGCCAGTAAAACGTGTTTTCGCTCGTTTCTGGAGAATGATCAGGAAAGAATCTCTCCGCGTGTCCTTATGAGTTTCTTTCTCTCGACGCACAGCCTCCTCGCATTAATTGTAATAAGTAATTACTTTCTGTTTCATAACAATCGCGTATAACATGAACGCTTAGATGGAAGCGTGTAGGATTCACGCATAAAGTTTGTTGAATATTTGCGAGTTAAGCTGCATCTGCTTGTGTTGATGTGTCTTGGCCGTTGTTAAATTCGCGGTTAGGGATCTTAGTGGGCCATGGAGCACGAACAGACGAAGACTAATGTGAAAAACAATGAGGTAGACGAGCATCCAGTGAACAGTAAAAATGTGCCAGCCCAGATGCCCTCAGCGTTTGCTGGATTTTCACCAGAATCAGAGGTGCACATTGTTTCCTTCCTTGCGTTCTTCCCCCCTCGTTCTGTCTTTCTTTCACTTTTGCTTGCCCTCGAACCTTTTAAAATGTTTCCCCCTCTCTGATTCGTCAGACGCAGGAGAATGTCCCTCTTTTGTCTCTCTCTCCCTCTCTCTCCCACTCACTCTCTCTCTCCTCATCTCTGATTAGATATACTGATTCCCCATTCAATGGACGTCATTTAGTGCAGTCTGCCTTGAGTTGCTTCCTCGCTTCACGCTCGATTTCCGACCATTCTTCTCTTATTAAGTATTCGTGTAATATTAATAGTCATGAATATCTACCATTAGGAGTGCAGAGGCAGCGGCAGATCTATGCTAACATGAGCTCAAGCCAGGGAACAGTTCACTGACAGAGCCGGGAGACGCCAAGGGGATCTAAGAAACTTTAGAGAGAAGCATTGCATCTAAACAGCAGATGAAGAACAGTGGGAATTTACCCAGATTCTGATGGATTATTGCTTTATTTGAACGCTGGCCACCGCCACCTTGCCCTACAATTAATAATTTGCACGTTCATTTTCGTTTTGTTCCTCTGAAATTCTTGTCTTTTGAAGTCCTCGGAAATCCTCGCTGATGTTAGTGCACAGTTTTTCCGCGATGGTGAGTGACTGTCGGGAGTAAAAATCTGAAGACTGCGCTCAGCATTTACTCTCCGATTGTTTGTTTGTTTTTTATTTATGTATTATTATTTTTATCCTGTCGTTTTGTCTGTTCCATCATGCAAGCGGTAATTGGTAGCATAAAATGCTATTACAAAGACGTAATAATTAATGTGAGCTCTGATTATTTTTATTTGCCTCTCAGTAGGATCTTTAATTGCTGAATGAACAACAAACCATCGATATACATTTTAATGTAGAGTAACATATTATTCTATATGGATATTATTCTAATTATAATGTAGTGTTTTTGTTTTGATATTTTTGTTCTTGAACAGATTAAAGGCATGTTCGGTTTTCTGTTTAAATAAATTACTAAGTGCATAACAAATCACTCCTGGTTTTTTTTTCTTAAAAAAAATAAATAATAATGTATATATATATATATTATATATATATATATATATATTAACAGCATTAAAACAGCACTATATATTTCTCTCCTAAGGATCGCCACGACGGGACCAGCAATGGCACAGCCCGGTTACCACAACTGGGCGGCGTGGGCCAGTCTCCGTACACCAGCGCTCCTCCGCTCTCTCACACGCCCAACTCAGACTTCCAGCCGCCATACTTTCCGCCACCCTACCAGCCCATCTACCCGCAGTCTCAGGACCCTTACTCTCACGTTAATGACCCGTACTCCATCAACTCTCTGCACGCCCAGCCTCAGCCACAGCACCCGGGCTGGCCCGGCCAGCGGCAGAGTCAGGAGAGCAGCCTGCTGCACCAGCACCGCGGGTTACCGCATCAGCTGTGCAGAGAGTACCGCAGAGAAGTGCTACTTCCCTCGGGTCACGGCATTGAGACTGGACTCGCAGATTCAATCTCTATCCATGGAATACATCACTCTTTAGAAGATGTTCAGGTAAGGAGAAAAGCTAAAATCTTATAACATGTCACCTCCATAATCCAACTCCATTATTTGGATTTGCTGCTGGTGCTATTCTCTGTAGAATCTCGGACAGTCAAATATCGGGTCACATATTTAAATTGTTCTTATTTAAGTTGTTTTATTGAATATATTACGGTAATGCACAACAGAACGGTTTTTGTCAGAATAAATTGGTGAAGTTGGTAAAAAAAAATGTGGCAGTTTTTTAAATTGTTGTTTGAATGTAAATATACTATTTAAATGTATATTTACTGGTGGTGGTCAATTATGTTCGACATTTTTGCCTTGATAGCCTATGGTAAATGTTGCATGTTTTATGAGGAAAACCATTTAGAAAAAAAAGTAATTTTATGTAAAGTTCTATTTTAAACGGTAGCGCGCGAAAAAAAAAGTAATATCCCTTTTTCCCAGGAATTAATTATTGGCTTTTTTTCTCGCTGTTGTTCATCCCAGTAACACAAAGTGAGTGGTGTACTGGACTTTTTGATTAATATTGTCTGTCATTTTTGGACGTGATTCTTGGCTGCCCCCTTTTCATCAGTAATTTGATTGCAATGTTCCTGCTGAAGAGATCTGACGAATTGAGTCTGGACAAAATTCTCTGTTCCACCATAACTGCATGCTTTATAGGTTTCCCACGTTTATTCTCTGGGTACATAAATATATTTACTATTATATTTGATGATATAAAACAATATAATTCAAGCTTTTATTATTTTAATTAAGTGCCTACTTTAACCAGCATATAATTAATATGGGTCAAAAATATGTACTTCTATAAAGATGCTGTTTACAGTGTGCGTAGTCATAAATACTAGGCTACTATGTAAAGCGTTTGTGCATTTTCTCTTTGGATTGCATTTTATTTCGTTTGCAAAAAGTACGATGTTTTTGAACTTTCGATCATTATTAATATGCTTTTTGATCTTTGCAGCATGTTGAAGATCAAGGAATTCACATCCCAGACCAAACTGTAATCAAGAAAGGTAAGCAATTTCCTCTCAAATACCGTACGTGCTTCCACTAGCAGCTCTCCGCTCGTAAAGTCTACCCGTGCTTGCTTTGAGACAGATCGGGTTCATTTGTAGGCCTTGAGATAGCCTGACGAAAAGGCACAAACCATTTTAACCAAGGGTACCATTGCGGGCACTATTTGTGTAGCTAATATGTGTGAGTTAATATGTTGGTGCTTGACTTAGTCTGTGACTAAATTTAAAATGGTATTCTTTAATGAAATTTGCTGAATGTCTCATTCAAAGATGACATGAGAAACGCGCGTGACATAGTTTACTATGAAACACATTTGTAGTAAATTAAACATGCCTTATTCTCTAAATTTCAGTTTAAGTAATTATTTTGCGATTACGTGCCTCTTTGTTTCGCTCGGATCGCAGATGGTCAAAGAGGGCTGCAGGAGAAGGTGTGTGTTGAGATCGAATTGTTTTCTCATATTTACGTGCGCTGTGGCTAGATTGAATTTTCTTCGTTTTAACAATGTAAAAGCTTTGACATATTAAATTTGACGCACCATGTATAAATCCACAAAAATACACATTGCACATACACGTAATAATTGCGATCTCACGAGTTCGTTTAACTCCTCTTGTCTCTATTAGTCTCCCCTGAGCTATTAATGTCACTAGTGATCTATCCAGTAGTGCTTGTGCTTTTGTTTCCGGTTAGCACACAAAGAAACGACGGGCGTTGCAGCAGGATTTAGGCCTGAACACTTATTTGTAAGCGCTCGTGTGTGAGTGTGTGTATTTCGGATTTGTGAATGTCATTCGATGTGCTTGTGTGGCAAGGTTACCAACTATTTAGAGATTAAAACTATTATGAGAAATAATACACAGTTTTATTTGTAGGAAGTATTGGATTAAAATGTATAATAATAATAATAATAATTATTATTATTATTAGTGTTATTATTAATAAAAATACATAGCCTATACGTTTATAAACATTTACGTGGATTATGCCACTTTTTCCCTCTCTTTTTTCGTTTATCAGTTTCTGTTTTATGATGCCCAACAAATAACAGCTACACTGAGAATTTAGTGGAAAATTTGAGGCAATGCCATGCTTGTTGAACTGTCATTTTCTCCAAGCTTGGTGTGAAGTCACCATTGCGATAATATGAAATATTTTGATGGCTGGGCCACTTCATTACTTGGGGCATATTGCAGCAGTTACATTCATGAGCTGAATGAAAAGCAATTGCTGTGGTATCTATTTTCCTTCCTCTCTGATAAGACCATATTGCCTTTGATTCCACATAGGCGTGCGAGATGATGTGCATAAACGCATATGTCTAATCTTACTCAAAAGCTGCCTGCTGCATAGCAATTCATCTTTTTCCATTTTGTTGGTGCTGTAGACTGAAATGGGGGGCCTAATCATGTTCTTTTTTTTTTCCAAGGTCCTGTTTCCATATCCAAGAACAACAGCAATGTCTCTGCTATACCGATAAATAAAGACGGGCTTTTTGGAGGTGTGGTAAACCCAAACGAAGTGTTCTGTTCGGTTCCGGGTCGTCTGTCTCTTCTTAGCTCAACGTCAAAGTACAAAGTCACAGTAGCGGAGGTGCAGAGACGTCTTTCTCCGCCTGAGTGCCTGAACGCTTCCCTGCTCGGTGGGGTCTTGAGGAGGTGAGCTGGACATCTATCGCATACTTCAGTAATTATTTATTATCAAGCGCTTTCCGTCGCCACAACCCACCGAAATGACAGCCTATTAAAAATCATACCCCAACACAGGCAAAATTCTGAACCTGAATTAATTTTTATATACTTGTAGTGGCCTACCCAATCGCAATGAGCACATGCTGCAATATCTTAATGCAACACGAGTTAATAGACACTTGTGACCTTAATTATATCTCACGTGATGACAGTGGGAAATCAAATAAATGTTTTATTTGTTTATTTAGATTTTTACTTTTGAAACATTCCATGGCATCCTCTAAAGCAACATGTCTTTCTTTTAGCATAAAAAAGTAACTTGCAGAGATGTTATCTAAACTAAACAGGTCTCTTGGGGGACACACGACTGACTTTTTTTTAAAAAAAATATTCAAGGTTATGCGTGCTCCGGGGTATTATAAATATTAGAAATTGTAATATAAATGATATGTAAATATAGCATGTATAATGTATAGCATATAGGGTATAATGATTGGCAGTAAAATAAATAATTATAACATAATTACAACACTATAATGACATTTAATAACATTTTTGTCATTTACTTCAAAGGGCCAAATCTAAGAATGGCGGAAGATCTTTAAGAGAAAAGCTAGATAAAATCGGATTAAATCTACCAGCAGGGAGACGCAAAGCTGCCAATGTTACTCTCTTGACGTCACTGGTGGAAGGTAAGTTTCCTGATAAATATATTTTAATAAAGCAGGTGTTTATTGCTGCTACATGAGAGCCATTCTAAATCAGCATTTGCATTCATCCATGAAAAGGAGAAAGTATGTTTTGCAAGCAACAAAGCTGAAGGATAAAAAAAGAGAGAACGGATTCCGGAGATACAATTTGGAAAACAATTTTGTGGAATTACAGGAATCTCTCTCTCTCTCTCTCTCTCTCTCTCTCTCTCTCTCTCTCTCTCTCTCTCTCTCTCTCTCTCTCTCTTTCTCTCTCCTTTATACCTTTAGCAGCACCACTTGTCTTTAAATCTGATCATGGTGTGAATTTGGATGTCTTTGTAGGGCCTACATTGTGTCATATTTGCAATGCTGTTTTATGGCACTTTTATGCAGTTGCTGGATATATTGCACCACAGCCGAAATCACTATGACATGTATCATGTATGTATGTATGTCTGTATGTATTTATTTATTTATAATTATGTGTGGATTTTATCCTTGTCTGCTTGATGCAGTTGACCTGTAGGTTGAAAGCCTATTATAAAATATAAATGAGTTAATTATGTTGCACTGCAAAGATGCCATTGCTTTTGAATAAATCCATTTTGCTTGCAAAGTTGGAGGTGATTATTCCGTGCAGTGGTATTTGGTGTGCCATGGGTTTTAAAGGTGAAAGCTGAGACGGTTCATTGGTTCCTGTTAATCATTGCCGCTGAAGACTGAATGTAATATTCATCGTGCTTCATTGAAATTTAGTCTTGTATGGTAATGAGCCTGAAGAAATGTATGATTCCTGTGAGATAAGGGCGAGGGGGTGGGGGTGGTGGACACGCAAGCAGACGCTGATTTAGTCGGAGGACACTGGCTTTCTGAAGTGCTGTTATTGTTTATGATCTGCTCCATTTTATGGAAAGCAGTTTAGTAGAGTTGAGCTTTGATGCTAATTGGCGCATGCGTTCTTCCGGATTCTAGGCTTATGACAGGAAGGCTCGCAGTAAAAATCCAACTGTTTCAGGAAATTAAAACCAAAGGGGGAAAAATAGCCAAACACACAGACCTAGTCGGAGTATAGGAGGTTTGAGCTGTTTTATATAGAACAGCATTCTAATATTTGAAATAGGATCACGAATAATGATATGATATGGTGTCAATCTTATGTTCAGAATCTTATGTTCTGTTAATCTCACAAGGAGGGCACATTTTGACGCACACATTTGACAGAATTCAATTATCTATGAGGTAATAGAAAATAAATGTGCATTAACAATGTCAGAATTGATAAAGAACGATCTCCTGCTCAATGGCCGAGAACATTAATTAGATGACAATTATGAAATATGTTAATTAGTCTACATTTTATTGCAGTAACATGTTACACATACTGACTCTTATTTTCTTCTAGGTGAAGCGGTGCATCTGGCCAGAGATTTTGGTTATGTATGCGAGACTGAGTTTCCAGCCAAGGCGGTAGCTGAATACGTGAACCGACAACATTCCGACCCAAACGAACAAGTCCAAAGAAAAAACATGTTATTGGCAACGAAGTGAGTGCTATCTATTTAGATATCTACGCACATTTCACTGCTTATGACACCGTTTTTTTAGTTTTTTTTTTTTTTTTTTTTTACTTAATTGTCGTATTGTATTTAACACCATATTGCAATTTGCTTTCCGTTAGATACACAGGTGCCAATAGCTTATCTATGTAGGCTAGCTTTTAATAAATATGCCTGCATTTTGGAACCAAATTGTTTCGTAAAATACAATTTTTGCATTATTCGCAACCTGTAACAAATTAGTATTTTCCCGTAATCTCTTTTTTTAGATTTACTGCAAAATAAATAAATTATATATATATATAGACCTATATAACAAGCAAATAAACAAGAGACAAACTATAAACATGCGCACGCTCCCAATGAAAATATACTAATCATAAAAAAGCAACAGCGCGACGACACTCTACTTTAGATGTCATAGAGCCCAACTTTTAGGTGTAGGCTAATCCAATTCTTACGTTTCCATTTGACGTATTTCTGACGTATATGCGACTCTCTTTTCAAACTGAGCTCTGATGGACACTGCTCAACGAGCTGCTGTCAAAATGAACACTCGTGCCACTGATTAAGGGACACATAATGAGCACGTAGTCTTAATACATTTCTGACTTAATACGTTCAGCTGTAATTAGCTTCATCCTGACACGCATCCTGCATTGTGTCTCCTTCTAGACAAATCTGCAAAGAGTTCATGGACCTGCTCTCGCAAGACCGCTCGCCTTTGGGGAATTCACGTCCACAGCCCATTCTAGAGCCCGGGATTCAGAGCTGTTTGACCCACTTCAGTCTTATTTCTCATGGATTCGGGACTCCGGCCATGTGCGCGGCCCTCACGGCGCTGCAGAACTATTTGACGGAGGCCATTAAAGCCATGGACAAAATGTACCTGAACAACAATCCTAATAGCCACAATGAGACGGGGTCGAAGGCGGGTGACAAAGACGAGAAGCACAGAAAGTGATGTTCAGCCAACACATCCCAATTGATGTATGACAAAATACATATATAACAAACACTAGTGATCAAGATGAAACACCGAACGCACCACCTCCCGATCTTGACATTTTGAAACTTAAAAATAATAATAATAATAATAATAAAACAGTTCACTTTGGGATTCGTGGACAAAGCATTTCTTTAAATCAAAATAAAGCAGTGTGCCAATGAAAGGAGTATAGATATGCCACAGCAGGACTTTTCATGAACTCCCTTTTTATGAGTTCAATGGACTGAAATTCAGCGATTTCCCCTCAGTATCCCCATTTACGATTGTAGCCATGTGACAACAAGAAGCTGAAAGAGGAAGATTTTTTTTATCAGTATTGTGAATAAACTTGAAAGAAAAAAATCTACAGCTCCACACCATGACTTCAAGAACTGAATTTTCACTCGACCAAGCGACCAACTTGAACTTTGAATTTCAACACGATTCACGGTTATATGAGGGAATCTGTGTTCATGTATGTATATATTTATTTATGTGTAATTTAATGGGAATTGTAAATATGGTACGTCTGTTCAAACTTCTTTTTTATTTATCTGGTGCCTCCTGTTTTAGTGGGTTTGAATATTCGCTTAGTTCTTCATGTGGTTTTATGGTTCTTAGAAAACAGAAGTTTGGGGTATTCTTCTCTGGGATATTTCAATTCAGCCCTCTTGTAGCATGTTGAGGCGACACTGAAGCAAGTGAACAAATTTAAAAGAAATAAACATCAATTTCTCTATATATTATTCTTATGCCATTCAGTTTTAGATCGACAAAGGTCATTGCAGAGACCCCGACGATGCTAGTTTTGTGTTTCTATCTTCTTGTTTTTATACGAGCTTTTCATGTGTTGTGCCAATCACCTCTTGTTCTTCCCTCAAAGCACCACAAGAGCAATAAATGGATATTGTCTTACGAATTCTTCTTATTTTTCTTCCTTCCTTCCTTTTTTTATTTTTTAATTTATTATAATTTTTTTAATAATAAATTTAACATTTGGGACTATCTGATATCTTGCGTGTCCACTGTCTAAATTGGAGGCGGTTTTATCTGTATTGTATAAACCTGTGCTGGCAATAGCTCCCATGCCTGTCAATGTATTATAGTTCTTTGTTGCCCAGAAAAAAATAAATATTTGATACGCTTCATGTCGATTTTTATTCATTACTTTTTTTATTCACTGCTTGCTGCGATGTATTCCTCTCTCGCTCGCTCGCTCTCTTTTCTATTCAGCACAGTTACTGTAATTGAGTTTAACTCTCCCTTGACGATTGCTCCATGCAATAAGCAGTTGAACCCATTGTTTCCCTCAAGTATAATAAAAAAAAAACTAACTTTCAACTCTTAGTTCAGAGTACAGGATCATTCAAATATGGCAGGGAGCTTTTTGCCAAGCCAAGTGACACGGAAAACAATGAATTCTCTTTCGTGTTTGAAGCGAATGTGTGTAGTTTTAGCCCTTGAGCAAGAGCGCTCTTTAAATCAGTCAGATGTAGAATCCAGTTGAAGGTTAGTGCATTTGCCATTTTCATGAATTTATTTGTAGACGTCACCTTACTTCTCCTAAAACAATGTCACTATGCTAAATATTTATGTCATTAAAATGCAGATCTATATAGTTCGTTGAAATCATTTTACAGTTCGTTTGAACGAAATTGAGGGCATGGCACTTAAGCGTTAAAACGAAAAGCAGCATCCATGTCGTAATTTTACTTTTCCAATTAGGTTAGTCATTGGGTACACTTGCAGATGTCATGCCAGAACACGTATGTTTATTTTGTGCATTGCATAACTCAGTTTCAAATAGAGTTTGATTGTTTATTGATAGCACGAGCCGGGAAATCAATCTCCATTCGAGCTTGCTGGATTTGCTTGCTGTGTTCTGTTCATGTACAGCAGACTTCTGTCATGGCACTGAGAAAAGAACTGCCTGCACAATATTTCACCGTAGTGGTTATTCGTTTAAAACATTTTTTTTTTCTGTGCTCAGACAGTCTGTTCGACTCAGATGCAGTTGTTTTCAAATAACATGAACGGAGCCTAACTGTACATGTCCTTGGCATAATTGCAATGCACAGTGCAGCAGCAGGTGAAGCGAGGCATTGTCTGTCAAGACTGTTTTTGTTGGCTGCTTCTCAGATTGTGTGTGGGATTCTAACCTCGGGCACAATAGCTCTCTCAGAAAGGATACCCGGCTGCTCCTCCTGTTCAGGCGCAGAAAAAACACGCATGAATAGTCATTTTAAGGGAAATCACAATCATGTTAAATCGTATTCATCGGAATTAGGAATTCCTTCACGTGCATGTGTCATTAACGCTAATGCCATTGATTAAACGTATTAGAGGCCGGACAATTTTTTTTTATCGCAGTGAAAGCATTTGTATATAGCCTACCAAACAAGCACAAGAGTTATGTCGCTTATATATATATATATATAGGCTACATCAACGTAGAAACCAAATAGAGATTTGTGGAAATGGTGAGATTTATATATTTTTTTTTTTACCCATTTCTTTTTAGTTGAACTAGTTGAACAGAATAATACCATGCAGCAAAATGAAAATATATAAAACTCAGAGTAGCCTTGGAGTTTACGGAAATAACCTGCTGATTTCGGTCATATCACTAGCCTACATAACCTTCCGCATGAGCTATACCAATTGCTATACATAATAATATCAATCACATAATTTGTTCTATATATATATAGAAGCCCGTGTAAAGGAACAGGCACTTAGTCTCTCTCTCTCTCTCTCTCTCTCTCTCTCTCTCTCTCTCTCTCTCACACACACACACACACATACGCTGTTATGCATGTGTGCACACAGTGTGTGTCTAAAGAGGAGGGTTTGGGTATGAAAGACATTTACGCAGGCGCGTTTGGATTTGCTTCGTACTTGTAACCATTGTTTTATTTTTGAACTTGTTTTTTTTTAACTTATCTCACTATCGGACTAGTAACCTAAAACTTTTTTGTGGGCATCCTATCATAGTTGCAGTATTGGTGTGAAATAGATTTTCTTAATAACAATATTACATTTTTCACTATAAACATGCGCACGCTCCGAATTAAAATATACTAATCATAAAAAAAAGCAATAGCACGACGACACTCTATACTTTAGATGCCATAGAGCCTAACTTTTAGGTGTAGGCTACAAAAAAAAAAGAACAGAACAGAAAAACAAAACAAAAAAAACATTTCCTCAATTAAATAAATAATAGCCTATCAAGCAGCATAGTAATAATATAAAAAGGGTGTTGCGTGCCTCCTTCTCTCTTCCTTGTTGACTGGTACAATTTTACTCACGTAGCCTACCCTTATAGCATGGTAGTTACATATGGCATTTTGCACATTAGTAGACACTTTACTTTAGACATTTACTGCAGTGAGTTTAGACGTTAAACCGGATAATTTACACAAGTGCCTCTTTATATCTTTTAAATTTCATATTTCAAGCTATCTTTTAATTTTAAGGGAGCCACAGCTATAGGTTAGATGGTAGGCTATTTGAAGAACCCCTTATAATGATACACATAGCATGCAATATTACATGCGTTCACCTTGAGCTACTAAATATGCACATAGTTGTTTATTTATAACTTACCGAAAGCCCTGATTAGACCTATTTATTTTGCCACATTTATTGATAACTTTCAGCGCAACAACAGCGTACATTTTGTTTGGCAGGGTGAATAAAAAACAAAAAACAAAAAGAAAAACACTTGATACTGGAGATGCTTTTGGGCTTAGTTCAGCACCTTTGGACTTGACAGCTCCCGTAACGAAGGTTTGCGTAATACTGAGCAATCTACAGGCTAGTTTGGTACTCTGCTCCTCCGTAAAATAACGTTCGAAGTAATTTAGGATGATCTTAAGAGCATGATCTGAACCATAATCGGAAAACCTGGCACTAAATAAAATATCATATGATCTGTTGTTGTGAGCAAACTTATAAAGCGAAGTTAATTGAACTGAAATAGGCTACATCGCAAGGTAGTTTTTATTTTATTATATATATATATATATATATATATATATATATATATATATATATATATATATATATATATATATATATATATTTTAGGAATAATAAACTCAATGTGCCATAGCAATATTTTTCACTTTCGTTAATAATAATAAAAAATAATTAAATGTTTTTTTTAATGCAGGATGCAAAGCGATAAATAAAATTGTTATGGATGAGCAAAACACTAATGAAACAAATGGAAACAAATAGCGCTAATGATTTAAACAAGGAAAATGTTTATTTGATTGCGGTTACAAGATATAGCCTACTGTCTCACGCCGAATGAATGCTCATCTAAACCTTGAAGATTAGGAATGTTTTAGGAAGGAAAAACCGCAAGGTTCTGGACAAATGACACACGTCCCCAATCGAATGAAGCGATACTATTTCAATGATGTTTTCAGTGGAGTGCAAAATGGTTAATTGTGTTGGACTCGTAACTTCATCACCCACTCAACTGACCCCTCCCGACTAAATAGAGTGGGCCCCCTTAATGTCAAAAGAGGTCAGAATCTTCATCAAATCACCCATGATTACTTGAGACATAAGGTAATCGATTAGATAACATTACGTGCCTTTGAATAAACAAATTATTCCAAATAAGTGGACACTTCTATAATTCAGAAATTTTGCGTTTAGTCTGGATAAAATTACTCTCTCTCTCTCTCTCTCTCTCTCTCTCTCTCTCTCTCTCTCTCTCTCTCTCTCATTCAGCGCTTGTTAACATTTACATGATTGCCAACGGGTGTACAGTACTTACATAACAAAAATAATAATAATAATAACATCTCTAAAAAATATAGGCTACGTTGAGTTGACTGTATGGTTCTTTTTACTTGATGTTCCAATATTCTTCAAATCCGCGTAGAGTATTAGTTTCTGGACTTATACACTTATAAATATATAGGTTATTATAATTATAACCTTTTAAGAGTGAAGAAAATAAAAGCTGTGTAAGTGAAATAAAGGGAGAAATAAAAGAACAAAAGGAGATGAAAAAATACAGCTCTAACAACGGAACAAGGTTGAATGAATTTGATATTGCCAACCGTGTATCTTAGGAACGCATCAATTCAGTGTTAATTCGATTTACTTTTCAAGTTTTCGGTCATTAAAATCTTAACCTGACCTCCTACATCCGAGTTCTTCACACATTCGTGTGCACCCCAAAATAAGGCGTCCACAACTGTTTCGCCCTTTTCCTCCAAATAGTTGATATTCTAGTTTCTGCCTCCTTCTCTCTCCTCTCATTCTCTGAAGCCAGCCGGGGGGAGTGTCGCCGCGGGCCAAACATATGCTTCTTTCCATTGCACTAATCCAAATTCAGCGTGCAGGAATAATTGCTGGAGTGGTCGTGCTTTCGCAGGGCTTTGTCCCGCTCTGGCTTCCGTCAGCCAGGCACACGCCATTTCAATCAACTGCTTTTGAGGGCTGTCTCTTTTTATCAAACCACAGAACCTCGCCAGTGATGTGAACATTTAACAAACCGCTTCACGCTCCAACAAAAGCATGTACATTGCGTAAGAAGGGACCTGCAGTCTCTCTGTGTTTGTTTTGTGTATTTCCTTGTTGGCTGGAGTTATATTTATAGAGTTGTTTATCCCAATTTATAACCCGTCTCAAAGTGATGACTCTTTGCGTTGATCACAGTGAAGTTACCAAAAGCCAAATTTAGTGATATTTAACAAATGTCGACACTATTCGCACGTTGTTTTTTGGCTATTTCTACTTGATCTGACACTTAAAATGGTGGTATAGCCTAGATATTATTTACTAGAATAAAACTATTTAGATATAACAACGTATTAGTTAAAACGGAATATTTTACAGTGAACAACCAAATCATTGTACGCTCTGAAATAAACAAACAAACAAACAAACAAACAAATAAATAAATACAATTTTAATATATAAAATTTACATGACAAAAATAATGACAAAATAACAAAATAATAATATACATGACAAAATAATGTCATGTAGCCTAGCTATTAAAAAAACTGATTTGGTTATGTGAATGAGGCTTCTTGCCTGAAAGTTGTCCTATTATTATTATTATTATTACCGGTACACTTTATAAATATTTAAGTTCTGTTTTTCTTCCCCCAGACTTGTTGAAAGCTGCATTTTACTGTCGTAACTTTTTCTGTGAAACAGCGATGGAAAAATTAGTCGGCCCATTTGCTTGGGAATCGCATGTTTTCACGGAGAGGGGATAGTGAGATACAAAGAGAGAGAGAGAGAGAGAGAGAGAGAGAGAGAGAGAGAGAGAGAATTAATAGACGTGATAATTTCACACTAAAGAAGAACACTATTTCATGTGGCTCTATCTGTTCCATCAGAGCGCAGCTGTGCTGTTATGATGAAGTTTGATGATGATGGTCTGAATCTTCCTCCAGGCGACTCATAGCTGCAGGCAGTGCCAGTGCCCGACCCTGATAAACGACTTAAACACACACACACACACACACACACACACACGGGCTAGCCAGATCACTGTTGTTGCTCTCTTCATTTTTTTTTAAAAACAATATTAATCTTTTTTTTTTTTTTTCAGTTTGGCTCTTTGCACCTTTACCGGACATATATATTTAAACATCATGCAGCACAAATACGAATTTGTTTAAATTAGAATGTATTTGGTAAAAATATGATTTTTAACAAACGTTAGATGACAAAATAAATCTTACATTTCTATAAAGCATGCATAATGCAAGAAGAAGAAGAAGAAGAAGAAGAAGAAGACTACAATAGAGCTACAAATCATAATTTCTTGTCCACAAGATGTGCATGAAGACAAATATATATGTATATAAAAATACATTTTGCTGAGCTGGTTATTTCAGCATATTATAGGCTAGCTCAATCCCTTAAAACCACCAATTTGAATCATAACAGGCTTTTTACATGCGTTTGTCACGTCATTCCAACAATGCGTTTAAACTGGAGAGCTGATGCTGGTTGACATTTATAAACCAGTGTTTAGATTATTTTTATTATTAATCTCGTTTGAGCCTGTTTAGACCTGTAGTTAGCGTCGTCCCGTTTCGGCCAGAAACGGACACTATGCTAAAATTGCTCCTTTTTATGCACTTCAAATCAAAATACATAATCTGTGTTGGCTGTGAATGAAATCCCGTTGGAAATTGCTTTTTAAAACATGCTTTGACATTACAGTTTGTTGTGAGGGAAGTTGTTCTAAGTTAAATCTGGTTGTATAAGAATGCAAATTAAACTGTGAATAATTAAATTAGAGGTCATGATCAAAATGTAAACCTTCTCAGAATATGATGAAGAGCCCGGTCTCATGAAAATACGTATTATATTACGCCAAAAAACCCCCCGAAAACTCGTGGTATTGATACGCAAAAATGGACTTTGGCGTTTATATGCTACGCGCATTTTTGGCGTGCATATAATACGCAGTTTTCGCGTGCATATGATACGAAATTTGTTGGCGTGCATATGATATGCAGTTTTCGCGTACATATGATACGCATCTACACCACAACCCTAACCCTACCCATCGCGTAGCATAGACACGCCAAAGTCCATTTCTGCGTATCAATACCACGAGTTTTCGTTTTTATTTGGCGTACTATTTATACGCACTTTCATGAGACAGGGTTGTCCAATCGGCTTCCAAGGCAGAGACATCTGAAAAAATCACCAAGTCAACACAGTGCGTGGAACTATATTGCCCGCTGCTTAACATTGTTAAATTGATTGAATACCTTAAATCCCCCAAGTTTTTTTTGCAGGAAAAATCAGTTAAAAAAGTTACAAGTTTTAAATCAGTTAAAAAAGCCAGAGAGTTTACAGCACCTTACAGACCTAATTTTCCTTGTCTGTTCTTTAATTTCCACACATTAGGTTTTCTTGAAAATCTTTCAGCTTCAGAGAAGGTTTAGCCTATATACAGGTACATCACAGAAAATTAGAATATGGTGAAAAAGTTCATTTTTTCTTGTAACTTATTTCAAAAAGTGAAACATTTCATATATTTTAGATTCATTACATGTAAAGTAAAACACTTCAAAAGTTTTTTTGTTTTAATTTTGATGATTAGAGCTTACAGCTCATGAAAGTCAAAAATCAGTATCTCAAAATATTAGAATATTTACATTTGAGTTTCACTAAATGACCATCCATACTGTATAAATTCTGGGTATCTCTTGTTCTTTGAAACCACAATAATGGGGAACACTGCTGACTTGGCAATTGTCCAGAAGACGATCATTGACACCCTCCACAAAGAGGGTAAGTCACAGAGGGTCATTACTGAAAAGGGTGGCTGTTCAAGGAGTGCTGTATCAAAGCATATTAAATGCAAAGGACTGGAAGGAAGAAATTGGGTAGGAAAATGTGCCCAAGCAACAGGGATGACCGCAAGCTTGAGAATACTGTCAAGCAAAGCCGATTCAAACACTTGGGAGAGCTTCACAAGGAGTGAACTGAAGCTGGAGTCAGTGCATCAAGAGTCACCACGCTCAGACGTCTTCAGGAAAAGGGCTACCAAGCCACTTCTGAAACAGAAACATCATCAGAAGCATCTTACCTGGGCTAAGGAGAAAAAGAACTGGACTGTTGCTCAGTGGTCCAAAGTCCTCTTTTCAGATAAAAGTAAATTTGGCTTTTCATTTGGAAATCAAGGTCTGGAGTCTGGAGGAATACTGGAGAGGCACAGAATCCAAGCTGCTTGAAGTCCAGTGTGAAGTTTCCGAAGTCAGTGATGATTTGGGGTGCCATGACGTCTGCTGGTGTTGGTCCATTGTGTTTTATCAAGTTCAAAGTCAATGCAGCTGTCTACCAGGAGATTTTAGAGCACTTTATGCTTCCATCTACTGACAAGCTTTATGGAGATGCTGATTTCCTTTTCCAGCAGGACTTTATTACTGTGCTTGATTGGCCAGCCAACATGCCTGACCTGAACCCCATATGGAATCTATGTAATATTTTCAAGAGAAAGATGAGAAACAGTCAATCCAACAATCCAGATGAGCTGAAGGCTCAATTGTGCCTCAGCAGTGCCACAGTCTGATTGCTTCCATGCCACACCTCACGGATGCTGGAATTTGTGCTAAAGGAGCCCCGACCAAGTATTGAGTGCATAAATGAACATACTTTAAAGAACTTGAACTTTTCTGTTTTGCAAATCTTTTTTTTTTATTGATCTTAGGAAATATTCTAATATTTTGAGATACTGATTTTTGACTTTCATTAGCTGTAAGCTCTAATCATCAAAATTAAAACAAAAAAAAAACTTTTGAAGTGTTTTACTTTACATGTAATGAATCTAAAATATATGAAAGTTTCACTTTTTGAAATAAGTTCCAAGAAAAACTTTTTCACCATATTCTAATTTTAAATTACAAAGATGTTGACCCAGGAACACATCGCACTCGGCAATATCAGGTTGTGCGTACCTGTACTCTGACCAAAATTATAAATGCAACACTTTTGTTTTTGCCCCCATTTTTTTTTTGTTATCAACAATTTTTTTTTTTTTTTTTTTTTCACACATAACATAGCATAGTATCCAAAATATAACAAAACAAAACAACAGACACATACTCAACATCTCAAGGTCCAACAGTGTTGGGCACGTTACTTTAAAAAAGTAATTAGTTATAGTTACTAGATACTTCTCACAAATAGTAACTGAGTTAGTAACTGAGTTACATCATTATAAAAGTAACTAATTACTAGGGAAAGTAATTATTGCGTTACTTTAAAAAAAAAAAATTAAAATATGTAAAATAACTTGGATGCCCCCAATATTAAATATGTTAAATGAATGAAATGGACACTAAATAGAATACATTATTATTATAAAACATTGTACATTAATCTACACTATTTATCTACTGACACTTAGCATCAGTCAGTCAAGTATTATAATATGATATTATGATAATTTAGATAATTTATACGATGATAGAACTTTAGTAATTAGAATAACCAAGTATGAATGCATATTTGTAATGTTGACTGAGCTTAGTGGTGGTGGTGCTAAAGATATTGTTTGTCATTTAGTGTTTCTATAAAAAAGGTGGAAAAAATGATAAGATAAAACTACTATGAATTCTACTACTAATAACAATATAAAATGCACTAAGGATTACTGAGCTTCTGGGTTCATGAATATTAATCACGTTATCTGCATTTGCTCGAATTGATTTGCTGAAATCAAAACAGGGACGATAATAGGTGAGCGCCGGCCAATGAGATTGTCGTTTGCGCATTAGCTCCGCCCACTAGCGGATAACCCAGCAGTTCTTAAAAGCTGAAGAAGTCCAAAGGAACTCCGTTATTTTGACAGGAAAATACAACAAAGAATATCGTTTACATGTAGTGCGTCAATTCTGCATGTTATGAAAGACTCTCTTGCTCTGTATCTTTCTTTGCGCGCGCGCGCGCGAGGCCGGCGAGCCGTGCACTTCACACTAGGTTCACGGTCGTCAATACAGCTACACTGCGCATCCATTCAGATGAACTGAAAAATTAAATTCTAATAATATTATAATATATTATAGTAACGCCTCATTTTATTGTCATAACGTAACGGCGTGTAACAGGGGAAACAGTAATTCGTTTGATTACACGTTACTGAAAACAATAACGCTGTTAGTAACGCCGTTTATTTATAACGCCGTTATTCCCATGGGTCCATCAAAAGGGAGGGAGAGAGGGAAGGACAACAAGAACACAAAAGTATCCTTTATATAATCACGTATATTCAACAACAAACATTCCAAGCATCAATGGTCAAGGCCTGGCCCCACCAACTCGCGCCGTTGTAATTCAATGTCCTATTTGCAGGAGGCTATGGATCAATATGTTTTTCTACACATTGTGGTGTAAACCAGTTCTGGATTATTGTCTTTTCACAGCTGTAAAACCAGCAAACAACATTTTCCTTTGCATTGAACTAATACAGAGACCAGAATCATCATTAAGAAGACACAAACTTGGGTTAACAGACCAATCAATTCGCAGTAATGATGACAAAACCAGGTTTACATTGTGTCCATAGACTGATGACGACAGGACATTCCCAAAACATATGCAGAAAAGTGCCTGATGATGTAGTGTTACGTATATGGCAGTTCAAATTTGACTGTAGTTTCATTTTAAATCTTTTGTAAGGAGTTATGTATGCTCTATGAATGACTTTAAAGTGAATAAGACGATGAGCCAGATTTTTAGATGTTAAACTGAGATTAGACCACACCCTCTCCCAGTCACAGATAAATTAAGGTCAGATAATTCCCTATTCCAAATAGTTTTAATAGAAAGAAGTTTTGTAATGCAATCAATCATTTTATTATATATTAAGGAAACAGATGGCCGACCAGCAGATGGTGCAATCCAGTCCCGCATAGGATGAGAGGAAATGGAAGAAGACCAAGGAACACCATACGCTTTGAGAGCAGAACGTAATTGAAGAAAGACAAAATATGCAGATGCTGGTAGACAAAATTTGGTTCTTAATGTCTGAAATGAACAGAGGCCCTGGTTATCATATATATCACCGCACGTGTTTACACCCAAAGAAGACCAAGAGGGTTGGACAAATGGATGATTTCCGCATATAAAAAAAAAATTGTGCCATAAGTGTGTACTGTTACAGAATTTGAAGGGTCCACCTATCCGACGTTCAACCGTTTTCCAGATTTTAATAGAGTTAGCCACAACTGGACCAAATTTATGATTATCCCCTTTTTTTCCTGTGCCAGTAAATAAAATATCTTGAAGTCTATTTGGTTTAACCTTGTCAGCTTCAATCACCCTCCATGAAACTGTAGATTGAGGATCAACCCAATTATGAAGAGCCTTAAGATGGAACGATCAATAATACAGTTCAAAATTTGGTACAGCCAGTCCTCCTGCGCTATTAGGATGTTGTAATGTGGTAAGTTTAATTCTGGGACATTTATCATTCCAGATAAACTTAGAAATTATGGAGTTGATCTCCTTAAAGTAACCTGGAGGGGGAGAAAGTGGTAGCATAGAGAAAAAAAAATTAAATCGAGGTAAATTCATCTTAACAGTGGAGATTCTTCCTTGGAGAGAGACTTTAAGATTATTCCATCTTTGAATGTCATTTTTGACCTTAACTAAAATGTTATTAAAATTGTCTCTGGCAATCTTATGAATGTTTTTATATATGGTAATGCCCAAATAGATGAAAGATTCCTTAATTGGGATAAATGAGGGAATAGAAAAATTAACTTTAACATTGTTAATTGGCATTAAAGCAGATTTGCTCCAATTTATTTTATATCCTGATAGGCTACTAAAATTATCAAATTCTTTAATTATACTAGAGACTGAAACATCAAAGTGGTCTAAATATAGAATAATATCATCAGCGTATAATGAAATACTATGATTATGATCATGAATCTTAATCGATACTTCAGATTTCCTGATGGCTTGTGCTAAGGGTTCAAGAGATAGACAAAACAATAAGGGGGAAAGCGGACACCCCTGCCTCGTTCCCCGCTGTAAAGGGAATGAGGGGGAAATGATATTACCAGTTATGACTGATGCTGCAGGTGAGTGGTATAATTGTCTTAATCATAGAAACGAAGTGTTCACCGAAGCCGAAACATTGCAGAACTGCCCACATATAATTCCACTCTAGCCTGTCGAAGGTTTTTTCTGCATCAAGTGAAAAGACCGCACAAGGGGTTGGGTGGGAGTCCGCAAAGTCAAGAATATGAAGGAGTCGACGCATATTGCCAGATGCATTGCGCCCCTTGATGAAACCAGTTTGGTCCTCCTTGATCAGACTGTGAATTACCTTCTCCATACGAGAAGCAAAAACTTTAGCATAGATTTTTAGATCACATGGGATAAGAGAAATCGGTCTGTAGCTGGAACAATCTAATGGATCTTTCCCTTTTTTAAGACGTAATGAAATCAGTGATGTTTTTTGATCTCTATGAACCCCATGTTCAATTGCAAAATTAAATGAGTTAAGCATAAGTATCCCTACCAAATCCCAAATTTCTAAGTATAATTCAGGGGGGAGACCATCTAGACCCGGCGATTTGAAGGCTTTTTTAGAGTGGCCTTTTATTGTGGCCAGCCTAAGGCACACCTGTGCAATAATCATGCTGTCTAATCAGCATCTTGATATGCCACACCTGTGAGGTGGATGGATTATCTCGGCAAAGGAGAAGTGCTCACTAACACAGATTTAGACAGATTTGTGAACAATATTTGAGAGAAATAGGCCTCTTGTGTACATAGAAAAAGTCTTAGATTTTTGAGTTCAGCTCATGAAAAATGGGGGCAAAAACAAAAGTGTTGCGTTTATAATTTTGGTCAGTGTATGAGTGAGGGTGAAATTATTTAAGTGGTCTTAAAGTGCAGCATATCACTTCCAGCCAACACACGCATGCACACACACACACACACACACACACACACACACACACACACACACACACGCATATATATATATATATATATATATACACAGTATATATGTATATATATACACACACACACTGCAATTTGAAATCCATTTTATCTGTCGGCCTGTTTCTCCTCATTCTTGCTATTTTGCCAGAAGTTTTTTTAGGGCATGAACAGAAAACACTCATAAAGAACAATTCTGAGTCAGTGAAGGTGTTTCCCAACGGTTCCCATCTAACCCACATCTCATCTATTGCATCATTTCATCTACATGAAACACTGAACCTGTTCAGCATATCATTACTAAAAGAAATGCAAACATCTCGGGAAAGAAGTATATGCTGTCACCCAAATCTTACTGTAAATTCAGGCATATAGGGTTTGGTGTATTTGGATGAATTTCATTATCAGATTGATTTGTGTATTGTTACTAAGCCACTATTTCATCAGAAAGATGGCAGGTGAATGCTTGGAAACTTGCAGGATATGATTCAACACACAATATGCCACTTGTTAAAGTTGTGATTTGTCATTTTATGAACTTCACAATCTTAACTGTGTGAAGAAATAGCCATACACAGTATGTACCTTCAAAGGTAAAAAAAAAACAAAAAATAAAAGCTAACAACAGCAACAACCAAGTGTGGATAGTCATGTAAACACAACAAAAGACAGTTACACTGTCACTTCCTTCATTGACGTTTGTTATCAAATGCACAATAAATATCTCATCCTTGACCATGTTTAAAACAAGTTTCATTAAAGTAATCCATTACTTGTAGAGCCTGAGGCCCGAGAGCAGCAGGAGAGAAAGAGAAAAGAGAGCATCAGCAAGATAAAGAAGGGTAGAGAGCTGTGAAAAGCTCATTGATAATTAAATGTTGGTTGCTTACTGTGTGAGGTGTCGCTGTACTTTGCTTACCAATTCAATGGCTGTTGGTCTTCTCCTCTGTTTGTGTCAACATCACTGTCTAATAGGCTTCAATTAGAGCAACGGGAGCTGGGGTTAATTATGACTTAACACATTTGATTGAGTGGATCAGATCAGCAGCGATGGGGACTCAAGGGGGGGACTAATTTATTAGTCTCTATTTGTGTCCTTGTTTCACAGTGTTAAAGATGGCTAAATATCTTCTGTGTGGGACTCTCCGTGCTTTTTGTGTCAGATCACACCAGGCGCATTTGCGTGCCACATTCAAACCATGCGCTTTGCATGTCCATAACTGCACGCACCTGCCCCTGTGGACTATCTATATCGTAATTGGATATAGCCAAGAAAATAAACACAGGCCAACATAACAATACTGTTTGCAGTTAGAAATGACTTAAGTCACAGATTATGAGCTTTATCAAGAATAGGAGGTTTGACCCTGAAAGCGTCTAACCATCCCAATGGAAACCAGAACTTTGCCTGATTACTGACAATTCTGGAAAATTCTTCTGGCTGTCGAAAGATTCTGTTGCTTCCCTCGGGATATCATCATGTCTGTTTCCCTCTCCAAGTATTCTCGAAGGTTAAAGTCATCCTTCAGTAACAAATTCTAACTTACAGCCCAGAGACACAAAATCAAGGAACCATCACTGAAGAGTAAATATTTACAGTGGTAGACTTGAAAGAGTGGGAGGGAAAAGAGAAAATGTAAAGACTGAAAAAGGACAGCAAAAATAATGACAGAAAAGCAAGTGATTTATACCAGGCAAATTGATGGCAATCATTATGCCAAATAAGTGCCTTCCTCCCACTGTTGAACAGATCCGCACAATAAAAGTAAGTTGGGAATGAAGCTTTTGACAGGCTGCTAATGAATCGCTGTAGGCCCATCTGCCTCAATGCAAACAGAAATGTGGTTGGATCTCTTGAACTGTTACCACTGTCACTGTAAACAATAATTGTCAAACATATTTACTCGCAATCATTTTAGCAGATGTCACGGTTTTTGTTTCCGCCCGGCTTTTGTATCTCTCCTTTGCAGACATGCCACTTGCCCTGAACACACTTTTTGCTTGAATATTGAGCAGGTATTTGCAGAGGTGCTTCAGGGCACAAGGTTGTGAGGGGGAGAGAGGTTAAGAATGGATGTAAAGCGAAAGAGAAGGAGATTATCTGGCCCCCTCATCAGGAGAGCAGCCCACTCCCTACCCATGATGCCCTGAGGCCTAGGGGGGCAGCCCTACCTCGCAGTCATGCACCTCTTTATCACCCTAATCTGTTAATTGTGGAAGCTCAATTGGCACATGGTGGCTTTTTATTACAGCCTACCCGCATTAACCAGGCAGAGACAGCGGTAGAGTCTGAGCAGCCCCTGCGTCCTGTCGTCCTCCACCCCTCCCTCTAATTCGCTTTCTCTAGTGCCAGCTTTAAATGGGCTTGGCCCAAAAGGTGAGTCTTTTTTTGAGACTGTGCACTACTGATCACATCTCTAGTCTTGCTTTTACACTTTTCCTTTCCCTCCTGCTTGCTATCTTTTGTGTGACTTGAAACAGAAAAAAAAGAGAGAGAGCATGCTGCTGATTTTTGTGTTTATGTGTTAACCACATGGAGAGGGCCGTCTGTTTCAAATTGCTGTTTTACTATGATTGTCTGACTTCATTTCTTCCAATCTGATGCTCAGCATCTTTCAAGTCAAAGCATTCATTTTGATAAAAGTGATTTGGAAATATCTAGCGCTGCACACTGCACGCAATGTTAGAGAATGTAAATCATGTTAATAATAATAAATAATATAAATAATACATAGTCTACATTATATAATATTTCAAGCAATATCATGTGCTTGACATGAAAATATAACCAGTCAAATAATTTAACCAGTCAAATTTAAGAAGCCCCAGAGCAGAATAAGGCCCATTCAGCAATATTTGAATTCACACTTTTTGTTACTTTTCTCTCGAAAAAACAACAACAACACTATTTATATATATATACAGGTATATATACAGGTGCATCTCAATAAATTAGAATGTCGTGGAAAAGTTCATTTTTTCTTGTAACTTATTTCAAAAAGTGAAACTTTCATATATTTTAGATTCATTACATGTAAAGTAAAACATTTCAAAAGTTTTTTTTGTTTTAATTTTGATGATTAGAGCTTACAGCTCATGAAAGTCAAAAATCAGTATCTCAAAATATTAGAATATTTACATTTGAGTTTCAATTAATGACCATCCATACAGTATAAATTCTGGGTATCTCTTGTTCTTTGAAACCACAATAATGGGGAAGACTGCTGACTTGGCAATGATCCAGAAGACGAACATTGACACCCTCCACAAAGAGGGTAAGTCACAGAAGGTCATTACTGAAAGGTGTGGCTGTTTACAGAGTGCTGTATCAAAGCATATTAAATGCAAAGTTGACTGGAAGGAAGAATTTGGGTAGGAAAAGGTGCACAAGCAACAGGGATGACCGCAAGCTTGAGAATACAGTCAAGCAAAGCCGATTCAAACACTTGTGAGAGCTTTACAAGGAGTGGACTGAAGCTGGAGCAAGAGTCACCACGCTCAGACGTCTTCAGGAAAAGGGCTACCAAGCCACTTTTGAACCAGAGACAACGTCAGAAGCATCTTACCTGGGCTGTGGAGAAAAATACCTGGACTGTTGCTCAGTGGTCCAAAGTCCTCTTTTCAGATGAAAGTAAATTTTGCATTTCATTTGGAAATCAAGGTCCCAGAGTCTGGAGGAAGAGTGAAGAGGCACAGAATCCATGTTGCTTGAAGTCCAGTGTGAAGTTTCCACAATCAGTGATGATTTGGGCTGCCATGTCATCTGCTGGTGTTGGTCCACTGTGTTTTCTGAAGTCCACAGTCAACGCAGCCATCTACCAGGAAATTTTAGAGCACTTCGTGCTTCCTTCTGCTGACAAGCTTTATGGAGATGCTGATTTCATTTTCCAGCAGGACTTGGCACCTGCCCACACTGCCAAAGGTACCAAAAGCTGGTTCAATGACCATGGTGTTACTGTGCTTGATTGGCCAGCAAACTCACCTGACCTGAACCCCATAGAGAATCTATGGGGTATTGTCAAGAGGAAGATGAGAGACACCAGACCCAACAATGCAGATGACCTGAAGGCCACTGTCAAAGAAACCTGGGCTTCCATACCACCTCAGCAGTGCCACAAACTGATCACCTCCATGCCACGCCGAATTGAGGCAGTAATTAAAGCAAAAGGAGCCCCTACCAAGTATTGAGTACATATACAGTAAATTAACATACTTTCCAGAAGGCCAACAATTCACTAAAAATGTTTTTTTTATTGGTCTTATGAAGTATTCTAATTTGTTGAGATAGTGAATTGGTGGGTTTTTGTTAAATGTGAGCCTAAATCATCACAATTAAAAGAACCAAAGACTTAAACTACTTCAGTCTGTGTGCATTGAATTAATTTAATACACGAGTTTCACAATTTGAGTTGAATTACTGAAATAAATGAACTTTTCCACAACATTCTAATTTATTGAGATGCACCTGTATATATATATATATATATATATATATATATATATATATATATATAATATTATTGAGTTTATTTATAATTTTTACCTCTAAATTAAAGGTTAAACGTGGTTCTGTCAGATTTAGCTTACTTGTGTAGTAAATCAGCTGTCTTTGAAACATACTTTGCCCTAGTGATCTTAATCAAAAACTGTTGGGTTGAACTGAAAGTCCAAGCCACTAAAAATGTGGTACTGCAAGTTGGTGACAGCACAATAGAGTGAGCGATTTATGACAGGCTATTAACGGTTGCTGTTCTCCGTCACTGCAAACAGGTGTTTAACTAATCTACTCTGAAACCTCCATATAGGAACACTTTCTCTGCACTTTAGTGCTAACAGCACATATACACAAGCTTATTAAACACACACACACACACACACACACACACACACACACACACACACACACACACACACACACACACACACACACACACACACACACACACACACACACACACACACACACACACACACACACCCATACAGTATGCTTTTCAATTGATCCATTATGCCCGCCTTCACATAATAGTACAGTTATAGTAATACAATGGTACGTCCACTTATACCATGGTACTGAATAATTAATTTTGGTTACACTTTATTTTTATTAAAGTGACTGTTGAAGAATAACTAATTAAATAACAAAACTAATGTACAACATGTTGTATTTTAGTAGCTGTTATATTTATTTATTTATTCTAAAAAAAAATAATAATAATAACAATTGCCTGCAAAACATTTTGTGTTTTGTTCCAGACAAAATACATCTAAATTATATAATCCGATTAGAAAAGAACATTAGAAAAGAAATTTCGCCCTTATAGCTTAATTGTATAAGTTTTCTCGCAATGAAATGCTAATAAGTTAACATATTCTACAGGTGTATGCAGAGAACATGTACTTCTCACAGATCAGAAAAGATAGTTTCAACACACATACACTGCGTTTTTTTATGCTTGTGTTAAAAGTCTTGATGCATTTTTGATTGGTTTATTTTGTCTCATTAGGTCAGATATCTGGATTTGCCTCACCCTGTAGATAGCTTAAATTTGGACTCTTCGTTTGTCTAAATGTAGTTCATTTTGTCATATTGGTGCAGCTACAGTAGGTGTGTAGGCCAACCCAAATAGGGTTTTACAAGTTAAAAGAAGTCTGTACCCCAGGCAACGTTTTATTACAACTACTGTTTACCTCTGACAATACATCGTAAGTGTTTTATTATTAAGTTTGGACAAATCATTTGCCTGGGGTTGAAGGTGCTATGCCATTGAAATGTAATCCCACAGCTGATCTCATTACTGCCAAGACAAACAAGAAGAAATCAATTTCAAGGGAAAGGAAGAAGAAAAGGAGGAAAAGGAAAGTAAAAAAAAGGTGAAAGAAATGAGATCAGAAAAGAATAAAAAAATGTTGATGCAGCATGAGATTTGTTGACACTAGATAGTCTACTGTATTAGCCAGAACCAGATAAAGTCTTCGCTTTACGCTTGTGTCTCAAAGTTCAGAATATGAATTACATAACATTGTTTCAGTTATCAGGCACACTGCTGAATAGTTATTTTAATGGATGAAGAATGTAAATATTAAAACCTGTTAACTGTAAGACATCTTACCATCTGCAGTAAACATATTTTTAAATTACATTATTAAAATATTTTAAGATAGTAAAATACATTTTAAAATACATAAAGTAAAATGATTTTTATTGGAAAACAGTTTTTTTTTTTAAAAAAAAAAATGATGAATTACATATTTATACATTTATGTTGAATGAATGAATGAATGAATGAATGAATGAATGAATGATGCATTTATATAGCGCTTTTATTGTGTATTGCCATACACCCAAAGCGCTCACAATCATTGGGGGGGGGGGGGGGGGTTCCCCTCAACCACCACCAGTGTGCAGCATCCACTTGGATGATGCTCCCACTTGTTCCCGTTGATAGTCTTTTTCCCCTCATTTTTATGAAGTTTAAGTTAACAAACAGATTTGAATAGCTTAAATAAGTATTATATAATTTAATGACACATACAATTAGGAACTGTAAAATATACAGCTACCAGGAATTCCAGCCTGTCATACTTACAACATGGTATGATGTGGTAACATATCTAAGTGATCAGACCAACAATTTTCACATAGTGGATGATAAAACATGTGATCTGAAACATATCTAGATAATGTGTACCTGACTACCTGACAAATATCACTGAAATCAGAGGAGAAGTCAGAGGGGAGCAGCCTGTGCTTTCAGAATTCTTGCCAATATACTGTATGCTCTCTGCCTGTCAATTATTTTGTATGTTCAGAGCTGCATTTTGCAAAATCATCATGAGCTAAACTGATCTTAGAGAACACTGGTGCCAATGGTCTCCAAAGTCAACTTGGGCTCACAATGCTTTTGGGAAACAGCAGGGTTTCTGACATTTGAAGGGTGGGATTTTAGAGAGTGTGGCTAGTGGTGTAGGCAGAATTTTAATTTTGGGCGGGTCTGGGCAAAAGTGAGAGGGCACTAGTAGGCTAACTAATGGATGGAGTCGGACACAATATTCAGGTCATTTCAATCTTCTTTTCTTTGATCCTATTGAAAAATGAACTGTGGAAGACACGCATAGTAAAACTACCACGTCTCCGCCACGGTCACGAACATTGTCAACATAACCTAAAATTATTCACATTAGCCCCAATCCCTAAATACCGTTGTAGATTACAGTAGGTTAAATAAACTGTGAAACTGTTTAGAAAGAATCTCTCACGCTGGGTCACTAATGCACGTCTGCTCAACTAATAAGCTATGAATACCAAGGTTGCGAATACACATAGGCTACAATATCGACATAGGCCTACAAGAGAACAGTCGCTACAACAACCTGTCGTTATACAAAACCCGAGTAGCAGTTGGAACGAAAATAAAATACGGCTTTATTTATTCCAAAACAGAAGTAATTTAAAATGTTATTTGTAGCCAATATTTAAATTTTAATTTCATTATTCTACAGTAGGCTAAATGTAGCCTATTCAAGGCACGTAGTCCTATTTCCTCATCATAAAATATAGCCTATTACATAGGCATATTTCATAAAACATAGCCTGTATAACTAAAATGTATAAAATTATTTTATTCAGCAAAGTCATGTTTGTGATTTTTTTTTAAATTTCTTAATTCGTTTAATGACTTAATTTAAATTTATAGACATATTTGGAAACAGCTGGGTGCAGTTAGTCGCCGGCGACAGTCACAAAATTTATGAAAATAATCTTTGTGAAGACGACTGGCAACAGCTGATCTTAAATTTTTTAGACACCACACACTACACGACTTTAAACACTGGCTGAAAACACTGACTGAGCCCAAATCACATTCATAATCGGCTTGACAGTAGTGTGTTCCCGGCATCACAGAATGAACGCGATCAGCCTGCGCTTGGAACTGAATGTCTTACCGTTGTGACTGATGTACGGGTTCTCTCCTGCTTCAGTGTGAGTTTTTAAAAGTCCTCTTTTACAGAATTATGCATTGCTGCTGTTTTCTAACATTTTCTAACACACAACTGTATGGAGCTCATAATATGACAAAACTATTTGAATTTGAATTGTGTAAATTTGAATTATTGACAAGTGCCATTTAACAAAACTGAATATTATGTGCCATTTAACACAGCTCTGAATTTGATTCTTTTAACTTGAATAATGAACATTTGAAATTTAACACAAGTGAATTTTTTATGGCAGTTTTTTTACATAGACATGTATTTTCAAACAGCATATTTTTTGTTCTGAATTCTTTGACTGCAAATATCCAGTTTTTAAAATTACAGCTTCACGTTTTCAAGATGAAGAAGAAATTCAGAACATCAAATTCAATATTTAACATTCAAAGAGCAGAAATTCAGATTGTACAGAAAGTAGGTCAAAGGTCATCCACAGGGAAGAGTAGATGATCTCCGAAAAGTCGAACGAAGCATTTACTGCGACCGGGAGGGGACATGTTCGGTTCACTTAGGCTAGTTTAGTCGTGGCCACGACATATTAACTCGTGGGAGCTGATAATATGTCATGGCCACGAGATCATTTTGTCTAGATAATGGACATCCTTATGTCGTGGCCACATGATGTGAAGTTGAGGAACAACGTCATCCATTTCTCGTGGACACGAGTTTAATGGTAAACAAACCTGCATGACCATAGCAACCTGGGATTATCAGAGATGGATAAAACATTTTTCTCCATCCCACAGTCTTGTAGCCTAAGTCCGTTAACTGATCGTGTCTTTTTATTTAATATTTGTATTAGGGCTGGTAATTTAACGCGTTAATTAGATTAATTAATTACGGTGAAAAATAAAATTATTAACCGCCCCGCCCCAGACCTACGTGGGTCATCTGACATTTCATTCAGTTGATTGATGACAAATATGATGCAGGGCAACAACTCACTGCTTGAGCCAAGAGAACAAATGTCCCTAAAATTCAAGATATGGGGGAAAAATGCCCCGTTTGAGTTTTTGTCTCATATTTACATCATATAGCCTAGTTAAGCAATATCACATGAACAATATGCTAAGTGCAATATCACAGGAGTGCAAATGTGATACTGATCTTATGCAACAGTTCAGTACGAAGGACATTAATATTGTGTTATTTTAGACACAATGTTGTTTGTTTTGCTCAATTTTGCCAACGAAAATATAAAGACAAAGCAGAACTGTTCGTCTCCAAGCAACACACAGCGCATTTCATTTCTTAATGCACGTTTTGAACGAATTGGGTGAATCATTTGGCGCATTGAACCATTGGCCATAGGCTCGTTGGATTTGAAGCGGATCATCATCAGATCGATCGCTGTATAACATCAAAGTACAGCGAGAGCGGTTCAAAAGCATGCAGAGTCGTCTGCTTTCTAGCTCTTGCAGTACTTTGATATCACACATGGATCGATCTGATGGTGATGATCCGCTTCAAGTCGAACAAGCTTAATGATTCAATGAACCATTCATAAAGAACCATTTACTTCACTCCTGAATGAATCAGCCATTTGAACGAGTCAAATTAATGAATAAATGACTCGATGACTTAATCACTAAGACATTTACCACCACCTACTTGCAGTTTTAGTTTATTATTTAGAGTATCATTTCATTAAATAAATAATTTCATATTTTCATAGTAATAATAATAAAATTATTAAAGGTATAGTTCACCCCAAAAATGACAATTGTGTCATCATTTACTAACCCTCATGGTCCAAAAGAGTAGGCCTATATGTATTAAATTTTATCAAACAATATATTTCTTGCTGAAGCTACATTTTGTAATGTCTGCTTTACACAACAATGACTTGAAATTATCTTTTTGGATTAATTTGCGATTAATTCGATTAATTAATCGCCACATCATGTAATTAATTAGATTTTTTAATTTTTTATTATTATGTATAATAATATATATAATGTATTATTATAAAACTGTAATAATAATATATAATTATTATATTAACTGGTTAGGGCTATATTTTTATATTTATTGTTATATATGCTTATTTCCCTTTCAATTCGTGTAGAGCTTTACCTAATTAACGTTCTTTATAATTATGCTAGTATTATTAATATGCTACCATATTTTGCAAATACTGTAAGCGCCTGACAATTATGCCAATGTTTTGACTTTATGATTGTATTTACGCCCATATGTGACAATGAGCGTGTTGTGTTTTCATTTACAAATGAAACTACGCAAATGATTAATTCCTCAACGAAACACTCTATTTATAATAGTCTATTAATTAGCCGAAATAAAATTAACTATATGTTAAAGTCAACCTTTAAACTGCACTTCCAGTAAAAATTTCCGTAATTCATATAGCATAATCAAAGCTTTATTAGCATGTTGGCATTTACAGTAGGCTATTATTTACAAAACTATTCAGAACGTAAAGAGATCAAAATGAAGGGAAAATAAATCAAATGCATATCAACGAATATAAAACCAATAATAATAATAATAATATACAAATATTATGGAAAAAGACGATCAGTTAATGGACTTGGGATGGATAAAAATGTTTTCTTGTAGGCCTATTTTATTTTATGTACTTTATGTAATTTATTCATGATAAACTTCATTCGAATGCTGTCTACATCGCGCGCAATACAGTCCGGTAGCCTAGGCCTATGGTTAAAATACAAACCCGATTCCCAAAAAGTTGGGACACTGTACAAATTGTGAATAAAAACAGAATGCAATGATGTGGAAGTTTCAAATTTCAATATTTTATTCAGAATACAACATAGATGACATATCAAATGTTTAAACTGAGAAAATGTATCATTTTAAGGGAAAAATAAGTTGATTTTAAATTTCATGGCATCAACACATCTCAAAAAAGTTGGGACAAGGCCATGTTTACCACTGTGTGGCATCCCCTCTTCTTTTTATAACAGTCTGCAAACGTCTGGGGACTGAGGAGACAAGTTGCTCAAGTTTAGGAATAGGAATGTTGTCCCATTCTTGTCTAATACAGGCTTCTAGTTGCTCAACTGTCTTAGGTCTTCTTTGTCGCATCTTCCTCTTTATGATGCGCCAAATGTTTTCTATGGGTGAAAGATCTGGACTACAGGCTGGCCATTTCAGTACCCGGATCCTTCTTCTATGCAGCCATGATGTTGTAATTGATGCAGTATGTGGTCTGGCATTGTCATGTTGGTAAATGCAAGGTCTTCCCTGAAAGAGACGACGTCTGGATGGGAGCATATGTTGTTCTAGAACTTGGATATACCTTTCAGCATTGATGGAGCCTTTCCAGATGTGTAAGCTGCCCATGCCACACGCACTCATGCAACCCCATACCATCAGAGATGCAGGCTTCTGAACTGAGCGCTGATAACAACTTGGGTTGTCCTTGTCCTCTTTAGTCCGGATGACATGGCGTCCCAGTTTTCCAAAAAGAACTTCAAATTTTGATTCGTCTGACCACAGAACAGTTTTCCACTTTGCCACAGTCCATTTTAAATGATCCTTGGCCCAGAGAAAACGCCTGCGCTTCTGGATCATGTTTAGATATGGCTTCTTTTTTGACCTATAGAGTTTTAGCCGGCAACGGCGAATGGCACGGTGGATTGTGTTCACCGACAATGTTTTCTGGAAGTATTCCTGAGCCCATGTTGTGATTTCCATTACAGTAGCATTCCTGTATGTGATGCAGTGCCGTCTAAGGGCCCGAAGATCACGGGCATCCAGTATGGTTTTCCGGCCTTGACCCTTACGCACAGAGATTGTTCCAGATTCTCTGAATCTTTGGATGATATTATGCACTGTAGATGATGATAACTTCAAACTCTTTTTCTCTGAGAAACTCCTTTCTGATATTGCTCCACTATTTTTCGCCGCAGCATTGGGGGAATTGGTGATCCTCTTCCCATCTTGACTTCTGAGAGACACTGCCACTCTGAGAGGCTCTTTTTATACCCAATCATGTTGCCAATTGACCTAATAAGTTGCAAATTGGTCCTCCAGCTGTTCCTTATATGTACATTTAACTTTTCCGGCCTCTTATTGCTACCTGTCCCAACTTTTTTGGAATGTGTAGCTCTCATGAAATCCAAAATGAGCCAATATTTGGCATGACATTTCAAAATGTCTCACTTTCAACATTTGATATGTTATCTATATTCTATTGTGAATAAAATATAAGTTTATGAGATTTGTAAATTATTGCATTCCTTTTTTATTCACAATTTGTACAGTGTCCCAACTTTTTTGGAATCGGGTTTGTAATTTAATAATGTAATAATTTCTAATAATTAATATAATAATATCTTAATTCAAAATTAAACATAAATAAATCCATCTCTGATAATCCCAGGTTGCTATGGTCACTCAGGTTTGTTTACGCATTAAACTCGTGGCCACGAGAAAAATATAGCATCTCGAGGCAGAGTCCTGCACGGGTCCTGTTTGATACCCGCACCCGCAGTAATTGACAGAACACCCAATCCGACCCGAAACACACCCGCATTAAATCTCCTACATGTGGTAGACAAAACTCATTTATTAAAACTTTTATTCAAATTGTGAATAGCAGGAAAGTAGGCGGTTTCGCTGGCGGTGCTCGTGCACCCATCCTGCCGCTTCCACGGCTCTTCACGGCAGGCGCCGCCAGAGATTAATTTTTTTTTTTAAATCTTTTTTCAGCTTTAACCAATTACTGGGCAGATTATGAACAACCAATAGAACATTTCACTGAGCTCATGTAGGTAGGCCTAGTGTTGAAAATATGATGAAGATCATTTAAAATGTAGGCTAAAAGAATTCCCATTGGATGATCAATCAAAAATCTTTTACAGAGATATAAATAAAGAAAAAAATCCAGAGCATGCGTGTACGAGTTGGTTTGCCAGGTAAAAATACAATTGTGTAATTGTCATAGTTAACAGTGTTTGACATGAAAACTACGCTATAGTTAGTCCCATGAAATGATAAATAGCAAATAACACATATACTAAATTTCCGTTATGTTTTGTTTCTTTTTAGTAAAGTCAAATGTGACCTTGTTGTTTGCAACTATGGCAATGTCTGCCCCGAGACCTCACAAAACACTTCCACTACAAGAGAAAGCGGCAGCCGCACGGCAATTCCATTATTACCTCCACAAAATGATCTCGTGGCCATGACATATTATCAGCTCCCACGAGTTAATATGTCGTGGCCACGACTAAACTAGCCTAAGTGAACCGAACATGTCCCCTCCCGGTCGCAGTAAATGCTTTGTTCGACTTTTCGGTGATCATCTACTCTTCCCTGTGGATGACCTCTGACCTACTTTCTGTACGATCTGAATTTCTGCGCTTTGAATTTTAAATATTGAATTTGATGTTCCGAATTTCTTCTTCATCTTGAAAACTTGAAGCTGTATTTTTAAAAACTGGATATTTGCAGTCAAAGAATTCAGAACAAAAAAGATGCTGTTTGAAAATACATGTCTATGTAAAAAAACTGACATAAAAAATTCAATTGTGTTAAATTTCAAATGTTCAATATTCAAGAAAAAAAAAAAATCAAATTCAGAACCATGTTAAATGCCACATAATATTCAGTTTTGTTAAATGACACTTGCCAATAATTCAAATTTACACAATTCAAATTCAAATAGTTTTGTCATATTATGAGCTCCATACAACTGCAGATTGCAGGCTAACTGAATACGTGAACGCACACAAATTCACAGACGCGACATGCCCAAAACAGCCTGGAAAACACTTAATTGCCTAACACTGCTGTCAATCAAACTCATCAAGAATTAGGCAAAACACATTCTGATTATTTTAGCTATTTGAGATGTAATAGCAATTTTGTAATTGTGTTAAAATAGATTAAACAATAATTATTTAACAAATATATGATATTTGGATAATAAAGGAGGGGGCGCTTTCATTAGAGTGGACAGGCCTGGGCCTGTGCCCTTCAGGCCCGTCCGCTGCCTACGCCCCTGGGTGGCTTAAGCTAGCAAAATGACTTGCATTACTTGCAATACCCTTAAACAATATTGAATTGAGAAAACAGCATTTACATACACACAGTAAATGGTGTGTGTGTGTGTGTGTGTACTTGTTTATGCTACATTGTGTGTCCCCACAAGGATAGTAAAACTTGAAATTTTTGACATGGGAAAAATTTATTAAAAATAGTAAATTATGTTTATCTGAAAGTGTAACAATGCAAACAGGGTTTCTGTAAGGGGTAGGGTTAGGGGATAGAAAATATTGTTAATATTTCACAGAAACAAACGTGTGTGTGTGTGTGTGTGTGTGTGTGTGTGTGTGTGTGTGTGTGTGTGTGTGTGTGTGTTTGTTTGTAAGAGGTTTTGTGAAGTGTGAGTGTTTGGGGAACAGCAGAGGCTATGACAGCTAGAGTCAGCATAGCAGAAAGAATGACTCACTGACTCCTGCTCTAACTCTGCCTCTCTCTGACCTTTAACAGCACAGGGTCCTCATACACATATACACACACACACACACACACACACATACACATGATCACAGAGCAGTGGAGGGCTACAATGCTCATTCACCATTTAAACGTAGGGCAGAAATGAGCCTGAACATGAAATGTACAAGCAGATCTCTGGTACAAAGCCACTACACACACATAAACCCACAACAAAACAAAGGGAGGGCAAGGTGAGATGCACATGAAGAGGGAGAGCAAGAGGAAGATGGAGAGAAAGCTGCAAATAAGAACCAGCTAACAGGGTTAATGCCTGATGAATGAAGTCATGGAAAAAGTTGGCTGTGCTGCTGAGCTGTGTTGTAGTGTTTTTTTTTGCAATGACGGGATGGCCAGAGTGCTGGACCATCATGGCCAGGGCTGGACCAAACTCAGCTGAGCTACACTGCACTGCTCAGGTGTGGGTAATTCCTGATCTTTTAATTATCTTCTCTACTTTCCACATTTTTCTCAAATGTCTACTAAACATTTTCACACAGAAATGCAACCAAATCAGTGTCTGATTATGGCGTACTTTACTAACTGACACTCAATATGCACAAAATATGCATGAATGAATAGTCAGCTGTAGCTGTGTGTGTGTGTGTGTGTGTGTGTGTGTGTGTGTGTGTGTGTGTATTTTATAATATAAACCAAGCAAAAAAGTATATGATTGCTATCTGTACACATAATGTGCACTGGAATATTTACAGCTCTCTGAAATAAAAATATACACAGAATTTTAGGAAATGGGTCACATCTACACCTGTGGATGAGCTAGCAAAATAATTCTGAGTATATTTCTTACAGATTGCACATATAATATTATAACTGTGAAAATGTACTTATTATATGTGCATATCCTTTAAAAAAACATAAAAATTATATTTACTGGACCTCAATGCATTTGTGTAGTAACAATGTGTGTGTTCTTAGCCACAAACAAACTTGAGCTTCCTTTGAAGTTTTATATACCTTGACCTCAGATCCGCGTTCTGTCACTGTGAGAGCTGCTGAGACCAGCTTGTGCTCAAACATGCAAATAGAAGTTGATTAACCAGATCTGCAACATTTCAATAGCAGCTTGAACATATGTGTTTGTGAGAAAGACAGAGACAAAGAGAGAGAAAAGATAGTCTATCATGATAATTCTGGGAAAGTGTCATACAAAGTATCTGACAGTTTGGTCTTAAAGGAGCAACTCACATATCTGTCAAGCAAGACAGTATTTAGCTGTAAAGAAGGACAAGAAACTGAATAAAAATGCATTCTATTTCAGTAATATTCAGTAGTAGTACACTGTTAGAAATCGCTGTAGATTTAGCAGCACAGTACTGTAAAAACCTACAGTACAATACCACATTTATACAATACAGCAAAATACTGTAATTTCTATTGCATTCTGGGTAATTTTGACTTGGCGGGAATATTTTACAGTATATTTTAGTGTTGCTGTAACCTTGCTCCAGAAGGAAAAATGATCCATTAAGAGAATTTATAAAACTTGAAAACTAAAAAGGTGAAAACTTTTGAACAGAATGAAGATTTTTCTTATTTTGCCTAAATATTTTTTTTCATTTAGTACTGCCCTTCAGAAGCTACAGAAGATACTGTACTTATATGTTTCGCAGAAGACAAAATAAGTTAAATGTACCCTGATCTTCAAATTCCCCCCGGCTCTTAATGCAATTGTTTTTCCTTCTGGAGCATCAGTAAGTGTTTGAACATTCTGTAATAGTTGCATATGAGTCCCTCAGTTGTCCTCAGTGTGGAAAGATGAATCTCAAAATTATACAGTCATTGTTGGAAAGGGTTCAAATACAAAAAAATGCTGGAAACCCAAATAATTTGTGGGAGCTGAAGGACAGCAGGCAGTTTAACTGTTCAGGACAAGCAAGGGACTCATGAACAACTATCACTAAACAAAAAACACAGCTGGGGATCATTCAGGTAACAACATTAAGAATCAAGCGTATGTAAACTTTTGAACAGGTCATTTTTATAAATTGAACTATTATTTTCTCTTGTGGACTACATGTAAGCATCTTTTATGTGGAATATCTTATTCTGGTCAGTACTAAACAAATAACATGCATTTTGTATGATAATCCCTCTTATTTTGTTAAAATTAACATTTTGCAGATTCTGCTAGGTGTATGTAAACTTTTGAATTAAACTATTTATTTATGTATTTTTCATCTGTGCTACAGAATTTTCATTCACTATTTTCCTCATGCTGTCTGTTCATCTTTTATTGGTGCTGTGGATAACAGGTTTTGTCTTTGTGTGTGTTTTATGACTGTGTTTCAGTTTCACCACTGATGGGAAGAAATGTACTGGCAGATAGCGAGTGAGCAGAAGATCAGGACAGTGGTGCAGAGTGATGGCCATCAACCCTGCATGTCAACAGCTTCATTCAGTCCAAAAGGATGTTTAAATGGAGGACATCACAGAGAGGGTCAGTGGCCTGTTTGCCACCACCCACATGCCCTGCATTTAGGGGTGACGGTTATGAGAAACTTGTTATTGTTTTTGCTAATAGTTTAATTTTTAGATAGATTTAAGATAAATCAATTTCTCTCTTAGGACATTGATTGTAATTGTTGATGCACCATACTAAAATATTTTGAAATGTTTTAATAAAAATACTTTTGTAAATATGTTTGGATTTTCTTTTGATTTGTAATGTTATTCTGAATTATAGTAGTATCACAATTTTACTAACTATATGTATGTACTATTCCAACTACACAATACACAATAATAATTACATATTATTTGTTTTTACATATTACATATGTATTACAAATACAACAATAATTGCAAATTATAATAGAAACAAAATTACAAAGTACTGTAAAAATACAGTACAATACTGTTTTATAGTTATACATAAGATAAGATAAGATTATAAGATAAGATAAGATTATACAGTACATTGTTCTACGTACTGTAAAGTTGCATTACAGTACATTGCTGTAAAACAAAATACAGTAACTTGCTGGCAACCGTGCTGCCAGTAACTTACTGTAAAAATACAGGAAAATGTAACAGTGTACCTCTTATCTCTTAAAACCAATATTCACTGTGTGCTTTCTATAATGAGAACAATAACAATTCCACATGACTGTAAAAAATATAGTAATATACTGAATTCCAAGTATACTTTAAAATAATATTGTATTTTAATCACTGGTTCTCAAACAGTAATAAACACAAAATGTGAAAAATGTGTGCATGGTTTTGTGTGTGTTAAAATATCATCAAGCCCACCATTACCATCCACTCCACAATGAGAAATCTGCCAGTCAGGAAGGTTTTTGATGTGAGGCATCTAAACAGAAGGAATAACATGCCTGTAAAGCATGAACATTTGTATTTTGCTGTATGCCCTGTTGTCTACGGCTGTGTATTTTAGAGTAGATCCAAAGATATGAAATGACAAGACAAAGAGAGGGGGA
The DNA here is from genome assembly GCA_027422415.1 of Schizothorax lantsangensis. Lineage (NCBI taxonomy): Eukaryota > Metazoa > Chordata > Actinopteri > Cypriniformes > Cyprinidae > Schizothorax > Schizothorax lantsangensis. Next base: position 8,685,573 of record CM049863.1, on the reverse strand, counting down.
ATCGCCCCTGAGGCACTTGTGCTTAAAGTCGTGTAATTTCCCTTCATGGCAAGCAGCACTAAATAAGTAACTTATAAGCATTTATTGATGCACGAGTGTGGCATCTGTTCCTGGGCTGAATCTGGCTGCATTTAACCCAAACCTTACACTTCAATCAAGTGTCATGCTTTTTAAAAGGAGACCATTTGCTCACTCTTCCCCTTTTTTCTTGCTTGTCATAGTGCACACAACACAAATCCTCGAAACACCATCATTAGGCTCTCTAAGTTATAATCATTATTATTATCCCTAACAAACAGTAAAAGAAAACAGCAAACAGTAAAAAGCAATAACATGAAAAGAGCAGAAAATGGTAGTAGCATTTTTCAGAGAAGAATAAGAGCATTTTTCTTTTTTTTTTAAATAGCAGAATACAACAAACCAGACGGGAACTGTGCACATCTGATGATAAATGTATGCCTTTTAAAATAACTGTGGGAGTGACACACAAACTGGGAGCTTCTACATTACCACAAACTAAATACAAGTAAGTTTGATTAATATCCGGAAAATTTAAGCAATTAAACTATTAATTGTGTTGTGTAGAACAGTGAAGGACTTTATATCTAGCCCTCGGGTAGAGTCTTTGTGTTGAGTCTTGTTTGATACTACCAAGGTTTTTTTTTTTTTTAGCGTTTGACATGATAGATCAACCATAAAGTGTTCACAATGGCCTGGACTGAATCACGCAGTAAATGTCATTTGCCATTAACAATGCACCAGTGAGGTACATAAACCATTAATATACCCTTTATGACTCGGGCTTACTGGACACATCTCCTGTCTTGCCCGTCTTTAATGTTATGCAATTGCTCTACCTGAAATTGATTGAAACCATGCAGACATTACAAATGTTGACTCTGTAATTTGGAATCAAAGAACTGGAAAAAGACTCATTGTGTCTTTGCTAAATGCTATCTTGAGTCTAGGTAATCAATTTCCAAACATTATAGTCTTTAACATATGAGCAAATAAACTGATTTTCAGATAGGGACCCTCTGGGTGGTGGAAGAAATGTACGATATTGACAGATGAGTCACTCATTTAAGACCCTGTTGTGGAAAACAATAACTGACAGGCGATCCGTCAACCCCAGGAGTGAGACACCCAGCAAGATCCATGGAGCCGGTCTGGGTCGGCCCTGCCGCCTAGCTATAGATCATCAGGGGGAGTCCATTGGGCAAAGATGTGACTAAAGCCACACAATGGACCACAGTCTGCAGGACGCAGCTAAGCAGCTGGGCGTCACCATCCTGAATAGGGGCCTGAGAGTCCCCCTCAGACAAGCCTTTATGCATTGTCTGTCCTTTGCACTAGGCTAAAATGGTCAGGGCCAGTAGGGTTCCTATCATTGGTGACTTATGTGGCCAGTTGACAGTAATAGATGAACAGATGAGAAAAAGAGAGGCAAACATGAGAGATGCTTACAGATAAATTAGAGAAGCACACACTGCACATTACAAGCCTAAAGCAGTTTGTCTGTGTTTATTTGGAAGAGAGAGAGAGAAAGTAAACAGGATATGTGCTGTATGAATGGAATAAAATGTTTGGAAAGCTCATTCAGTGAGATATTACCAGCCAGCTTTGGTTATTGCATGAGCTGGCTCTTAATTTGCAGCAGGTCCATTGCCATGTCCTCAGTTATGAGGTTTTGGGCATATTAAAGGCTTAAATGAGGTTGTTGTTGTCTCAGATCTCGGGTTAGATGTAGTGGGAAGACTAGGTCAACCTCTTCTTGGACTCCTTTTCTAGAGAACACTCAAGACTGAAAAAATGAAAATCTTTAGCTATGCCAGAACATAATTTGTTCCTGTGTTTTAGTCAAGCATGTCCAGGCACATGTTTGTCACTGAGATCCCACAAACACCTGCTGCTATTGGTCCCACCTCCGGACCGTCATTATTTCAATCAAAACTCCACCCATATACACTTTGTAATTAGGGAGGAGTTGTCTGCATTATCTTGACTCTGCTTTCACCACAGCCTTGAACTTTTCCAGCTCTGCCCTTGGTAGAGGAGCATTTAATCATATTAATTGAATTCCCTCAGCTTCTAGCTGGCACAACATGACGAAGAGATAGCTGAGTCTGGTGGTGGAGAGTTCACCCTGAGTTCAGCACGTCTTTAAAAAAGATCTTATGTTCACATTATGATGGCACATTAACCTTTTCTTTAGAAGCACATAACAGAGAGATGGATTTAATTCAGACCTATATAGAGAATAATGTGCTATGATGGATCTCTGATACTTTGGGTACAAATAGATCAGAGCTGGTTCTTACCTATCGCTGTCTTATCACTTGACCAGAGTAACTGAACAGATTAGTTCCTCATTCATCATGGCCTTGTCACTCCCTGACCCCAGTACAATTACAAGTCAGATGTCAATGTGTGGATTTTAAAGTAATGGTTTCCGTAAAAATTTCCAGCCAAAATTTGAAAATGGCTTTTTGAGACGAAAAGTTTAGATGACCAAAATTTTTAGAATCCGTACACAAAACCTTTTTTTTTTATATATTTTTTTTATACAATGTTAAACCAAACATTACAACGATTAATACTTCAGATCTTCGGATCAGAGGTTAATGATAGTTTGATTCAAATGGGATTCAACTCTCTAACTCCAGCCCTAAATCCAAACCTAGCCCTACCTGTTCTTATTACTGAAATCTGATTGGTTGAAAGGAACAAAGATGTTGATCCTGAAACAAGTCGTGCTTTGTCCATTAGGGTCACAACAGCTTTACAATTGGATTAAACTCTTAACCCTAGATGGGATAACAATGTAAACGCATGGTGGGATTATGATTGCTAGTCCTCATAAACTTAATTTGTCATTCTGCGATGTGAACTGCTCATTGTCAGTGCTTCTCTTACTTACTGTTCTTTCATCTTATGTTTCCTGTATCAGTATGATAGTGCGAAGGGCTACTCAGATGCTCCCAAGGTGGAGTCTCCTAACTCTAACTGGGTTTCGACAGTAATGAGAGCACTCAATCAGGTCAATATCTACTTAAATACCACACACTGTGCTAAATGAGACCACCTGATGGTGCTGCCTCTTGACAGTCCTCTTGTGTGGACAGAAGGTGACATATGCATTGAGTTAACCCCTGTTACAGGCCCTACCCTAACCCTTCCATCAGCCAGGGTCTTCTTCTGTCTGGCTAACTCTGACATGCCACATTGAGGACACAATGAATTAGTAGTGGTGACTAATTCACTGGATCTGGACTCTTGAGGGACCTGGGTAGACCTTGCAGCCTAAAAGACTCCTTCTTATGGCCCTACACCACGGGAGGTCATAAACGGAAACTTCTGCCAACACAATACTAATGCTGTGCTGAGACAAAGAGGTACTTGTGGCTCTTTATGAGGGGAACCAGGGCATCCACATGTTTCTTTCCCACACTTTTCATTGCAGCAGTTGCGACAGATCACAACAACGATGGCCAAAACACAGAAATAGCACAGTCATAGATGGTGGTCCCAAAGATACCAAGAGTTAATTGTTACTCATAGACAAATGTGTTTATGGTCGGAACTACAAATAGAAATTAAGTTTTAGATAATATAGATAGATAGAGATCTTGTCTTCCTAATTAAAACATACAACTCTATAGGGTAAATCTGAAATATTTCTCATTTCTCATTGTATTGTTATTATTCCACTTGTAAAACTATGTGATAAATGTGTTTTTCAGTAGCTGTAGATTATAATAATCTTAATGAGGCCTCATCCACAATAGGCTAATATCTCACTTTCTTACAGTTTAAAGGACGGACAGTTCCATCATGTGTTGACAATTATAACAAACTGCAAGTTGGCTAACCAGTGAGGAAGAAATGCAAATATGTGTATACACAGACACATGCTTTGTCAGTGAAAAAATATAAACATTCAGCTGTATTTTAGTAGCTAAAACAGGAAAAATTCCCCCAAAATAAGTGATGCACAGCAGCAATGTGCTGGTTTGGGCCTAAAAAGTGGTTTCTGATAAAGATTACAAGTCTGCAGTTGTGGACAAAACTGGGCTCTTCCAGATTTTGCCTCAGGCCTCAAGAGAAAATGAAGAAGAAGAAAGAAAGAAAGCAATAAATAAATAAGTAAAAATGTGATTAATTAGAAAAAATGGTCAATTATGTGTTTGTACTAAAATCAGCAAGCATGGTACCACAAATGGTAAACAAACCCCAAACAGCATTATGCAAATGTTAATGTCTATGCAGTGCCATCCTTTGGGCGGTGCAACTGGTGCGGTCGCGAATGGACCGAGGGATTTAGTCTAAGATATTAATAGAAAAGTCTGAACTTTGAAGACAGGTACAAACATATAAACTATATTAAATGTCACACATTTCTGAGGAGTTTCTATAATAGGTGTAATGTTTGAATGCAAAATATGTCATTAAACTGCAGGGTGTAGTATATCAGTGCAAGACACACAGCTTGCAATTAGTTCCAGGAGTTTGTCCATTGTGAGTAAGAGGGATCATTCTTTACTCCACTGCTGCTAGTGGGTCATTCTCAGGAAATGCAGCTCTATGTGTGCCCATGACTTGCTACTAATATAATCAACAGGATACTAAATCGTAATCTGTTTAGTGTGTAATGTAGAATAATTGTGAGAGGCTGAAAATACACTATGAAAATAAAAAAATAAATGCATTGTTTATTTAAATAAATTTTACACTTTATTTTGATGGTCTCATTTCTGTTGGCATTCCGTTGGCTATAATTAACTTCACAACTACACATTAAGTAACTTTCATTAGAGTATTAGAGTAGAGTGTTATTGTACTGTTAATGTTAAATTAGCCATTGAAGAATAGGTTGACATGTACTTGCATAGGTAGTAGAATATCTATTTGAAGACTATCAAAATAAAGTGTAAGTTCAATATGTTATTTAAGAAAAAAGTTTGATACAAGCATAGCTGTATTGTTAGGATTATATATAACATGTTTTATGTAATGGTAAGATAGAAAAAGATCCAGGCGATTCTGGACCTATAACAGCAGCAGAAGTTCATACAGTAATTTTGGGTGTTTGTGTGAATGTGACTGTAAACTTCCCCTGTTCTTCAAGGGGCCCCATCACTGATGTACCCAGCACATACACACTCTTCTCATTGTGTTCCTTTATCATGCATGTTTTGATGGTCGGGTGATGGTCATTGATCACTGAGCTGCTGATAATTAAAAGTTCTCAACCCCTGGAGCCCTCAAGGGCCGGCCGGTCGGCAAGGAGCCGAGCCCACGCAAGCAGCCATAAGTCGCGGCCACTGATCGATCCGATGCTTAACACTCATTACTGATTGGTCAGCGCTGACTGAGTCCATAGTTACCAAATCACCTTCGGCCCACAGACATGAACGGCACACTCTCTGATAAGGCTTTCACTCCCAGTTTGTGTATAAATCTCATTCAGTGCACAAAAGAAAAGCAATAGATTTTATATGTTAATCTTTCTCTGTTGAGTACTCACTGTCCTCTTGTGTATTTGGTGGCTTCTATAATGGATTCCGCTGTGATAGCAGATAACATACCTAAATAAACAGCATTCTGACATCTGTCCTTTAAACTTTTATAATTAATATGACTGGTTTACACTTTTCACTAATGTTATTTTTTTGAAGTATTTTGCACAAAATTACATTGAACACAGCTAGTATATAAACACTTTTGCAAATGTACAGTTCTTAGTAAGCCATTAAAACAAACTAAAACACACACATGCACAGTTCATGTTTCTATAAGAAATGCACTTCAATTACAATGGTCCTGTAACCAAAGTGGGTTTATCACAAAAATAATGCCCCATGTTGACATCTATGCTCGTAAGCATCATGCTGTAAAAAGAAATTCTTCCAGCATGACGTGACAGATTTTACAGCAGAAAGCAGATGCTCTGGGGACAGGTATGAGCCAAAGTGCTGGAGCATAGCAATCTACATTTAAATTATACACACTGTGAGTATTTGAGTGTGTGTGTTTGTGGATATGGGATGTAGAGGGGTCTTGTCAATGTGAACAGCATATCGCTCTTTCCCCCCTCAGGTGAAGGCTTCACTGTTTTCAGCAAACAGGTTTTTATTTCTCTAGTTGTAAAACTGAATCCAAAAATCTGGCAAGCCTTAAAATGTTTGATAACACTGTACTGTTTTGAAACTTTTTACAACATATTGTTTTTTTTACATTAGGAATACAGAATTATTTGCATCATAAAGTATTCATGGATTTAATATGCATGGAACTTGACTTTTAACTCTAAGGACAACAATGGCACCACTACACTCTTAAAAATAAAGGTGCTTCACAATGCCATAGAAGAACATTTTTGTCTAAATGGTTCCATAAAGAACCTTTAACATCTGAAGAACCTTTCTGTTTCACAAAAGGTTCTTTGTGGCAAATAAGGTTCTTCAGATTATAAAAAGGTAAGCAAGAGATGGCTCTTTAAAGAACCTTTGACTGAATGGTTCTTTGTGGAACCAAAAATGGTTCTTCTATGGCATCGCTTGAAGAACCTTTTGAAGCACCTTTATTTTTAAGAGTGTAAGTCTTGAACTTTGACCTAACTCTGGAGACACCTGATGTGGAGAGGCCCATAAATACCTGGCCACATAATCATGCTGAAATCATTGCTGAATCTGCATTGACAAATTTTATGGCTTGCGAAGCATCAGGAGCTATAAAAGCCCTCGGGTAGAGATTAATGAAAAGCATTCTACTGGAGACAAACACTACAGCTCCAAACAGTAAGACAAAAAGGGGCCATGAAAGCAGGCTGTCAGAGAAAAGAGGAGATTTGCATCAGTCCTTTCTTCTCTTCGCTGGCTCTATCTTTCAGTACCGGTGAAAGCAAAGATGCTTTGAAACGATTAAGTTTAAATAAACAGCGTGAGGCCTGAGGGTGTGAGCGTGCAGGCCAGAGAATCTGATGCTATCAGACAGGTAAAGCCAATAAGCACAACAGCCAGAACTGACCCAACCCTTTGCACAATCATCAGCATCTACATATTTATCTGCAGTTTGGCATTCATCCAGACTACAATGCATCCACTTCTCTTTCCTTATGAGAAAAGTACTGTAGTACTACCATGGTGCAGGGATACTGTCAGCTGATATTCATTGGCACTTTGATATATGGGTCATTTTCAGTGTTGGGCACGTTACTTTAAAAAAGTAATTAGTTATAGTTACTAGTTACTTCTCACAAATAGTAACTGAGTTAGTAACTGAGTTACATCATTATAAAAGTAACTAATTACCAGGGAAAGTAACTATTGCGTTACTTTATTTAAAAATGTTCAAATGTCAAATAACTTGGATGCCCCAATATTAAATATGTTAAATGAATGAAATGAACACTAAATAGAATAAATTATTATTATAAAACATTGTACATTAATCGACACTATTTATCTACTGACACTTAGCATCAGTTAGTCAAGCATTATAATATGATATTATGATAATTTAGCATTATATGATTATATAACTTTAGTAATTAGAATAACCATGTATGAATGCATATTTGTCATGTTGACTGAACTTAGGACTGGTGGTGGTGCTTAAGATATTGTTTGTCATTTAGTGTTTCTATAAAAAAAGGGGGGAAAAATTGATAAGATAACAAAACTACTAATTATACCACTAATAACAATATAAAACGCACTAAGGACAAAGGAGCTGCTGGGTTCATGAATATTAATCACCTTGTATGGGTTTGCTCGAATTGATTCGCTGAAATCAAAACAGGGATGATAATAGGTGAGCGCCGGCCAATGAGATTGTCGTTTGCGCATTAGCTCCGCCTACTGCCGGATAACGCGGCAGTTCTTAAAAGCTGAAGAATTCCAAAGGAACTCCGTTATTTTGACAGGAAAACACAACAAAGAATATCGTTTACATGTAGCGCGTCAATTCTGCATGTTATGAAAGACTCTCTCGCTCTGTATCTTTGCGCGCGCGCGCGTGTGTGTGTGTGTGTGTGTGTGTGTGTGTGTGTGTGTGAGACAAAGCTACTGCGAGCCATGCGCTTCACACTAGAGTTTACGGTACGTCAAATACAGCTACACTGCGCATCCATTCAGATGAACTGAAAAATGAAATGGTAATAATATTATAATAAATTATAGCAACGCCACATTTTATTGTCAGTGACGGTAACGGCGTTGTAAGGGGAAACACTAATTAGTTTGATTACTCCTTACTGAAAACAATAACGCTGTTAGTAATGCCGTTTATTTATAACACTGTTATTCCCATCACTGGTCATTTTAGGAAACTCCCTTACTCCCTTTACTACTGACAAAATTTACACGATAATGAATTTATTCACATTATGTAATAGATTTGGCTCTGTTTAGAGTGTGGTGCCAAATTATATTTAAAATAAACTATTTGTGAATTATATTAAATGTTTTGCATTTTTCATTAAAACATCTGCTAATTTTTTTATGTTTATTTATTTATTTTATGTAGAGGAATATTGCATGGCTACAAGTGTGACATTGCATTTATACAACATTTTGATGGCACAAATGTGTAAATTAATAAGAAACAACCTTAAGAGTGTTATTAAAAAACCTTTTGAGTGCAGAACTACTTCCTTCTGCTACACATTAAAATCTCAAGTTGACAGTTTAAATCATATGGTTTAAATGAGCCCAAACCCCCGTTACTAATTCAAAAATGTAATCTTAGAAATAGTAATGAAGGAATGTTGAGTTGCTTCATTGAAAGCTTACTGTGTTAAGTAGAGTATAGTATTATGAGATAAAGAGAAAGATGACTTGAATGTCCACTGAGGAAAGCAATATCTTTGTCGTAGTATCCTTTAAAATGTTAAGGGGATTTCTCATGACAACGCTGGTGATTGCATTTGTTGGTTGCATCTTACAAGGTGTTGTTTAAAGTAAAAAAAAGTCATTGTTTGCAACCTTGTTTAAGTATCTTTGAATATAAAAGTCTTTGCTACTGCCTCACTCATAAAAACAGTCTCTTGTCACCATTAGATGTAACCAAAACCACCACCACCATCACCATCACAGACCGTTTCTCAATCCTAAAAACTATTATTAAATACTACTGTTATTTATATAAAATATTATTTAGTGAGCAATAATATTTAATAAACAGAAACAGCCACTATAAAAGCTATTCAGTCAAGAATACAAAGGCAGTGCTCTGATGAAGCATTAAAGTTATGTAAAAATCTAAAGTTATGAAACTTTGCCCTCAGGCAAAACTATTTGCTCTGGAACAAATAATAGATTAATGAAACCAAAGATTGCCTGTTAGATATATTAAAGATGAATTATAGCTCATGTTTAACCACTATGGAGACATCAGAGCCAATTGCAGAATAACTGGTCAAGGTAAGGCTGTTCTCGGTGGGTTTGTGAGCACCGAATGAGCGCTGATGCCCTGGAGCTCACATCTTCGAAAATGTCAAAGCAAATTTTCAAATAGGCACTATCTTTATTAACAAACCGCATATTTGAAATCTAAACAACTACATTCGTAAAAAACAAACAAAAAAAACTACATTCTTTGAAGCAATAGCAGTAGCATTTCTAATAGGTTTGGTCCTCCACCATTACACTCACTGTAAGAAATAAGTGGAGTGATACAAATGGTGAAACAGTTCCTGTTTCCGTCAAATCCAGAAAAACAAAACATACAAAACACCTATCTATTAATTTTCTGTTAATATTTTAAACAAAAATGTTCCCTATTTTCTTTCAAGTTTTTTTTATCTCTATTTCTGCATACACATTATATGGGTTTGAGAAAAGACTAACTGAATAAAAAAGACCATTGCAAGAGTAGATCATATTTGCCCATTCAAAGATTCTCTCAGGTTTCACCTTCACAGAGACAATAGGCCAGGCTCTTAAATTATGACCAGACAGCACCCTGACATCATGGACCACACTTCTTTCTGCAGCCAATAGGAGAGCTGCAGTCTGCTGGACATGAATGGAATATGATATTAAGGTGAATAGTTTGAGTGTGTATATGAGATGAGGTGAGGTCATGCATGGATGGTGATCTGTTTAACTCATTGTGCAGGTAATCTGATAACATCTATATCTGTCCAACATCACACAGACAGAGAAAGATTCAATAGTTCAGTAATAATATTGGTCATATTTGGTCTCAAGAGGTTTACCGCTGACGGCACCTGCTTTTGCATGTTTATATAGCATACTATTTATGTACACCTGCTTTAGGTAAAATCATTTGTGCATGTGTTTATGAAGACAGATACAGTAACAGTAACTTAATTTAACCTGTGATTGATATATCAATGAACGATTGATATAATAAAGAAGGTAACCGCCATAGTTTAATTATATATTGTCTCTATATCCACGCTACATTAAGTATTTGAATGATATAAAACTATGATTAAGGCCTTATTATGTAAGGGTAAAGGACTCAAGATTAGAGTAAAAAACAAAAAACAAACTGTGTTTAGAGATAAAAGTGGATTAGCATTACTGGATGTAGAACTGCTGTACTCTTAAGTATAGAATAAGGTAAGATCATCCTGTTTTGTAAACATTAGTGGAATGCATACTATAAAGATTTATTTAATATGTGATGGACTTTTATCTTACAATAAATAAGTAGAAAATAAATCAGAAGTCTGGGAACATTTTTGGAAGCATTGACAGATTATGGATTGTTTGGGGGCAACGGCTCGTACTGGCCAAGACAATAAAGCTTAGAAGAGCTTTGAGAATTACCAAGGTGCCTTAAAAAGGCATTATTTTATTATTATTATTTTGTTTTAATCAAATGTGTGTATAAGGATTAATAATAGCAACTGTGAGAACCTGTGAGACTAATTTGACACAGAGACGGCAATTGTCCAAATCTGATACACAGAACAGAGTTTTGTGTAGTGCAAGGTGTATAAAGGAAGCAAGAGTTGATTTTTTTCTAGTACAAGGTCCTATACAGGAATTACTACATGGCAGTTTGGCTTCATAAAATGGATATGAATAATTGAATGAATGAATGAATGAATAAATACTTTGACAAGTCAATAAATAAATTAATAACTTAATTTTTATATGTCATGTTTAAATCATCTCATAATTGTTTTAAAATTAAATTGCATTTCCTTAAAGCAAAATCAAATTTCTTGATTTTGGTGGGGAATATGACCTGGGCATGTTCATGACAGGTTTTCTAAGATTAACCCCTTTGAAGTGTGACCCTCTTAAAGAGAAGGGGTGGAGTGAACAGTTTCATTGAGGGTAACACTAGAGATTAAGATAAATAGAATATTATGTCTTAAACATAAAACCCACAGAGTGACAATGACCTCTCTGGAATACTGCAGAGTTGCTATTAACACTCATAAAAACGGTAAAACTTTACAATAAGGTTCATTAGTTAACATTAGTTAACAACATTAGTAAACATGAACTAAGAATGAACAATACTTCTACAGCATTTATTAATCTTAATTAATGTTAATTTCAGCATTTACTAATGCATTATTAAAATCTCAAGTTGTGTTTGTTAACATTAGTTAATGCACTCTGAACTAACATGAATAAACAATGAACAACTGTATTTTCATTAACTAACATTAACAAAGATTAACAAATAGTGTAATAAATGCATTGTTCATTGTTTGTTCATGTTAGTAAATACATTAACTAATGTTAACAAATTACACCTTATTGTAAAGTGTTACCATAAAAACAGTCAAATATGTCTAGATGTAGTTTAGAGTGCTATGTATTAATGTAGTGGTCAAAGCTCTGTGTTAGCAGCACACAAGGCAAACACGAGTGAGATACATTTAAAAAGTCCTAAACACTCTAGTGCCCTTGAGCGAGGCTCCTGCTGTAGAGAGGTTAACTGGAATTAAAGTACTGTCTTAGGCACTATAAAAGCATGATGAATGACAACTAACCAAGTGATGTAGTGGCTTAAATTGCTGCTCTTTCATAAATTACTTGACAAAGTAACTATTTATTGGTAGTTCATGATAAAATAAACTATTTTTAGTAGTTTATAGCTACAAGTTCAAAGATCAAGAGAGTCGTTCCTATTTATTTCTAAACATTTGAGCAGTCAAAAATACAGTTTCTGAATGTAATTTGCTTAATTTGTGCAGAAAAGACACTATCCCTGCGTCCCAATGTTCATACTATCCATCCTAAATAGTATGTGAGATTACAATAAGTGTGTCCCAAAGCATAGTATGTTGAAAAGAGTATGCCAAAAGTCCCCGGATGGTCTACTATTTCAGGTCGATTTTTGAAGTGTGGATCCGTGCACACTCTAATGGCTGAAATTGACAACAGTCCATTGCGCTTTGATGAAGGATTTGGTCCAGAACTACAAACACGAATAAAACGCGTTAGAAAAACTACAAACGTGGCGGATGTGCGCGATCGACCACGGTAGAGAGGTTTACAAAAAGGGTTTGAGTTACTAATAATCAACATTTAACCTGGTAAACAATATTTATTTATTGTTATCCGTGTTATATTTCATCTGCAACAGCAATGTGAACTTTTATAAACATCCATTTGGTCGTTAACTTTTAAATGCATCATTATGCAGAAAATATGAGCTATATATGAGTATAGCTCGAAATATGAGTTCTCAGCATGAAAGACCCGCGACTAGCAGATCAACGAGCTACTTCTTTCCAATACGGTAGGAAGTTAAATGAAATGAATGTGGAGGATGTTAAGTGTGACAAGATGATTGACAGGTCAGTTTACAGTGACAGGCTGCGTGTAACAGATGCGACAGAGCGGTCCGTTAAAGACGCAGTTGTGTGACGTGATAGTATGTCCCAAAGCTTGCCTACTCTTCTACTACACACTCAAAAGTGTGTACTTTTTCTTCACCAAAAGAGTACATACTTTAAGGGCGTAGTATAAGTAGGCACATTGGGACGCAGCATATGTAAACAAAGTTAAAAAAAAAAAAAAAAACACATCAGTATTGTGTTGTAATGTTGTGCTTATGCACACACACCCACTGATAGCTGTATATACAAAACATTGTTTCTTTTCATTGTCAAGATCCATGAAGACTTGTCAAAACTACATGACAAAACTCTTGTGATGATTTTGTCAACCTGTACGACTCTCGTAACACCCTTACTTGAGTTTCATACCTTCCTGACAAAATTCATAAACATGAATCATTGCAAAGAATGATTACCAGAAAACAAAACACTTCTGATGGTTCACACTCTAACACAGCTCTCTCTCTCTCTCTCTCTCTCTGTGTGTGTGTCCCTGGGGTCTGATTCTGTAAGTGATCTGATGCGGGAAACCCCTGCTATCTGATCTTCACTGTTTCACCCTAAAACTAAAACTCACTGTTGACTCAAAAATAATGATACTAATAACACTCAATACTCACCTCTCTCTGTTCTCAGCTCACATTTATTCCACAAACACACTCAAACACAATACAGCCATTGCATCATTAGTTTTTCAGGTTTTTAAAGAAGTCTTTTTTTAAGACTAATCTAATGTGTGTGTGTGTGTGTGTGTGTGTTACGATGATGGACTGTCATGTCTGTTGTCCTAATCACTTTAAGTGATCTATAAAGAGAAATAGTCTCATATCCCTGTCAGTTACTCTATCTATCTATCTATCTATCTATCTATCTATCTATGTATCTGGGATGATATAGCTTATAGATATAGACATAGCTTATAGGAAATAGCATATAGGAGATACGAGATAGCTTATAGATATAGTGATATAGACACCCCTCCCTTTGCCCAATTTTTTTTTACAAACTACATTTTCAGTGCATGTCACGCACAAGTGACCCCCACTTCCCCATGACACTCATGACAAGCAGGAAGCTAACTGTAAAAATAAATATTTTTAAATTATAATATTTCAAATTATAATCTCTAAATATTCAATCACTGAGAGCAGACTGGTTCAGGCTGGCAGACAGGTTATTGGTTCCACATACTTTTGACTTTTCTAATATATGGAACAATGGTTTAATGAAGTTTATCTTTCTCTCTTGAGGTGGAGGGTTGAAGGAAATCAAGACTTTCTCTGAAGGCTGTGGTGGAGTATCCCTGTCCATTATTTTAAAAAGAGAGGTTACCCCTCCCTCCTGTCTTTAGTCTTGTGTAAATGTTTAAATGTTACCTCAGCCCTTGCCTTTGTGTCAGGCTGCAATTAAGGGCCCATGACTGTGAATAACAAAAGCAGCACTGCTCATCTGTGTCTGGCCCCAGGTGCTATTGACACGGCCGAACTTCAAAGACATTTTTAACCTCTCGCATTCCCTCTGCTCAGGTATTAATCCACACTGGAAAACATCGTCCTAATCCCACAGGAAAAAAGGATACCCAAAACAGGCGATGAGAGCACAGTATATATATATATATATATATATATATATACATTACATTTACATTTAGTCATTTAGCAGACACTTTTATCCAAAGAGAGATTCAAATACACGCACACACACGCACGCACGCACGCACGCACACACACACACACACACACACACACAGTCAGCATCTTGGTTTATTCAGTATTTATTGCTGTTCAGTGTTGCTGCAGTATTGCTCAGAAAGTACCTTTATTCAGCAATTTGTTCATGAAACAGTTAATTCATGGATATGAAGTGATTTACCTACCTCTAACATGGGTTTTGCATATTAATACCATTTTAAAAAACACAATATTGGTTCATTGACAGCAAAATTATTATGAATAAATCCTAAATACTCAATAGATCACCCAGCATTGGTTGTTTGTGTTCACTTTTGAAATGTGAGGTTTTAAAAGTCAGTCTCACTTCTGGTGAATCAGATATAAATCTGATTCTGAGATGTCTTGAGATGAAAAGTATTTGAAGCATAATTGTGTTTAATTCATACTCATTTGACTAGGCAGATGTGTTGTTGAATTTAAATCTATGAAGTATTTTCAGCTTTCATCTAGCGTTTCATTGATGTGACAGCATGGCCTCAGGTTAGAGCAGGTTATTGGAGAGCTAAAGCACAAAAGTGCACCATGCCAGAGAACTGACTTCATTAACGCCATGACACTTGTCCACAGTGACCTGCTGCAGTTTGGTCTGAAAGCTGTCTGATGACAGGAACAAGCTTTCACTTATCTCAAGAGTAGAACAGGAAGACAATGTGCGTAAAGTAAGTATCAGTGTATAGCCACGGCACAGGAACTGATGCTTTCATATTGATAATTGTGTTTTGCACCACACTCATGCAAATGAATGTAAATGCACACACACACACACACACACACACACACACACACACACACACACACACACACACACACACACACACACACACACACACACACACACACACACACACACACACTTCCTCACAACATCAGTTTTAGTGCATTCTCCGCCTAAACTACACAAACTCTTTCTTCCTTGTGTCTAGCTCTCTACATCCATCTATCAGCATCTAAATGTTTCCTGTGCATCTCAGGAAATGAACAACAGAAAACAGTAGACAAAAATTACACTCAATCAAAATCAAAATACTTTTATGTAACAAGGGTGATACACGCAAGATGTTCCTGTAACTCATCACACACTTTACAAACCTCGTAAGAAGAGGCCTTCTGCTCTCTGCTTT
Source organism: Schizothorax lantsangensis (assembly GCA_027422415.1). Lineage (NCBI taxonomy): Eukaryota > Metazoa > Chordata > Actinopteri > Cypriniformes > Cyprinidae > Schizothorax > Schizothorax lantsangensis. Next base: position 8,669,881 of record CM049863.1, on the reverse strand, counting down.
ATTATACACCCCACAGCGCCCTACGTACACTGCTTTGATCAGGTTACACACACACACACACACACACACACACACACACACACACACACACACACACACACACACACACACACACACACACACAGAGAGAGAGAGAGAGAGAGAGAGAGAGAGAGAGAGAGAGAGAGAGAGAGAGAGAGAGAGAGAGAGAGAGAGAGCTGTGTTAGAGTGTGAATCATCAGAAGTGTTTTGTTTTCTGGTAATCATTCTTTGCAATGATTCATGTTTATTAATTGTGTCAGGAAGGTATGAAACTCAAGTAAGGGTGTTACGAGAGTCGTACAGGTTGACAAAATCATCACAAGAGTTTTGTCATGTAGTTTTGACAAGTCTTCATGGCTCTTGACAATGAAAAGAAACAATGTTTTTTTTTCCACTGCTTTCCCAAAACTTTACACACAGATCCAAGAATTGCAAACACAAAATGCAAAATGCCTCACATCTCTTGCAAAATGAAGCACATAATTCAAAATATCACAAACACATCTCAAAAGCAAACATCTGCAAACACCTTTGCCATAATATTAATTCCAGTTAGATATTTGTGTTACACATAGAATTGTGTGTTGTGTTATGCAAAAAGTGTTTTCTGAAATTGAAAACTGAGTCAAAGGCTGAGAATTAGTTTATGGTTTTGCATATTTGGTGTGTGGTTCTGGCGTTTGAGTGTAAGGTTTCAGAAACTGTGTGACAAGTAAAGATTTTGTGTGTAAGCAGTTGAAAAAAAAAAAAAACCTGTAAAGAAGATCATTGCTGAATAGGGGTGACCCCGAATAGTCATGATTTGATGCCTCGATGGGAGGAGCCTGATTCGACTCCCAATCTCAGTCGAATATTCGCAGGGTGTTATGATCATGCCATTTTTGCTATATGGGGGTGCTCAAATGTCTGATTTCACATAGAACTACCGGTTTTCTCCCAATAAGTTAATATACAGCCTATTAAGATAATGCTGTAAATAAGAATCTGAAAAGAAAGAAACTTTAAATTAATATTTTAACGTGCATGAATAAATCCAACCAGAATAGATTCACTTTTCATAATCTGTGACGACAGAAAAGCGGCAGGGCTTTAAATCTTTAACAAGACTCAAACTGACACAAGTAGAGTGAAAGACTGGATTTTTCCAATCAGGTAGGGTACAAGTGATTTCAAAACATTTCAGAAGGTTTATATATAGGCCTATCTTATATTATTTATCTCATATAAGATGCATTTGGTTGAGTTACGCTGCAGTAAAGCGCTTGTAGTAGGTTACTACGGTGATTCTTTTGTCAGCGCGCAGCGCGAGCAGGACGAACAACAATGCAGAATGTTAATAACTATGACTGGGACCATCATATACATAACATTATAATGAGAACACTATTATAATAAAATGCTGTGCATTTTTAGAGTTGACCGTGTTTCTGCACGTTGTTGCGTGAATAACGCGTCCACGAAAGGAGTTCATTCAGAGCCGCACAGACACCTTCACTTCTGCATTCGGCGCATTTTGTGCAGATAGCCTATAAGTAGTAATATTAACATTATGTTGTATAAATAACGAAGCGTATTCTATATGAGATGAGTTAATTCCCATTTATTAAAAACCTGCTATCATATGCTTCATTCTGGTCATCTTCAGCATGCGCAGCTCAAAACAGAAATGCAGAACATAATAACTAATGCCATATAGGCTACATAACGTTATAATGAGAACACTGCTGTAAAAAAATTGTGAATTCTTAGGGTTTCGCTGATAATATTAACTATCTTTTAATCAAAACATAAAACATTATTTTGTATCTGCAAGGTGTCTGTTACACATTTTCCCTGTGTGTTAACATCAGTAGGCTAATTATGACTGTCGAATGTCTGATTGACTCTTGGTAATGTATTCCGCCCCGCCCCCAAACATATGATTCGACTATCAGTCGACTATCGGCAAGATCCGAAAATTCAGATTCGACTATGAAAATCCTAAGTCGGGGACACCCCTATTGCTGAACTAAGAATCATATATCACCACATCATGTCTAAATTTCTAGGGGGTGTAACAACATTGTGGGGCCATATAGTGGAATGTGTTTTCCCTGAATATTCAAGCAGTCAACAACTGTGGATGTTACAAAGGATGATTCTTAAACTGTTATACCAATCCTATTACAGCCCTGCACAAAAACATATTTATCTTTACTGACCTTAAAGCAATACATAATTTTAACCCTGTCAGAGCAAAGTTTGATAATTTTGGTAGTATCATACAGTTTGGGTGTGTCTTGTAATAAATCACTCTTTGTAATTAACCCATGACATTTCTCTTTGTTATGTACCAACTCTCAGAGATAGATAGATCAGAGAAAAATATATAGAAACTACTTTAACTAGAAAATATAATTTCACCACATAAGATTATTTACATATTTGCAGTCAATAAATATTTTATTCTTATGATAAAAGAAACAATAAAATTATTCAAACATAAAAAACCTTCAATCAATTAATTATAGTTTAATAATTTAATAATTAATAATAGTTGTGAAATATTTAATTGTTTATTTTTTGCAGATTAAATGCAATTTAAAATATTAACTCAATTAAAAGTCTAATAAAGTACCTAGCCAAATCATTTTCTTGTAAATGCTATTGAGTACCCTAGTAAAAAAGTAATATATTTAAAATACATTTATTTCATTCGAAGTATAGTTAAATATATTAACATATTTACTGACATATTGCTTGAGACTTACTGACTTGTGCACAATGCACATCTCTTAATATTAAGCCTAAAATGTGTTTTAATGTCACTATTGATGAGGATTGCATGATCTTTGAATAATATAAGTCTTTAAATGCAAGATATTTAAAGTGTACCAAAAATTATACTTGCAATAGTTCCACTTTAGCACAATCAAATATACTTTAGTATATCTTTAGTTGGACTTCAGCACTAGTTCCGCACAATTGTTTAGCAGACTCTAAGTATACCAGTTTAGTAAACTAAAAGTACAATTGCAGGGTGTTTTTATTAAGTACATAAATATGTAAACGTAGCATACTTAGCATGAAATAAATGTATTTCAAATACATTTATTTTTCACTAGGGTAAAAGTATAAATATTCAGTTTTAACCAAGCTCAAATAAAGCAATACAATAAATAATAATTAAAGAATAAAACAAATTATTTTTGATTCCACAAAATAATAGTGAAGTATAATAGCAAAGTGCTATTATTCAAATAATTTACTTTATTTAAGTAAATTATTATTTGTTTGCTCAACTTAAATCACTGACTCTTGCTCAGGAGGAGGCACATTCATCTAGTTGGTTCAATCTAATGAAATGCAATGAATATGTTAAGTATGTAGTGAACAAGAGTGTTTTATTTATTGATTTCTATGAGTTGTTCAAAATATTAACTTGCTCAAGAACAAATAATCATTAGACTAATTAAAATTCACGCATAACACCATAACAAGAGTTCTGCTTTCTCCAAAATCGCCAAATGACACAAAGATAAAGATGTTCAGAAAGAACATCTCATTACTGTGGTACATCTCATATAGGATACAAAAATTTTCAAAACACATCCATGCGATGCACGTCTCAGAAATGGAAATTCTATGGGATTTAAAATTTACTTTTTAATCCACACATCAGAGATACAGTACAAGCAGAAAGGTCTTGCCATTCAAGTCCAAGTTGAAACTAAATGCAGAAAAATCCAAATGACATTTTACAGGCATATAAACAATTCCCATTAGGCCTATGTTTCAGACACTCACCATTGGCTTACACAATTACAAACATACTTTGGTGACCTTGGAATGGCATGTTCACTTGCATTTGCTGGAATTTAAAAAAAAAAAAAAATGTTTATGCACAAATACAATGATTTTTTTTTTTCAAAAAAATTATATGCAGAGGCAAAATTAGCTTGAATTGCAAAGGATTGCTTGGCAAATATAATACTTTTCAGTTACTTTACAGTTATGTTGAATGACACACATCATTCTGCTCTACAGTTTGTGTAAAAACATGATGTAACATTCATATAATGTATAAACAGACCTTGCATGTTCATTGAAAGCATGAGGAAATTCATCTTCTTGATGATGACAGGGCTAAATGTACATATGCACAATATCTCTCATCAGCAACTTGTGAAGAATTTCATAAACTGAGGTTGCTCAGCCGTGACCCTCTAAACTGTCACACATTTCAATAGAGTAATTTAAGAGCTGCCAGTAAAGTGAAACTACTTCTCACATTGACACAGTGTTTTAGATCAACAGATTAGAGAAGGAGAAAGAGAGATATGAGAGAACTCTTAGAAAATGCTCCTTAATCAGTCAAAGTTTTGAATATGCTGCAAAAAGGATTTAAATTTTGAAATGTGCTGAAACCATATTTGGCAGACCTATTATGTAAAAAACATGTTTAATGATTATTAATTTGTAACTCTAAATTCATTTTATTTAATTTTTGTACACTACAGGTCATAAGTATGGAAACAATTGACTTTTGATTTATACAATTGATGATAAAAAAAATAAAATCACTTTTTATCTATAGGCTTGCTTTTGTAGAGTGTGCCTACGCTAGTAATTCCATACACAATTAAAATTATAATACATTCAAATACATAATACATTCCTCCAATACTATAAAAACAACAACAACAACAACAAAAAAAAAACCTTTTCAGGATGCACCTCATGTCTGATGCACAGTGGTGTCTTTTAAGTAGCTATATTTAAATCGTATGGCCTAAATATAAGCTAACATATATGTAAGATCATTTAGATTTTTTTGAATGTTTTTGTTCCATTGCTTCTATTTGTGTTATTTTACAGTTTTGATTTACTACAAGTTTTGAATACTACAAGTATTATAACATGTTGCAAAAAGCTATATTAGGGAATAGCTAATTGTTTCCGAACTTTTTACTGGTCGTGGGAGTGTTGTGCACAGTGTTTTATTGTATTTCTACTACTACCTGTGCACTCGTTAGTTAAACTTTGAGTCCAAATGAGAATAATTCATGGAATTCAAAGCTCGCTTGTAATGACACAAAGTGCTTCACACGTAAATACTGTCACATGGGCGATCAATGTAGACGTCAAATATTAGTTTTGCTTTGACAGTGCTGTAGTGTTTTGTATTTGCATGATGGCAGTTGTCTGCATGCAAGAAAAAACTACACTGAATGCCACGTGTGTCTTCCTCTTTATTTGTTAGTAAACTCAGTAACTAGAGAAACTATATGAAATAAAGATATAAATAATCTTCCCTGAGCAAATTTGTGCCAAATTGCTAAAAAAAAAAAAAAAGAAGCCCATAAGAGATGGCTCCAAATATGAAATCTAAAGTGATTTTTGTCATTAAAGAGATGTGGCTATATATCAAAGAAAATAATAAGGCCTTATTAGTGTTGACATGTGCTAATAACGTAGAGGTTTAATTTGTCCTAACAGAAGGGTCAGGAGCTGTTTCAGCAGTCACTGAGACAAGATGTTCTCTCAATAGAAAGCCTGTTTATGCTGTAAATCTAATCAGATGAGGGCAGGTTCCAGAACAGGCACAAGAGATGTGACGCACAAAAAACCCTCTATGAAACATCACAGTTTCAATAACAATATTCAGGAGACATTTACTCTTGCAGAGTCAGACGGAAACAACAGAAAAAATAGCCACAAACAAAGTTTGTTAATACAAATGATCCCCAGAAGACACACACAAACTGTACTTTACTGTATGTACAGTGGCCATAAAAAAGTATTTGGACACATCTAGTGTCCTTGTAAAAATGTCTGAAGTCATTGCTCTTAGTTTATACACTGCTAAAATGTGCTATCTGTGGTCACATGTAAAATAAGTAAAAATATCACAGACCCAACCTAAATACATTTGATTAGACCAACAAAACTAATTAATAAGGGAGAAAATTCTCTTTAAGGTCACATCTGAATGTTACTACTTTTATAGCATAGCATAGCATTGCTATAACATGAAATGTCAACCACAACCCATTTTACTTCCATAATGTGACTTACTAAACTAAAACAGGACATTCAAAGAAGGCCTTTTGACAGGGACATTGATATTGAATGTTAAGTTCACCCTCAAAAGCATCTCCAAGTATTATTACCAGTTACTGCTATAATCTACAGTTCATGGGTAAGCAGCATTAACTTTTGGCAAGATTTAAGAGGGTTACATTACATACAATAGCCTAAATAGCTATTAGTCATTTGGTTAATATTAACTAATAGCTTGCATGGCCTTTGACACTAATGCAACTTGTTGTATTATCTGTTTCAATTATTTATCAATAATTCAATTATTTGTCAAATTCATGCTATATTTATACATTTAGTTAAGAGGCAATTTGATGTTATATTGACCTACTGTACTATTTGTTTTTTTTTTCCTTGAAAAATTGTGCCTCTGCTTACTTTAACATAAACGCAACTTGCTTTGTTATCTAATGCAAAGACATTCATAATCAAGCACGCTGCAGGTGTCCAATTTTGTGTGTCAATACCTATTTATATGACACTTGTGTGTTCTTTAACTGGAACTTCCTAAAGAGAACACAAAGAACATCTTGATTTTATACCTTGACTGAACTTTCCTTCCAGAGCCAAGCCCTCCCACGTGTGTAATCGCAGCTTTGGTACCCGTAGCTCACAGACGTGCCATCCCAGCTACCCCGGGTCCAGCACATTCCCTGCGACACGCTCACATCCCCCTCTCGTGTTCTCTGTCTGGGGCGTGCGGATACAAGGCCATCTGGGGGGCTTCAGTAATGAATTTACATACACACACAAACGCATTCACGGGTGCGTCACAGCAGCACATATAATCAAATCAAAGGGAAATTTCCCTAGTCTCTGGACCGAGCTTTGGGCTTCCTTCTGGAAGTGTCACGAATGCAACAAAGAATAAAGAAAGAGAGAGTGTGGCCTCAGGGCCTGGGATGCATGCATCCTTCCCCTCTGCTTCTCTGACCGCATCCACCCATTGGGAATGGCTGTTGACCTAGACTAAAGCAGTGGGATCCAGTGGCAGCATCCTTAACCTGTGTGTGCCACCTCCACACTCACCCCATCATTATCTGTCTCCAGCAGTTCTCCACATTTTATCTCTTATTTATGCTTATTTTCAATTCTTATAGAGTGCAGCAGTGACCGCCCACATTTCCAGCACTTTTTCAGTATTTTCCCCATTCATAATCTCTATTTAATTTCATTGAAAAAACCCGAATCAAACAGATCTGAGATGAAACACAAACTCTAATTTAAACTTTAATTTGGCAATGAAATACTCATCCCATCATAACTGTGAATGATGTATTAAAAAGACAGTAAGCGATAAAACTGGACTTATGGTTTTGTTTATTTTTAAAGGAATAGGAATAGAAAATGAACATTTGCTGAACACCCTCAGTCCATCCAAGATGTAGTTAAGTTTGTTTCTTCCTCAAAACAGGTTTGGAGAAATTTAGCATTACATCATTTGCTCGCCAATGAATCTTCTGCAGCGACTGGGTGCCTTCAGAATGTGAATTAAAACACTATCATTTGTTTAAGCTTTTAAGGTTTTAACTTTAAACCATAAGTTTAAAGTTAAATTAGAGTATCTGGCCGAAATGTGAGTGCATAATCCATAATAACGCTTCCTCCAGTAAAAAAAAAAAAATATCCCCTGTTGTTCTCTTATATAAACAACTACCAATATATTTGTTTAGAACTGTTTTGGTCTGTTTTCACTTGTAAAAAAAGTGCTTGAGCAGTGCACATTTCTCTCCTGATTCGGAAGAATCATAAATTTATTGGTCACAGAGCTGCAAATATAACTCAAAAGCAATGGAAAAATACTACTTGCTTTTTGGCCAAGTCAAGTCAAGTTACCTTTATTTATGTATCACTTCATACAAGATGTATAACCGAATAAATGATGCAAACCTCTTCCAACCTGAGACAAATTTAAATTGTGCAGGGAAGCAGCTTTTAAAAGACAATAGTGTAATTACTCATCTCCAGTCCATTAAAAGATCTGCAGAAGACAACAGTGTCATCATTCAGCCCAGTTCAATTAAAGTTTTGGAAAGGGAACAAGGGTGAGGCTAATTTCTGGGTTGGCCTAAAAAATAAGTCATCACTACAGCACTCTATTCTGTCCACCAGTTTTCTGCTCACCTCATGTCAATCCTGTCTTTCCCTTCCTGTGTCTCTCTCAGGTCCTGAATTAATATAATAATGGATTGTACTGCAGTGGTTTTGTTGTGTCTCACATTTCAGAAACTGAAGTTCATTAATCATCACATGTAGTTCTGACAAATGGACCATGGTCTCCACCAGAACGCACCCAATGGTCTAAACACACCAGCACGCAACTGCTCCAATGCTCATTACAAATGATCAGGGGACCTCTGTGTATCTTTCACAGTGTGAGTGTGTGTGTGAACATGTTTCTACAATAAGTCATCTGTTAAGATGGACTTTGTAGGCATGACGCAGACCTCCAAGTATGCATGCTCAATGGAAGTGGTCATTTCTCGTTTTTTAAAGCTGTTTCTGGCTAAATCGAATTACAACCATGGCGCCTGGTTGGCACATGCTACGAGGAAAAATCCCCCAAAACAGCACCAGCTTCACTCATGTCTGTCATACTTATACCACAGAGTCATGATAAATGAGCCACTGAAAGGGGCTGGTGATATTTTGAGCACTGACGAAACACAGATTGACACATGAAGCAATGGCTCGAAAAGATCCCTAAGAATTTATTAAATGGCAAGATGGGGGTGAAAAGGTGAATGAATGAACAAATAAACAAGTAAATAAATAAGATACATGGATGATCAAATAAATGAATATTGATTTAATACTTAAACGAGTGTGTTGGAGCACATTTGCTCAGGGAAGATAATTCTGTTCACAGCGGAGAGTTGTCTGATAAAGCCGGAGATAAAGAAGAAGACAAGCATGTGTAGTGTTCTCTGCACGAACATGTTGTACACACTTATATGTACACACATGGACAGGAAGGAAGTAGAAACACGCATTAACACACTGACACATTAATCTATAGTGCTATATGACAGACAGATCTATGAATGTGTTTGTTTGTTTGTGTGTTTGTCTGATCAATAGCCATCAGTGACCCTCCGCTCGGCTCTCACAGCTGTGATACACACATTGAGTGTGAAGTCACAGTGTTCTCTGTTTCAGAGAGCTGTTTTTTTTTATCTGTTGTTCTGCTTCAGTCATTGCTAAGCATGCAGTTTTGATCAGCTGCCACACACTTCTGTCAAAACATAATTATTCACTACAGATTGAGACACAGCCCAAACATTTTGCCATTTTGCAAAATACAAACAAACAAATAAACAAAAAACAATAGGAGTGATGGGGAAAGTAAGCAAATACTTTTCTAATAAACAAAATATTCATATTTGAAAACCAGAAAAATAGGTCTGAACAGGCATTAACTTGAAGCCTGAACCTGGCCCATAAACAAGACCCTCTGACCTGATCCAACTTAACCTGACTAGTAGTCAAATTTTAAGACCAAATCAAAGTTGAACCCAAATTCACTCGCTGTCTCTTTTCTTTTCTCTTAACGAGGGACTCAACTAATGCTCGTAGTTGATGCCTTTACAGTCTGATGTTAGCATTATGCTAAGCTACTATACTACTATACTTCAAGAACAACAACAATGCACAGCGAAATAGCACATATTTAATAGTATAATAATATATTATTAATAATAATATTTTCTATTGCAACATAATACAATATGCTTCCCAAAGATGGAATATCCCTCCCGGCCTCTTTTTCATTTGTGTCAGATTGAATATGGCATCTACCCTGACTAAGGTCTATTGCGATTTGTGTATTACATTTGTAGTTAAGTGCATGCACAATCTGTAAATATACAGGAACAAATGAAGAAACAAACGTTTGTAAATAAGACATGCAATCAGAGGGCCAACTCTAATGAGGAAGTCAGTCACACGTGTGGAGAAGTGTTAGCTATAGAAGAGAATAGTGTTAATTGCTGTGCTAATTAACGTATGATTGCATTGCACTTGTTTTGCACTTGCAGGTGATTAAATTTTTAACAAAACATATTACTTGGCACAGTTAACAGGTGCCCATCACACACACACACACACAGTGGTGGGGGAAGCAGGCTAGATTCAGTCAAGCTGTGCTGCATTGGGGTAATATGCAAAGAGCAGCAACCTATTAAAAATTGGCGCGGCATTCTGGGTCGTCCAGATGCTGTAGCGAAACCCACCGAGGCGTTATCAAAAAATTAGGCAAAGTCCCTTCTGCCAACTCACACCAGTCCACGCTCTTCATTTAGAAAACATGAAACCACCACAGGGACGGCGTGTGCTCAATATGACAGCGAGTTTGGTGCATGATTTATTCTGTCCCTGTCTGTGCAGGAAAATCTGCATCTGTCACGCATGCAGAGCACACGTGGGGATCCAATACTACAAGATCTCCCGAGTGAGGAGTTCAAATCAGTAATGCAGTTAAAATCATTACATGTTGTGTAGAAACAATTTTGACATGTGGGTAACACTTTATTTTAAGGACCGATTCTTACTTTTAACTTGTTGCTTATTAGCATTCATATTAGGCTACTAACATATTATCTGTTTACTAGTATTTATTAGGCACATATTAATGTCTAATTCTGCATGACCATATTCTAGATCCCTTAACCCTATCCAATTCCTAAATTTCACAACTACCTTACTAACTATTAATAAGCAGCAAATTACGAGTTTATTGAGGATAAAACTCTTATTTAATAGTGAATATGTGTTCCCTAATCTAAAGTGTTACCGACATGTGCAATTTCTAATTTTAACAAAATTAACACTAGAATACCTCCTGTGTTAAATGAAGGCAGCTTACTAGGTCTGTACATTTGAAACTTATTGTGCAATTGATGATTTATCTGTGTAGTTTATGATTCCCAGGCTGCAACAGGTGATTTATGGAAAATGTAGTTTGGTTTGCTAAAGTCTTTCTCTTCATAAACCAAACGAGTAGTGTTTTCAAACAAGCATTATCGCTATTTTACATCAACAGTATGCACAATGCTATAGAGACATGCCTGAAGCTGAATACCTTTTTTTTTTTGAAAGGCACAGATAATGGCTTCAAAATAAATAACGAATTCTGACGAACAATAGGAAAAATATTCAGACTACACAGTACATGTTTGTTGGAGAATATGTGATCTAGGGATAGTGTGATATTAGTGATATTAGTGTGATGAAGCACAATTTCAGGAACAACCAATTTTCAGCCAAAATTGCAGTTTTTGGTTTCGGCCGGAATAGTTTTGGAGGGAAAATTTGGAAAATTGTAAATATTGACGTGTCATTAGGCTTGTTTGTGATGCGCCTTGTGTTGCGTGAAATTTACACTAGAGTAAATGGTTGCAGTGAGGGGAGTGAAATAAATGCTGTCAAGATATTGTGTGATTCACACTCATGCACTTTGTTGTTCATAAACTGAATGTTAGCCTAAGTCCTGCTGCTTTTATATGAAAATAAATATGATATTATATATATTTTCAAATTTCCTTTTAATTAACAACAGTTGAAAGCAGAGTAGAATAATGTCATATCATTGTACGCAGTTTTTGAAAGTGCATTCAGAGTGAATCTTTTGCTCAATGTTTACAACAGGGGTACCAAATCCTGTTCTTGGAGATTAAAAAAATGCATCACCACGACAGCAGAGCAAGTCAGACGACGGCATGCAACAGATTTTGCTCAGCTCAAAGGAGCCTAGTTTCTATGTCGTGCACACAATGTGGATACATTAAAACAGGAATAGACATGTCTGCTGTGTGGATGCTAGTGCTGGATTAACAATATTGATTTCTCATTTCTTATCTAAACTGATATGGATTCTCAAATCTCAAGATTAATTTTTATATATTTTTTGTTAATGCGAGAACTTCACTAAACATTGTAGTGCACCTGCCATCAAATAATAGCAATAAGCTTTGTGCTTTGTTAAATTTAATATGAAACAAAGTCATAGTTTTCAAATTCTGTCAATTTTATCACAAAATGCAAACAATAAATATGGTTTTATTTTTTTTATTTTTTTTGTAGTGTGATAGATTGCTGTAGCCACACTAGTTCAACCTGTATGTCAGCCGATCATCTGTTTTTTACTACTAGTTATAGCACCAAATAAACATGAATGAACATCAGAAGGTATGTTGAAAGAAAAAGTACAACTTTCAGTGTTCATAAACATTAGTCGACTAGAAAAAATTAACTAGAGAGAAGCATTTTGATAGGTATATGCACCATGTTGCATAATCATTATAATTTAGTTAACCTGTTAATGTATCTTTTTTTATGTATGTTTGAATACATTTGTCATGAAAACAAGTTGTTATAGTCACCATTTAAATGCTTATTTCAACAAATTGGAACATAACAAAAATGTACTTATGTAATATTTCTAAATCAGGTTGTAAGTGTCAATTATTAAATTGATGGATTATTTGATTATTAAAATGTATATTTTTTTTGTTTCTGGATAAATTTAAATTTGAATAATAATAATTTTAAAAAATCAGTGCATGATATTATACATAACCCTCTAAAATCACTAGACAATAATGAGTGTATGAAGTGAATGAGTGTAAACTGTATGAATGAAATAAGCAAAACACAAGTTTCTCTGAAAAAAAATAAATAAAGGAAAAAAAGGATTTCCTTTTATTTAACATTTCGTTTTATTGTTTTAAGCAAAACAAAATGTATAATTATAGTAAAAAATACATTTTATGAGTTTTACAAGGCATATTTGTTAAATGAAAACTATGAAGGGAAGACAGGCTTGTTGTATGATGTTTTATTAACCGATATGATGTTTTATTAACAAGGTTCGGGAGGAGCACAATCAGATAATCAACCAATTCAGCACAGGTGGAGTTTGTCTAGTTAATCAACTTAATTAGCATGACGTGTATATATATATATATATATATATATATATATACAGTATATATATATATACACACACACAGCCAACTCACCTCTGTCCCACAACAGTTTTCTGGCATCCCTCCTCCACCCCAAACCCTCACGCTTAAACTATACTCATCCTAGGGACAGGGTGCCGCTATGGTATAGAGGCCCCCTTGGTAGAAATAGCGCAGGGGGGATCGCGCTCGGGCCCCCTCTCCCTCGTTGGGCCCTTAGAATCGTCCTAACTTTCCTAACGTTACGGTGCCCCTGACTAGGGATGGGGGGGGGGGCGTTCTCTGGGTTCAGGCTATATTCCGAGCTCAGAGCCCTCCTTCACGACAGCATGCCAAATATGCTTACTATTTGCTAAATGCTATTGTATGTAAGTACGAACCCGTGAAATTGTAGTTTTCAAATATAAGACTAATTTTTATATTTTTTTTGGGATTGTGAGCTATAGGAATTATTTGATTATTTCAATATTCCATTATTTAATTTATTTCATTAAGGTCTATGCAAACAATCCTTAAAACAGGTGTTGTTTCCTGCCATAACATGCATTATTGATATTATGTAATACTGTTGAACTGGTGAAACTACTGAATCATTCCTCCTCACTCTTGTTGATGCAAGTGTTCCTGTGGCTCAGTGGTAGAGCATTGCGTTAGCAGCGCAAAAGGTTGTGGGTTCAATTCCCAGGGAACACACATACTGATAAAAAATGTATAGCCTGAATAAGTCGCTTTGGATAAAAGTGTCTGCTAAATGCATAAATGTAAATTGCTGTCACATCTTTTATTATTTAGTCATTTAAATAACAACAGAAGCAATCAATTGTAGTATTAAAACAACTAAAAACAGATCCAAAACTAAAAGCTAAAACTTTACAAATACTACCTATACACATTTTAAAAATAAATTAAATAAAAATGACAAATGCATACAACAAAATTTCAAAACTTAACATTTAAATGAAAAACAAAAAATAAAGCTAAAAACAATGCAAAATATTAAAGAACAAAAGGTATAAGAGTATAATAATGATTCTAACATAACACTAAGCCAAACACCAAAAAAAAAAAAAACTATATATGTACAACCACACACACATAAATACATATACCTGTGTATACATACACATTTATAAATTCAATATATATATATATATATATATATCATTTCATTTCCATTTAGTTTGTTGAAGTATTAAAATAACTCAAATTAAACAAAACTAAACTAATAAAAGACCTATACAGACATAATAAATTCAGACATTATTTAACTAAAATTAAAATAAATAACAAATACAAATCAAACTACAGTAGTTTATCAGTAATCCTTAAAAATAACACTGCCAAACACACATACTAAAAAAACACAACTTACTTACACATAGTAAGAAATGGTTATAAAAACTGAAACAGAAGTGAAACAAGTAGTAGGAAAGAGAAGAAATAAAATGCGATACTTATTACATCTAACAAAAGGTAACCCCTTTTAATTTTTTTTTAATTTTTTTATTTTGGACCATCATTCCTATCATGAGCATCATAGTGGAAAGTACATTTAGTTAGTATTAGTATTAATTAGTAACATTGCTACTAAGAGTTAGCTCCCCTCTACTCAGCATCTAAACGTTTTGGTGTTCTCTTAGGTTTGATCATTCTGCAAAATCTGCCTTTCTCACTGTTATAGAGCTGAAACTGTTTCTGTATTGGTCCAGCTGGCAGAGACAAATGCTGTGGAGTGGAGTTGCCCTCAGCACCCACCTCCTCCCTAGCGCAAACCCACTCCACTGCATGCGACTGCAGGTTGCCTGGCCTGGGTCAAAGGTCAAAGATCAGATTGTAGGACACACCCCAAAAGTGTATGTGGGTGTGTCAAAGTAATTAGTTATGCAGCTAAATGTGTCTCTCAGGCAGTGGCGGAGCCAGCATATTTTCATAGGGGTGGCCAGGGAGGGGCCAGCAACCAGCCTGGGGTGGCACAGAAATCTTCATTATTTCAATATAAAAATGTGGTTGACTATAAAGTACTAGACTATTTTAGTGCCTAAAACACAGCTGAATACAATTAATTTCAACTTAATTGTAATTTAAATATTTGTGAATTATTATATCAAGTAATACTGAGTGAATATGACAATTTTTGTATTATTCCTCACCTCCAGGTATTTTAATAAAGGGGCTCACTATAGCTTTATTGCTCTGTCAGTTTGGTTCTGGTTCTCAAAACCCCCCCAAAAAATTTCTCTAACAATACATACTCATGGATGAGACATGCAGATAGTGATAAGAATGTGAAAAAGGCCGGAAAACAACAGCACGTAAATGCCAGAATGTAAAATGAGTTATTTTATGCATTTAAAAGGTTTCATTTTCGTTTGTACTTTTAAAATTAATGACAAAATAGTGCATATTTTCTAGTATAAGTGCACTGTGCTCACATTTACTTGTGCATTAAATTACAAATTAAAATACATATCAGCTTGCACCTTATTGTGATCTGGAATTGCATGATAGCCTATATTTTAGTATGCATTTGAGAAACGTTCTGAAATGTAATGCATACATACATACATGCACAGTTTGCAGCTTTAATCGCCCTTTTTGTTAATTTCATGACTTAAATGACGACAGAACTACGCTGTATGCTCATAGTTTCTTGCGCATTTATTTATGATGACGCGATCAGAGCGTGCGCCGTGTGCACAGTGACGGCTGTCAGGACAGGAAAGTTTGTTTTACTGACATATAGCCTAACAGCATCTCATTGTTCTACTGAAGCTCATTAGGCTGGTGTACCTTTTTGCGCTCATTTGACTCGCGCCTGGCACTGAGGCAAAGCTGAAATGCGCGTCTGAAAAGTCTCCCGTTTGATGTGGATGCAAAAAAAAATACACCGGTTCCGCTTCTTAATAAATGCATTTCTTGTCAAGAAAAAGGGGACAAAAACTGCAGTTTTGAGCAGGGTGGCCAGGCCAAGCTTAGATCAGTGGTGGCCACGGCCACCCCTGGCCACCGCCTGGCTCCGCCCCTGCTCTCAGGTGCTCTGGGTCTGTGTGTGTGTATAGTACGTGATATGCATATTGGGTATATGATATAATCAATATGATATAATATATGATATATATGCTTTAATGTGTCTGTAAGTCCATGTGCAATGAAGTGTCATGCTTGACTTGATTTAAAATGCCACTAGTTTTGTAAAGATTACTTTGTGTACATTAAATGAGCATTCAGATTCAGCCACCTAAATAATGTATGTGATTTTATACACACATGCACACACAAATAAAGTTAATAAATAAACAAATAAATAAATAAACAGACAGTTCTGGCTATAAAATCTAATTGGATGATGTAATTTGAAGTGTACTGTACGATAAACTGCAGTCATGACATCTAGCCACGATTCAGCATTGACAGCCAGTTGCACACCAGATGCATTCCTCTGGTTTTTAAACAGTGAATCATTGTTTGAGTGTTGATAAAACAATTAGTATATACCTGCGTACATACAGCATCTTTTGTAATACGACACTATACTGTAAGTAATAATAGTAGTTTTAAAACTATATACCGAAAATTAACCATGCAAGCAAAGGCAACTACCATGCCGAAACAGACTGTTGCAATTGTTTGCATTATTATAATTTTGCTTTAATTGCATTGTTTTAATCGTGGTTGCATTGTTTTAATTTCTTCTGACACAGACTCAGTCGTGCTTTATCACAGCCCTTGCCCTTATAAAACATTTTGCTTGAAAGTGTGGTTGTACTCTCACTTTTTTTTTGTGCATTTAATTTTTAAGTTTAGCTTTGTCCAAAAACATTTAGGGCCAACTGTAAATGGTTTTGAGTGAAAAATAGGCTGGTCTCTGTCCACGATTATCTCAGACATTTAAACAAAAACAGATAAAACAGGTAAAGACATCCAGAGATGACAGTGGCATAATATTAGACAGCTCTTAAAACACACCAGCACTGAAAGTGAGGTCATTATGAAGCAAACTTTCCCCCTTATGTACCAGTTCCAGTTTCTTCTAATTGGTTTGTGACAATAGTCAAGGCATCATCGTGCCGTGGGTTCAGGTGTCACATACAGAGACGGGCTATCATATCGCTCAGCTGCAAAATCCCGGCATCCAGTTGTCAGTCTCTCTGGCATCAGCGCACTGCTGACTGCTCCATAAATATGACACCTTGTTTTGTCCTGCTGGTGTCTGGAGGTGCAGTGTGGCCTTTGAGTGGGAGACAAGTAAACTAATAGGCTCTCTCTGATGCATGGGAACACGGGCTCGCGGCTCAACGATTGCCCCGCAGCGACTCCTGACAGCCACATAATGACTGTATACCTGTCAACTGGAGGATATCTGTTGAGCCATAAATACAGAGTTGCCTTTTTGACATCATTTAAAAAAAGAAAAAGAAAAAAAATCAGTGATCAACAGAACACAGGCCGCTTGCACCCAGCCTTTTTTCACAAACAAAATCACAAACTCAGACATGGACAGCCACACATGGAAAGCAGCTTCTGAGGGAAAATGTATGCTATTATAATTGCGATTTTCTGCACTGCACTACACTTGTGTACTATGGTTTGTGTTTGTGTGCGAGTTGTCGACAGGAAGCACAATGCAGCGCAAAGGCGAATGAGATGTAGAAAGCAAGCGTGCTTGTGGGTATACTGCCTAAGGGTTACAGGTGAACACTATCGCTCCATTCTTAGGCTGCAAACACTGTGCAGCAATGAGTAGCAAAGGAAAATCATAAACAAGATCTCTTTCATATTTCAATTGTCTCTCTTATACAGCACTGATGTTAAATGGAGACTTTTGCCTATTCCTAGATTGTTCTCTAAAGAGAGAGAGAGAGAGAGAGAGAGAGAGAGAGAGAGAGAGAGCGGAGAAAGTAATCTCCAAAGCAGTGGTTCTTAACCAGGAGGGCGGAGGGGGCCTCAGGATGACTTAAAATGAAAGTAAAATAAGCTAAGTCAGCTAAAAGTAGGACATTTCTTCAG
This sequence comes from Schizothorax lantsangensis, assembly GCA_027422415.1. Classification (NCBI taxonomy): domain Eukaryota; kingdom Metazoa; phylum Chordata; class Actinopteri; order Cypriniformes; family Cyprinidae; genus Schizothorax; species Schizothorax lantsangensis. The sequence goes on along the minus strand of CM049863.1, from coordinate 8,651,807 downwards.
TTATTTCACCCTCTCAACTGTTATCGAGTAGAAATTACATGTAAAAAAATAAATAAAAAATCTTTAAAGATGGTCTTTAATTGGTATACAAACGACTGGCAAAATCATGTACATTTGTTGTTTAAAAAGAGTGGGATAACTACACATCTGGAATACTGAAATGTAACTATATTAATATTTAATGATAACTATCTTAGTGAAATTTTAAAACTTTCAAAAACTAGGAGTACCCATAGGTTCCCATAGGATACCTAAAGACAAAACTAGGAATAGGGATCCTTTGAATATTTGTTAGTACAGTGGGCGGTCTTAGAATCACAAAGGTTGAGAACAACAATTTCTTAATGTGCAATAACTTAATATGAACTTTTCTCATTAAATGCTCCCAAGGCTATATAATTTGATCTATGCTAGTCACATGCATTTTAGAGCTCTATATACCAACATATCTCATTTGTGTCTTTTTTTTCTCCTAAGAGATGTAAAGTTGCTGAAGCATAACTGAGAGTTCCATTAAGCTACCTGATCTATGAAAGAGCTACTTCTGAGCAATAAATTGTTAGGAAGGCATGTCTATTGCACACCAGACCCCGGACACTCTCTTTGGCAAACAATGCATCCTGTAAATAGAACAAACAGAATTGTTGTGTGGAAATTCAAAGCAAATGCAATTGCACATTAAAAATGCGAAGCACCGGGCAGCCCTCCATGAATGGAAATTATTTATTCTGAATGCACAATAAAGGTCTTTTTATTTATATGGAGGGTTATTTACAACTCACTAGCTGCTTACTGCCCCTGTAATGCCTGTGATATCCCAAAAGCAGCCACTAAATGAATGCATCTTTTCAAGATCAAGCTGGGTGTTTTTCTTCATGAGATATGTGTGGTCTGCTGCCAAGGTTGTGTTCAGTGTATCCTGCTTTAATATCTCCCAGTGCTTTCACACATTTCTATACTGTGGTTGTATTGTTCACAATGCGATGTCTTACAATATTCACATAACTGGCCAGCAGGGAGACACACAAATATATATTCTACATAGATTATAAAACATTTCTGTATATAGACATTTCTTTTAAGTTCCTCAATCATCAGTATTTGAAAGAGAGAAAAAGAAACATGGCACATGTATTTTGAATTGCAATAGTAATGGCTGATTTCACTCACCACATCATCCATAGTTGTATTAAACAGAAAACAGTCCCAAAATAGCTAACACCATTATTGGTTGAGCCAGTGTTGTTTTGTCAGCCTAGTTTGGGTAAAATTGTTCGGTGCTGCTATAAAGGCACACAATTTTAACCTTCATCTTATGCTACTGACCTTATCCTATGTCCTTAGTTGAAAACAAAAACATAATTAGTCATGTAACACTTTTAATGTACAGTATGTACAGTATATTGTACATTAGCCCCATGTGTGTTTGTGTGAGTTAGAGAGAGAGAGAGATCCAGCAATCCTCACACATCTTTCCGCTCTACACACACATAGAAACACTTTCTCACATTTCAATATGAGCTACATTTGTGTAAATTTGGAGAGAGAATTATTGAGCCCAATGAAATAATTGTATGACAGGAAGAGGAAATGAGCAGCCGTGCAAATTAATCACCGCTTTATTAGCGGCTATGCTAATAATACCTACGTTCATGTGACACTCAAATTAATTGATTTAATTGTATAAAACTGGATGAAGCATGGTTAAAGACTTTCATTCTGCATTCAACCATTTCAAATGCTGTTGAATAAGATTCAGAATAAATTCTAAATAAAATTAAATGATTTAAATGTACTGAAGCTTTTACACAACACTCACAACAGTCACACATCTGTGAATATGTTGACACATTTTGCTTATACACACATCTTCATAATGACAGAGAAAGAGACCTGAAAAACCTACAGGGACACTCTCACACCTGTGTCCAAACTGGCATCTATTAAAGGAGTTAACTGAGCTAAAAACAGGAACAGATGCTACACACACACACCTAACACAGACAGGTGACATTGTGTCACAGCAGTGTATCAGAGACAAACACTCACCATGTATGTGTTTGTTTGTGTGAACTATGAGAGCTGTGGCAGATGACTGATATTTTATTGAACGTTTGGGGAGCTCAGAAGAGATGTTATAAGAATTGTACTTGTGGGAGAATAAACAGACACAATTGAGCATAGCTCACTGGGCTAACATAGAAAGACATGGGTAATAGTGCCATGCGTGTGTGAGAGAGAAAACTGCAACAAATTATTCACAGGACAGGAACATACTCGACACACATATGCACATGTGGACATGAATGCTTGGTCTGTTGTATACACTGAAGGTTTTCACATTATTGTAGCAATTAACTGAGCAATACAGTTAACTAAAACAAAACTGGATGAGTAGCTATACATGTGTCAACAGTTCTATCTTTAAAACTTACTTGGATTGATTCAGACTGTTGCTCTGCCATAAAAAGTAGTAACTGAGGAAAAAAACTATTTGTCAAAGACAACAATTTATACTAAATAATGCCAAATACTATATAAGCCCCATTGTAGGCCATGTTAAGAATGGCCTCTTACAAACTCTTAATATAAAAACTCTTAACATTTAGTACCTATATAGTATATTGACTGGAATAGAATGTCTAAAGTGTTAAAATAAGTTTTGTACTATATTGATATAAAGTATATTGAAATTCCAAAACAAGGCCATGTTCATGAATTAATCAATTAATTATTGATTGATTGATCGATTGATCATTTCTTGTAACACATTAGATTAAGGAACACATATTCACTCTTAATTAAGAGTTTTTTTTACTGAATAAACTCCTAATTTGCTGCTTATTAATAGTTAGTAAGGTAGTTGTTAAATTTGGATTAAGGGATCTAAAATATGATCATGCAGAATAATACATTAATATATGCTTTATAAGTACTAATAAACAGCCAATATGCTAGTAATATGCATGCTAATAAACAACTAGTTAATCGTGATAATTGGTCCTTAAAATAAAGTGTTACTATTGTTTCTTCCCAAATTAAATTAATGTTATTTTATAGCTAAATCAAATCTTAAAATTATTGTTTTCACATCTGTTTAAGATAATAATTTTAAGAAATAATATACAAACAAAACATGGCATTACTAGATATATAATATTACAATATAAAAAAGTAGAATATCACTACAATGTCCTGCAACAAAACACCATGCAACACCTCTCTTTAAAGTACTGCAAAACTTAAACTAGTATGTTTGCAGCTCATTGTTCTTCAGTAATCTGGCATATTTTTGACTGAAACAAGATATTCAAAGAGGCAAAACTTTTGTGCAGGTTTTATCAATTGTAAGTTGATTAGACTACAAACAACTAGGCATTACATACTATGGAGCCTGGTATTTGGAGGAGAATGAAACAAAATGTTGTTTTAAAATCATTATCCATTTTAATGTATTTTAATGAAGACATTTTATTTTGTTGTTGGGATAATGTGCACCAATGACTGACCAGGAATTTTGCACAATATATATTTTTTTTATTTGTTGAATATTACAGCAAGATCACAAACAAAGTCCATCCTTCCTCCCATAACTTCACCCAGTTTCAGATCATCCAGTCTGTGGATGGTCTCTGGCCCGCATCCCCACTCTCTTTGCGTTCTGTTATCCAAACTGGGGCCTGGATGCGTTTGGCTGTGCTCTCACTCTCTGTGGCAGTGCATTGTGGGCCAATGCAGAACTTGTAGCCCCAGGCATCCTCTGTTTCAGGTCCACGCGGCCCAGCGCTCACAGATGTTCTCCGATTGATACCGCTCTCCCCACGCTCTTGGAAGCGTGGGTGGCCAACCATCACGCCTGTTGCATCCATTGCTGACACACTATTGGCTGTGATAGGGTGACGTGTGTTGAGCAGAGGGGCGATAGGCGGTCGACTTTTAATCCTGAGAGCATGAATAATCCCGGTGAAGACCCCTGAAGAGCCAGAGGAGATCCTCCTCCAAAAGACTCAAGGAGAGTGACACAATTTTTCTTTTGATTTTCATAATTGTGGAGAATAGGGAAAATACAAATAATAATCTGCAACTAGCCATATAATCCAGCATAGTTGGGATAGCAATATATAGTTTTTTATTATATATAATAAAATAAATAGGCTTACAGGCAGAGTAAGACGTGATGTTGTCCTCAAAATCTTTTACATATGACAAAGATAACCACTTTGTCATTTAACTTTTGAGTGTGTTCAACAATGATAATTTTACATAACATAATTTGGCAGAAATATTCTAGCAGACTGACAGTGAAATAATGTAATTTACTTAAAGGGGTGGTTGACTGTTTTTTTTCTAGGCTTGATTGTGTTTATGGGGTGCAGTCAAAGGTGTTCATGCTTCGTTTAAAAAAAAAAAACGCCCCGATTATTTCCTGGTTTTATGAAGCCCCTCCCTCGGAAATACGTAATGGGCTCAGATTGGTTAGCTGGTCCAGTGTGTTGTGATTGGCTAAACCGCCTCTAGTGCGCGTCTAAACGTCCCGCCCCTCAGCTTAGTGGCATGTGCTCTGGTTGTATTGTAAACAATGGCATCGTCTATATTGTTTATCAATTTGAGCCCGATTGAGACCCAGAGAATATTAGTGAAGAGGATCGTGCAGAACCTGTGCAAGCACGGCTCTTAATGGTATGTATTTTTTTGTTTGTTGTTGGTTCATACTTTTAGATACACTGTTATTTGTAAGTGCTACTGCTTCTGTTAGCTTTTAACACAATAAATGTAACTAATTACTGTACTTGAGTATCTTTTCGGATACTTTGTAGTTTTACTGAGTATCAAAGATATTAGCAACTTTTACTCTCTACTTCACTACATTTTTGAATGAGTTTCTGTACTCTTTACTCAACTACATTTGAAATGAGTGCTGCAGTTACACATTACATTTTGTATGGCACCTAGCTTTTATGCAGAAATTTATTTCTGCTACAAAAGATGTGATATCGCCAACTACAGGGCACTGAAAGTACTATATCTTGTGCGTTTTGCCCTTACTCACCCAAACTTGTCAACAAGGCTACTTTATGTGAATGTGAGCTCCTTAAGTAGTTGTGAATCACAGGTGTTTTATATGACTGCAGCTGGCAATGAGGCCAAAACCAGCACATCCAGTGCAAGAAGACCTTGACTTTTTAATTTAATTTTTTTATGTAATTTTTTTTATTGCAATTTTGAGGTGTTCAGTTTTATTTTGGTTTTAGAAAATAAACGTGATTGCTCTCCTCACAAAGAAGCTCTTTCTTGTTTGTGTTACATGTTCTCTGTGCCTTGTCTTAGACTTTTATGTCACTTCCTGTCTCCCGTGGTGTTTGTAGTCAGTTTGTATCTCATCTTGTTTAGCTTGTTAGTCTCCTGTATATACAGTATATATAGCCCTAGTGTTTCTTTAGTTCTTTGTGAGTTGTTGAATGTAATGGTTGTCTGTTTGCCTGCCATTCTGTTCTTTGTTCCCTTTGGTTTTTGGCTTATTATTTGTTCTAGTTTTTCCATGAAATGCCTGCACATAGATCCTTGCCTCTGCCTGTTTTCCCCAGCTTTTTCACAACATTACAGTTTTTGACTGGAATGTCTCTTTGACTAGTGCGTCTTTGAGCCTATATGTAGTATAAGTAAAATACTTAAGTACTGTTAAAATCAGATACTCTAAGACTTTTACTCAAGTTGTTTTGGAATTGGTGACTTGTAACTTGTAGTGGAGTAATTTTCACTGTAAGGTATCTGTACTTTTACTCAAGTATGGTTTTCCGGTACTCTTTACACCTCTGGCTTTTAATATACTGTTTTATCCAGATTAAAACTTTAATACAGCACAGCAACCTCACGCACGTCCATGTATAACGCTCCTCATTGCTATGTGAAAATAAGTGTATAATTGGAACAGTTTATTGGAGCTGATCTGACGATCTGAATGAGAGAGAGAGAGAGAGAGAGAGAGAGATGCAGAGGTGTGCAGAGCAGGGGGATGCGAGGAACAATATTAAGAACCGCTGCTTCAGAACATATGATTTTGAAACTTGTGAATCGATTAGAATCATTAGAAGACAGAATCGCGATTCATATATGAATAGATTTTTACGTACACCCCTAGTTTTCTCTTCCTCTTCTCTAAAGCAGCGCAGCATGGCCTCGCCCCCTTTGCTGCATGTTCCCGAGGGCGGGGTTTATCTGGGTTTGTGACGTAACGGACCCAGGAACTCATTGTAGTCCCTACCATAGACATATATATCTATGGTCCCTACGAGCCGTTTTTGTAGGTATTAAACTGCAAGAGTTTTAATATCTCCATTTGCATTGAACTTTCAGCGCCGCAACTTTGCAGATATTGTTTATGCTTAAACAGCAACATTACACACTAACTAGTCTCAGCCTCAGACGTCACGCCCACGGACCGTTGGCTAAACGTCTGATGCATATGGCACACTTATCTGGAAACACTTCAGGAGTGTCGAAGTCGTCATCGGATTGGTTGAATTATACAGGATTTCCGGGAGATGTGTGTGTCGCGTTCTTTAACGTTCTGCCTGGAAACAAAGATGCCATGACGCCAAACCCCCTCACGAAAGAAGAAAGCCGTCGTGTTTACAAATGTGACGACGAGCGCTTATCAGGATCAACTAAACGCTGGATTTTCAAAAGTATGTGAAATATTTAAAGTTTGCGGCATAGAATCTTTACAATATGTCCGAGAGTTTCACACACCGGTCTGTTATTGTGGTGACATTTCCATGCACCGAAACGTGACGCTGAACGAAACGAACTGTGATTGGTTGTTTGACATGTCGGTCAAACGGCCTCATGGGCGGGCCTTGGCCAATAAATGCTGCCATCTATTCCAGACCTTCAGCCGTCAGTCTGAAGGTCTGGCTACGCGAGACTACACACTAACTAACATTAAAAAAGTGAAATCGTAATCAACCACCCCTTTAAATTGCATTTTTATATTGGTCTAATTGAAAATCATGGTTTCTGGTTTAAACCTGTTTTGTTCATTTTGACTAAAAACAAATAACACCACCTACAGAAAAAAAATAAAATAATATAAAATATAATAAAGAATTTTGTTTAAATAGTATATATACTGTATATAGACCTACATTATTTAATATTTTGGCTTATGTCTAAAGATAGATAGATAGATAGATAGATAGATAGACCCTATCACTCTGGTCACATTTTTTGCCTTTGTACTTTGACTTTAAAAGGCCTGTGATGTAATAACAGGAATGTTGCTGTACTGCTTTTAAACTGTTCGTCTGAATGCAGGTTGGATTAGCAGTGACAGGTTCTGCTTAGAGTTATTTCCTCATCGCTCTTCTCCCCCACTGGCCCATTTACATTGTCTCTCATCTGATGAGAATGAAATCTAGTGACCCCTCATCAACTTACTGCTGGAAACACCTCAGTTTCTCTCTCACACACCCTCTCTCTGAACTCTAATCATTCAGACATGATAAATGGAGCAGATAGATCAGTCAGTCCAATCTCAGGTCAACATATTACTTTTTATTTTTCCCTGACAGAAAGAGTGAATGTGTACACAGATCAGGCAGAAGAGCTGAGAAAACCACAGAGACAGACAACAATCGAGGAAGAATGGCAGAAAACAAACAGGCAGAAACAAACAAAGAGAGAGTATGGCAGGAGTTTTAATAGAACAAAATCAGTCAGGAAGAGCAGGAATGTGTTAATGACAGATGAAGGGGTGTATATTAATAATGGAGAGTGGAGTGGAATAGAGTTTTACTTATTCAGGACTGCTCGCTCCCCTCTTTATCTCTCTCACACCTTAACAGGGACAGAACAAGTTATTCAGAACTAGATTTTTTAGATATTCTGAAGAAATTCTGCTGCTTGCTGCCATTTTTTGAAGGTGATTTGAGTGGTTGCCAGACTGATGTCAAGTCCAGTAAAATTTATTTGTTTAGCGCTTTTCACAATACACATTATATAGCATAGTATAGTATAGCATAGTATTGTCACATTTATCAGATTAGAGCTGGGCAATAATATAGTTCATATTTTAAGACTATACAAGCAATCAAGCAAGTGAGATGTGCTGTATATATCTCCCTACATGAGTGGTGAAATATTTTGTCCCAAACAACTTCAGGACAAATCATGCCCTACAGCCAGTTTCATTGGTTAAGGTTAGGGTTACAGGTTAAGATTAAGGAGTTAGCACATAGGCAATCAGCAGTGTGATCAACATGACCAATGACATCTTTACAATTGGCTAAGGTTTGTGCTGAACTGGTTTGGGTAAAAAAATCATGCATATGTATTAGACATACCCCAACTTTATATAAAGAAATTGGTGATAATGTAAAAGCAGTTTTCTATATAGTATATAACGCTTTATGTGAGTGTACTGTGTTTATGTGAATAAAATTATATAATATATATCCAACTATATATAGAGAGAGTTGTGCAATAATAGAGTTTACATTTTGCAGTGATATAAACAAATCACAAACAATGATGTGGTTGTTGATAGGTTCTGTTTTTTTTTTTGTGCTGCTAGAATGTTCTCAGTAGTTGCTTACTAGCCTAAGTCAAAAGACCCACCACCAAGTCACTTGGATTGGCTAGTCTGATGGTCTCTAGATATGGCACTATTTAAGTTATGGGATGTTTTTCACCAATTTTATTTTCCGCCATTTTGAAAACATAAGTCTAATTGCTTAGATAAGTAATAGCACACATTTTATGATCAAGTTGCATGATTTTAGGACCCCTTCATTTACAAAAGAGACAAATTTAATGTTTAACTCTAGCATGAGTAACTGCGTTTCTGCAGCTTAAATTATAGCGCATCATGCCAAGGTCATGGGTTTGATTATGTGATAGTAATAGTCAAGTCAAGTCAAGTCACCTTTATTTATATAGCGCTTTTAACAATACAGATTGTGTCAAAGCACTTAACAGTATCAAGTTGGAGGATAGAGTGTCAGTAATGTATAATAATAAGATTAAACACTCAATTTTCAGTTAAAGGCATTTCATTATTGAATTCGGAGATGTCATTGTCTAGCTAAGTTTAGTTTAAATAGTATCTGTGAAATCATAGTAAATGAATGTCTAATAATAGTGATGTTTGACTTCTAACTTGACCTCCAGCTGCTGCAGGTATTCTGTGTTAATTTAACAGCTAGTTAGTCCTTTGTGCAGTTTATCGTAATGTGCTCCACTGACCTGCAATGCTGTGCCTGGCTATTGTTTAACTCTAGTGTGCTGGTTCATGAAACCACTGGTGCCCTAGCAATCATGTTATTCTCATAGTCTTGATTGTTAAAACAAATTGAATGCAAAAGAAACTTGAAAAGAAAGAAAGGGTGTTTGAAATGGAATCAAAGGTGCAAAAGAGAGCCCATCTGTGTGTGACTGATAGCAAAGAGTTTAAGCGTGTTTCTACAGAGCCACGTTCACATACAGCTGCCTTTGCTCATTACAGTCGAGCATAACTCACATTGTGATGTCGGCCGTATATGTCAGAGAGTCATCTCAACCCATCTACCGCCCGCTTTCTTCTGCTGCTTTCTGTCAATCCATCACAGGCCCAGCCACACACACCTGCCGCCCTCCGGCAGGCTGTAGCTGCAGGCCACAACTGCCTCGCCGGTGACTGCTAGTGCACTATGAAGGAGCCTCATTTCCCTGTCAGATGTTGAGTGGGTGCTGCAGCAGCATTTGGCATCTAGAGTCTCAGGAGGCACTGTTTGCGTGAACATAAGTTGGATCATTGCACTTAAAAGCAACGTCTGTGCACAGTGTGCAAATTGAATGTTGAGTCCTCCTCTGCAGGTTCACAGCAACTTTAAGAAGCAATTTGTCTCTACGGCTCCTCATGGGACACTTCCTGTTAATAAGGAAGAGCTCAGCAAGCCATTTCAGACACGTTGTAGTTATAATTAAAGGTTCAGACAGATGTCACAAATACAGCTGTCCATTTGAAATGTCATGCTTTACAGTAACTGGATTAACGCCACATTTTCCTCTAAGGTGAGACATGTTTTTGTCCCTGTGCTTCCAGGAAGACCCGACTAAAGTCTTCATGAATAAAAACAAGGGTTTTAACCCTGCCAGCTTAGCTCGCCTTTAGACAGAGATTCCTCCACCAAAATAAAAGAAGCACACGTTGTAGACATCTCCAGTCTGTTCGAGGACTGAGTCTGGTCATGGTACTCATGCAGTCCTGGAAAACAGAATACACAGGCGTTACATAGGATTATTGAAGCCACCGCACAAAGACAATGGTGGGAGTTGATACATCGAGAGAGATATGCATGGAGTGACAGCCATGGCAGGCGCATGGAGCGCAGAGATAGGAGGAATTAACTCCGTTACAAGGCCGCAACAACAGCTATTGTCTGCGTAAACATCAACAAGAGCTCAGCGCTCTCCAACTTGTGGATTTGACGGCCGAGATTGAGATGATGCGCCGAGCTCATTGTTTGCTAAATGCTATTAACCGCCGCGCCACTGACGCATAAAAGTACAAGCTGATGTAAATGACAATTCCGCTGTCATAATCCACACACTGATGGGAAACCTTACAGCAGCCTTGTGTCTTAACAACAGATTACTTCCTGAGCCTGGCTCTTCACCTCTTCCCAAAGACTGATGCCACAGGATTTCTGCTTCTTTATACATCCGCTGATGTTCATTCTCCCTCTTTCATTCTTCCATTGATCCCTCCACAGCATTCAGGTTCTGCCAACGGTTCATGCCTGCAGGGGTCCACAAAACCCATTATCAGGTAGAGCACCCACCTCCATGCTCTTTAACTCAAAGATATTTGATTTTTTTAGGGTGTGTATTAGTGTGCGTGTGTGTGTGCATACATGTGTCTTTCTTTAACCTTTGATTTGAAACCTTTTTCAAATAATACAAATAGTTATAGTAATAATAACAATAAAAGTTTAAATTTCACAATGAATAAGTTCGCATCACAGTCAAATTATAAGCAAAGTACCTTCATTCATTAAATTCAAAGTACAAACAAATAAAAAAGAATTAGACACATAATTGCTACGTGAAATTATTGATCATTTACTTAAAACGATAGAGAGAGTTCACTTGAAATGTTCATGTTCGTTTGTTTGGAATGTTCACATAAAAGCTATTCACGTCAACCACTCTCAGACCCCATAACAAACCAGGTTAATCAGTACATCACTGTGGGAATTGCCATTGCAGTCATTTACTACTGGGGCTTTCAAATGAAAGCCCTCATTCAATCAAACAAATCTTAAGTAGTTCAATATAAATGAGTTTGCCAGCTAAATGGCAACCAAAATAAAGTTCTCAGAAATGCGCACACATGCCAATTAAGTGAGTATAACACAACAAGACAACATGCATCCAATGCATTGGACATGCTGTGGTTTTGGTTAGCTGTACGTTCTGTTCATTTGTGGGCATGTGTGTAGTGTGGTACCTTTCACCAGGCTGTGCAAGTACAGTGTGTGTATGTGGCTGGCGGCAAGCATTGGGTTGGATATCTGCCACCCCAGATAATTCACTCTATTGGGCTTTTCAGCAGACACTGGATGGGCCATGGGGAATCAAGCCAGAACATCAGAACTGAGTTGCACTGGCTTACATTCCAGTATTTCAGGAACTCTCATTCATATTGAGATAAATTAGTCACCTGATTTCAATTGACTATGTATACTTTACTAGACAAATGCATTATGGCTATTATTTCAATATATCACTTTTTTTTGGCCCGTTAAACAAAAGTAAGACCAGGTTCTTTGTATGGGAAGGTGGAGCAGATGTATATGATCATTACAATGTTCATGTGGCATGCTGGGTCTTGCTTCCTCTTTTGACTCTGAAACCCAAAGTAGCAGTTCCTGTGATCCAGCCTGAGGGGCAGCAATGCATTGTGGGAGTCAGGTACTTGCTTATAATAGCATAGCTGTTTTTCAGTATAACAGACCTACCAATGAAATATTTAATATTCACAACAGAAATGTGCACCATTCAGAATGCCCTTTAAATTTCAATTTAATTAATGAATTTGAATTGAGGTAGCCGACTGAATGCAGAACTGTCATTTTAATTGAACTAGAATTCAAATATATATTTTTTAAATTACCCATAATATGTTTTCATATAAACAACATATGAGGAATTTCCTTATATAATAGTAATGCTCAGTTTGAAATTGATTGAACTCATTTACATAAATCATATTACACTTTATATATATATATATATATATATTATAAATTATAATTTTTATGCACTGTGATGGAAGAATGCTTCATTTCACAGAAATGTTTTTTGCATAAGTCAAGAAAATTAATGATGCAATTATTTAGTTTTGTCACAAAACTTTTGTGTCTGTAGTTCTTTAAATATCTCTTCCTGTTATTTTAATTTAAATTCTAATTGAACATCCTGTGAGGCATGTGGCCAATTCAAGTTGAATTCTAACGTATTAACTGAAATTCTAAAATTAATGTACATAAAACTCACCCATTCCTAAAAAAAAAGAAAAAAAAAAGACAACCATCCAACTAAAACATCTCCAACTCAAATGCAAATAAGAAAAAGAAAAATAGATGATCTGTAAAGGTTAATGTGCACAATCAAGCATTTACACGTTATGGTGCGGTTGTGTGTGTATGGATTTACTATGCATGAGCATGTGTCCCTCATGACATCAAAAGACAGAGACAGAGATGAAGAATGTGTCGCTATGTGTGTATGTGTGTGTTTGATGGCACTTGAAGTCGGGTTCTGTCCCCACGTTCCCGTTTCCTGAGGGCTCGGACTCAGAGAGTTGTCACCTTGGAGTATTCCGGGGCCTGTGAAGCGCTCCAGTCCTCTGTGAGAATGTCACGTCCCGCCCAGGGCAGTTTTGACAAACAGAGTATATATTGATACATGATAAAGTATGCTAGAAATCACCCCACTGCTAAAGGCTACTATAGTTTTAATATCATCATTTGAATTAACAAGCATTCTGTGCAGGAATAATGAGTCTTCATTATTCAAAACATCATCCTTAGTCGCAGAGCTCTCGGGCTATTACGGCATGAGAACTTAATGAAGAGAAGATAAAGAAGGGTTGAGATAAAAGTTTCAATGGCCTCACTCAGTAACCAGAATTAAATTTTAATGCAGGGTGGGAGGTGATGGATGGGCAGACTAGAGCTGATGCCCGCTGAGGTGGAGGCCATCTGATGACCACGTACAGGAGCTGACATATGGATCCTGTCTATGCCAGCCTTTAGATTTGGGTTTTACGATGGAACGTCATGACCTGACAATTTGCGATGAGATTAACACCTAAAACATACTATGCTTAGCGATTCAGGTACATCCAGATAAAAGGATTAGATGAATGAAAATTACAGTTCTTCTGCACTTCAAAACAACAACAAAAAAACATCTAAATTTAATATTTATGTACTGTATTTGAAATACATATAAAATGTCCATCCGTTTGGATTACACAGCTTTACCATACACAAAGTAATACACTTAATGTGATGCATATTTGTATTTAAATGAAACAGGTACGATTTCTGTACTCAAAAAATATGGCATAGTTTATTGACTATTTGAATCTATTTGATTTTATTTCAATCAGAAAATCATAAGTCTTAAATGTAGGCCTAATATATATTTTTTTTAATGTGTGTGGAACGTCCCTTACACTCCAAAGTGGCCATTTTTTGGTGGCGGTGTATTTATTTATTTTTTTTCTTCTTCTTCAATAAATCAATGCTATTGGTCACCCTTTACGTCTGTCTGTCTGTTTTACAAATATTTAGCCAGTGAGAGCGAGGTATTAAAAAGAGCTTGCGACTAAATCTTGTTGGATCCGCTTTAACTGTCCGTAAAATCTCATAACTCCAACCCCTCTATCTTGACTGACTGAATGAACTGAAGTTCCACAGCAGCTGAACGAAGTCTTGCCAGGGTAAATAAAGATCTTGTTGTTTGAATAAGTACAGCGTTTTCTTTACGCAAGAAACACTATGTCTATAAAGGCTCATATTTTATGTATTTGAGATGCATTTGCCATCTAGTCATAGCCAATACATTTAGCCTGTGCATACAGTAGCATTTCTAAAATGAGATTTTGGCCAAATGTGTTTCACAACAGGAAAAACTGAGCGCCCATATAGCTACAACAAACTTTGTAACCTGTTGATGAAAACATAATGCGATGCCGCCGTTTTAATGACGGACGAAATGCACTTTTGCACACATTCGCTGGTCAAAAACCCCGTAAATTAACTGCATTTGAGATTGACAAAAAGTGACTGAGTGATCCTCGTCACCTAGGTAAAATATATTTCTAAAAAATGTATTCTTTGATTTATGATTGCTGATACACTTAATTTATTAACATTTAATCATATTATATGGTCGCATGGTTCATGTTTATGCTGTTAATATGCACATATTTGCTAGCTAGCTAATTTCTTAATCTAGCTCGTCTTCACATGTATAAACGTAGTAAAACATGGTTTTAAGTAATGTTTTAGTAATTAAAACAAAACATTACAGAATCAGATCACTGTGAAATATTAATATTTTATCATGCAGAATGTAATATTCTGTATATATATATATATACGTATATATATATATATATATATATATATATGTATATATATATATATATATATATATATATATATATATATATATATATATATATATATATATATATATATATATATGTGAGATTAGGAGGGGAGAGTTCTGATACAATTCAAACTGTTCACTGCAAAATGTTTTCATTGCTGCCTTGGGAAAGTGTAGTGAATAAGAGACCTTCAAGAGACCAACATCCCTGGTCCTCCACACAGTATCAAGTTTTTGCCAGGTAGGCAGATACATGTTGGATATGCTATAGTAACGGTATGGCTATAGTTTCTTATAATCTCCTATTTTGACTGGAATTGTGTTGGACATAATTATTTAAATTTTATTTCAAAATAGTTTGGCAAAAATACTTGACTCATTCCTTAACCTTCCCCTCTTCTCAATGACATACATAAACATGTTAACCAAATAATACAAAGTAGCTTATAAAACCAAACAGAACAGCTAAAAAAACGAAAGCATTTGAAACTATTATTTTGTTATTTAATTTGTCAAAAAGCTTCATACAAGTAGCCTATAATCTGAACTGTAAGTCATTATTCACAGATAATATTCCCCTGTGCCGAAGCTCTGAAATGGAGTCATGTAGAGTACAAAATTGTCGAGTTGACATACTTTGCAATAACAGCATACAGGTTTGGAACGACATGATGTGATTACATTTATAAAAGCATTTGTGTGTGTATGTTTGGATGTGTTTTTTCCCAGGGGCTTCAGACTCGAGTGTGATGCCCACTGGAGGACATCTTTGTGAATGGAGACATCTGATGAATGAAAGGGTCTGGTGACCGATCTACACTCTGCTAGCATAAAGCATGTGGTCTTGTTGAGAGAGACTCACAAATCTAAACATCTCTGACTCTTAAGTCACCATAGAAGCCCTCTAGCCTGCAGATGCAGACTTGGATGAGTGTGATACTTCCTGTGTGCGTTTCAATGCTTGAGGAGAACTGTGAGTTCAATGTATCCAACCACAATCATGTGGATTAGGCTGTTTACATGAATTTACCAGCCTCCAGGGATACAATCACGGTGTAAACTAACAAGAGAGAGTCTGTGGATAGTAAATTAAAGCAATAAGCCACGTGAGGTTGTGCATTACAGTGGTTTTACCACGGTTAAGGGATGTTGTTAGGCACAACTTGAAGTGGAACCAACACTCAATAAATAATTAGATTTGTTAATAACAGTCACGATAAACAATTATTTTGTCAAGTTATTTACTTCGTTAACTGTAGGCTGTTTTCAAGTTGGTGCATTTAAATACAAATCAACTGATCTGGAGGCACAAGTGTGCGTATATTGGCTATAGTTTCAGTGAATGAGGAATCATTTATTTTGGGCATACTTTAGTGCAGGGGGAAGACTAATCTTGGTTATCATAATAAAGTGTCAGTTTATATTGGGAATATGAAGAGAAGTATATATATATATATATAAGCCCACTAGGCATGCTGCTTTCTGGTTTGTCTGTAAATACTTGATGGTGATAGCTGGAAGGCCAGCTAGTATACTATTACTGTAGTCCACCTTTGAGATGACAAGAGCAGGAGCAGCACAGCACAATACTGTAGGTAATGTCTGATTTTCCTAATATTATAGAGCAAAAATCTGCAGTGCTAGGCCATGGATTTGCTTTGTGTAGATGAGATGGTTTCTTTATTGATGTTTTTTTTTGTGAGTAATAAATTAGATGTTTGTTGACAGGAGAAAGCATCAGCGATCTCAGGTTTTTACAAGTGCCTCCCTGTGGTTCAGGTAATCGGCCCAGTAAAGCCACCGCGTCTGTGTTTGCTTTAGAAAATGACTTACACCTTGTCACCATACATCAAGCCTCCATACATGTGCTGCCAATGTGCATTTCAGAATATAAAATGCTTATGTTGGGCTGTATAATCTTTTTAAAATAACCAATTAATGCCTCTACTAGCACAATAAAGTTGGACATCAAACTCAGGTGCTCCATGGAAAAAGTAAATATTATTTGAGTGTGTTTAGCTCAGCGGTTTTACGGCTCTAAGCAGAGAGCATTTCACACTTCAAAGAGTGAGTTTGGTTTTCTACACTCCCATAAAGGATCTCCCTTCATAACACCAGTCTGTTTATGATGGTCATATAACCATAATTAAACAGAGACATGTGTTTCCTTGCGTTGCCTGGAACAGTGATGACTATGCAGACAGGAAAGGCTTTCTCTCTCGATTTCTTGCTCTCTCAACTGTTTTTAACATTATTTTTCAGAGTGAGCTCTCTTCAGTAAAGAGTATGTTCTTAATTTTTTTTCCACCAAAATGTAAATGTCCTGAACTAAATGCAGATTACATTTATTCATGACGGCCCACAGAGAGATGGAGAGAGATAAAGACCGAATTCTCCAGTGATTCATTTGTCTTCATTGTTTGACTCTGTTAGTAAGACAAACTATATTTTGGATTTTTGAAAAGTTATAGGGAGTTTAATTAATTAAAAAATTCTGATAGTTGAAGAAACACCAATTTATAATGTAAAGCCAAAACATGTACCTAGTAACAAGCTCATTGAGTTATTACTGGTCAAACTCGGCATATGGTAGCCTGGCACACAAATATATATCATGTATTGGCAAAGTGTAATCTAAAGGAATTTACAGCATCATGAACGCCAACATTACTGATTACTTCAGCTTCTATAATTTGCCCCATTGTATCATTTCAGTGGGATTTATAGTCATGGTCCACATGGCTGAAGAGTGCCGCCCACTTCTGAATCTGAACGACCTCACAGCAAACATTCACAAGCCCCAACCAGACGAAACTATAAAACAGCTCACTAATCATTTCAATCCACGCCAGGACTACAAACCTGTCATAACCTGATTTGTGTTGTTTCTTACTTTCTTTTTGTTTCACCTTTTCTCACCTGACCACTGATTTTGAATGACGTCCTACAACAGTTGGTGCCAATCACACTTTTAACCTTCTCAAGGTCAGTTCTTTTCAAACTCTTAACCAGATTTTCTCACTTCTGAAATGCAATGACAAGCTGTTATTGAGGCTCTGTTATTGATACAATGAATGGCAGATTTGGTTAGTTTTGGAATCAGTTGACACCCACAGGCTTCTGTACAGGTATTTGATTTAAGAAAAGGAGGAGTGCCTGGCACAGAGCTGCGTCTCCAGAGAGAATCTTTCCTCTGATTTCCCTTGAAATCATAAACAGCTGTTGTTTAACTAGATCGGATCAGTGTCACACGGCTCCAGGCCAGAACAGGAGCCACAGCAGTCCTGATCATGCAGTCTGTCATCCCAATATATCTTGTACTTTCACTGTCCTTCTCTCTCTTGTGCAGTAATGTTCACTATATGGCCCATGACATGTTACCTGGGAATGAGAAGAGAAATCTGAGACTGTGAATATTTTAAAAGATTGAATATTTATCATTTTTCGTGGGATAATGGAATGCAATATTACCAAAAGTGTCACAACAGTAAGTCTGCTAAATATATTAAGCAAAATAATTTAACCAAAAAATAAATAAATAATAATTAAATTAAATCAAATAGTGACACTTTTGGTAATATTGCATTTCATATATATATATATATATATATATATATATATATATATATATATATATACACATTGTATAATATATACAGTGTATATATATATATATATATATATATATATATATATATATATATACATACATACATACATACATACATACATACAGTTGTGCTTATAAGTTTACATACCCCTTGCAGAATGTGCAAAATGTTAATAATTGAAACACAATAAGAGGGATCATGAAAATTGCATGTTATTTTTTATTTAGTACTGTCCTGAATAAGCTATTTCACATAACAGATGTTTACATATACTCCACAAGACAAAATAATAACTGAATTTAAAAGTTTATATGCACTTGAATCTTAATACTATGTGTCATTTCCTGGATGATCCACGACTGTTTTTATATTTTGTGATAGTTGTTCATGAGTCCCTTGTTTGTCCTGAGCAGTTCAACTGCCTGGAGTTCTTCAGAAAAATCCTCCAGCACAACTGTTAGGTGCTTTGACACAATCTGTATTGTTAAAAGCGCTATATAAATAAAGGTGACTTGACTTGACTTGACACATTCTTTGGTTTTCCAGCATCTTCTGCATATTTGAACCCTTTCCAAAAGTGACTGTATGATTTTGAGATCCATATTTTCACACTGAGGACAATTGAGGGACTCATACACAACTGTTACAAAAGGTGAAAACATTTACTGATGCTCAAGAAGGCAACACAATGCATTAAGAGCCGGGGGGTGTAAACTTTTGAACAGGATGTTGTTTAACGATCATATTTTTTCATGTAGTATTGGACTTCAGAAGCTACATAAATACTTACATTTTTCCCAGAAGACAAAATAAGTACAATGTACCCTGATCATCCAGTTTAAAAAGTTTACAACCCTCCGTCTCTTAATGCATTGTGAGCCCTTCTTGAGCATCAGTACATGTTTTTTAATACAACTTTTGTAATAGTTATGCACGAGTCCCTCAATTGTCCTCACTGTTAAAAGATGGATTTCAAAACCATACAGTCACTGTTGGAAAGGGTTCAAATATGCAGAAGATACTGGAAAACCAAAGAATGTGCAGGAGCTGGAGGATTTTTCTGAAGAACAGCAGGCAGTTGAACTGCTCAGGACCAACAAGGGACTCATGAACAACTATCACAAAACAGAAAGACAGTCGTGCATCATCCAGGAAATGACACACAGTATTAAGATTCAAGGGTATGTAAACTTTTGAATGGGGTCATTTTTATAAATTCAGTTATGAGTATATGTAAACATCTGTTATGTGAAACAGCTTTTTCAGGACAGTACTAAAAAAATAACATGCAATTTTCATGATCCCTCTTATTTTGTTTCAATTATTAATATTTTGCACATTCTGCAAGGGGTATGCAAACTTATGAGCACAATTGTATATATATATATATATATATATATATATGTGTGTGTGTGTGTGTGTGTGTGTGAAAAATAAAATAATTCCACATTCTCCATGCAGCTTGTATAGTGTAGCTTATTTAGGACAGACTTCAATTAGCTACTTATTCTTTATCATAGTTCTACAGCAGCTTAGTTTGCTACGTTTTAGTAACACACCCAACTAGATACACTCTTCTTGCATTCTCTAAACTCTCTATACTGCTTTAGATAGAAATGCAGTAGAACCAGACCTTACAGCCAGG
Source organism: Schizothorax lantsangensis (assembly GCA_027422415.1). Lineage (NCBI taxonomy): Eukaryota > Metazoa > Chordata > Actinopteri > Cypriniformes > Cyprinidae > Schizothorax > Schizothorax lantsangensis. The sequence continues at coordinate 8,631,887 of CM049863.1, read as the reverse complement.
ACCATTCTAGCCTACGGATGGTAATTTACAGCTCTGCGAAGAACCCTACACTTGAGTGTGGTCCAACTCAATAAACCTTACCACAATAAATTCTTGTTTGGACCAATCACCTCCTAGGGGCAAATCCAAAAAAAAAAGGCAATCTGAAAAGTACCTTCAGTTGAAAGTTGAAAGAGCAGGTGTCCTATATTATCATTAAAGTATTTTGCATATACAGGACATACAGTAAATGCTGGCAACAAACACAGAAACACGAAATCTTTTCAGATGAACCCTGCCAGTGTATTTTATGCTTCTATATGTGAAAGTGTCTTTTTAATAGTAATGAGCCATTGTGTTGTGAACATTTTTTTTTACATACTACGAGGTGGGGCAGATGAAGAGTCCTATAGAAAAAGAGTTTGGGTTATTTTGCAGTGTATTATACAGTATAGTGAAATGTGAGATAGCAGAGAAAATTATAGCACGCCAGTCCTCTAGTCTGGCCTTCAGCGTCAGCGGAGTCTGAACTTTAAATATCAAACACAGCCGCTTTTACTGCAACTGTCTGTTACTGTCTGACAAAGACCATAGACCCAAGTACAGATCTACAGGGCTCAGTCTGAACGCATGAATGCATAGAGATGAACATGGGGAACTAGGTGTTTTCTTGTGAGCGAGTGTGTGATGTAAGAATCCTGTGAGTTGTGTAATGTGTATGTTTGAATCAGAGACAGGATCTGTTCACACACACACATTATGAAAACTAAAACTATAGACAAACATCCAAGTTTCTTTTGATAATATTTCAGAAAATAGCTACTATAGAAAATAGTGTAGAGCTGGCAGTACAATGCGTTTCTGTTCTACACAATTGTTACTTGTCAAATTGGACTATATGACACAAATGAGATTTGCCAAGCCAGACTCTGTAACATCAATGGCCATTTATTTCTTACTGGACAATGTACATAAATTATCAATTTTATCACATTTAGCTATTTAACTAGCTAATACATTTTTTAACTTACAACTCTGTTAACTTTGTCCTTCAAGGTCACATAAGACATTTTTTTTCTCTCACCTGGAGAAAAAAAAAAAAGAGAGAAATTTAACAAATTAAATGTATATATAAAAGTAGGTTTTTCAGTCTGCCACTGTGTGTCTGTCTATAAGTAAAGAGCGCAAAAACAGACTGCATCTTAATAATCATTAGAAATCTGAAGATTTGGTATTAAGAAGTGACTTAAGGCCAAAATTCTATAAAATGTAGCTTGGTGCAATGGGTCAACCGTTTTCACATGTGTGGTCATGGAGGTGAAGAAGAGATCAAGGCAGTTCTAGAGAGGTGTGTCATGACACCATCAGCACTGGGTGGATGTTTTTGGCTTTGATAGTTGGCTGTGTTTATGCCGTATACTTTGTTTAATTGTGTCTCTGTGTTAAAGAAGTTCTTTAGCAGAGTGACAGTTTTATGTTCATGTTTCAACAGATCCCAGTCAGTTACAGACACACTGTAAGACACAACAGAGGCAAATGAACTGAAACTGCACATTTGCCATTTTCCACATAGAGTGTCAAACACCCTTAAATGTCAATATGTGGCACTGCAGGGGCGGGTTTTGTACAAGATTGTACTTCCTGCCCGCATACCTTATATGAACAGTAACAGTGAACACCCAGTGTTTTACTGCTTTCAAACTGGAATTGTACGTTCCATTTTCTCCACAGAGAATTCTTTAAAAAGAGTTTTCAAATAAAAGTGTGGCTACATTATGCTTCTCTGTGCTCCATTCACTTTATTCTTTATTTATTTATTATAAATAATTAATATTAATATAAATAATATTAATATACATTTAAATTTGGTTATTTATTATACTTAATTTGTTTAATATGTCGTTGGGGTTTACAAGACAACAAATTAGTAAGTTTATCAATTTGAATGCGCTGACACTATCTATTACTACACTACTATTAGAACAAAACTTGAAATGATTTGAGCTGAATGAAGACACTATTGTCTTTTGAAGACAAATTTTGCAACATCGACACTGTTTTTGAACTTGAATCAACATTGTACTGACTAAAGCTGAATAAAGACATTGTTGTCTTCTGTAGAATTCAATTTGTTTTTATAATTGATGAACTACACATTTATTGAACTGGACCAACACTGAATTGATTTGAGCTGAATAATTATACTATTGTCTTGTTACAGCTGCTTTACAGCAGAATTTGGATTGGTCTCATTTTTGATGAAGTTTGAATAATTGGTGCAGCTATGGATGTTAACAACCGTAGTACTTTACTATAAGAGAAGCAGGGGAAGATATGATATGACAACCAATTATATGCAGCTAAAAAAAACACTTTTTTCCAGCAGTGGGTGTGTCTTGAAAAGGCTAACACTGATTCACAAAGCTTTATTTCACAGGAGGGAGTTGGCCATCAGACACAGAAACACTCATTTCCCATTATTTAGGGGGGTAGTGGGCGGTGTCAGAAAAAGACATTAGAGCTGAGCGCACAGTTCATTAGCAGACAAGAGTGACGGCAGGTATGTTGTCCATTAATTAAAATAATCACATCATAGGTGCTGGAATAATTCATTAACTCAGATTTAGTTAAGGCTTAATTTAATATGTTACTGTTGGTCAGGAGGACAGAAGAAATGAAGTGAGGAAAGACAATGAGGATATTATGCTACAGGATTGAAATTGTCAATTTGTGTTGGGCTGCTCCGCTGGGGACAGCTTTCCCTCTTTCTGCAGATCTATCATTTCACGAAAAAGAAAAGAGGCAAACGTATGGGGGAGGGATACCAGTCGCTTACTATTTTTAACTGCCCCATAAATCTGTTTTTAAATTCCCTTCCATTTAAAATACCCTGGTGAAGCGTGCCTTCATACAGCCTGTTAAGTACCACAATCCATGCATGGCGCTACATTTATCCTAACAGTGTAATTGGTCCAGCTCCCTCGGCTGGTGGCTCAGTTACCGGTCCTCCCCCAGGCCTGCAACCAGGAGAAATCCCAAATCACCCAAGGATCCCACGCACAAAGACCCAGCACAAAGACAACGGCAGAGAGAGAGAAAGACAGGTACCCTCTCTGCAAACATCAACTCCAGTGTTTCCCAGCATTTTTGTCTCCTGTATTACCACAGGGCCAGTATGGTCTATCATCCCTTCAGCGACACCAATATCAAAAATCTATTTAAGACAAAATGGTGCTCAACAAGAGATGCTTAACAAAATTTGTTTTGTATGCTGACATGCAATTATCATCATTAATAAGTGTGCCAACAGCATAACCAAATGCAATTACAAAAATAAGGTCAGTTTTCGAACAGGTTTCCCAAAAAAATAAAAATAAATCGACATTGATCCAAACACACAGTCCCATAGACACATTCCATTCGTGGAGCTAGTTGCTGTGTGGGGCTGGTCATGGTGCTTAAACAAACAGAGAAATGTTTTAAAAAAAATAAAATAATAATAAATAATCTCCTCAATCGCAAATACTGATGACCAAATAACATTTTGTCTAAGTTACTTTTATTTTAAATATAACCAAGATTTTCCCTGAAACCTGTTTAAGTACCCCTTAGGGGATGCCTATCCATGTTTGGGAATCACTGAGCAACTCCATGCTGGCTAATAGTTCCACTAGAGGGAAGTGTGTTTGTGTATGTGTGTTTGAGATATGGGTTGGTTCTACAGTCAACAGATGAAAAGCATCACACACACACCCAGAAACACACTATCACCCTGAGCACATTTGCTGTGCGGCACCATGCACGTTACAATTACGTGCAGGAGGACAAAAGCCTGAGAGAGGGGCGGCAGAAGGCCGACTGGCAGCGAGTTTCACCTGCAGCTAAACTCAGAGGAGGGGCCGGAGAGGGTGAACGGCGCATAATCAAGCCCAGCACTAATTTAGAGACTCCAGCTGCTCCTGCCAGAGGGGCCCAGGAACACCTACCACTAACCCCAGACGCTCTCTCTTGCTCTCTTTTCCTGTTAATCATCCAAACGACCTCCTCCTTTTCTCGCTTCATGGATGCCAAAACAAAGAGGCAGCAGTGTCAAACACCTTCAAATGTCAATATGTTTGGGGTGGAACTGCAGGGGCGGAGCTTGTATATATGTTGTGCTTCCTGCTCACATACCTTTTACGAACATCAACAGCGAATGCCCAGTTTTCTGAAATAGAACATTAACAAATGTTAGGTTCATTGTAGAAATATGTTGTCATGTAGCCTAAAAGTGCTTCATGTGGTAATGTCTAAATTTAGTAAAAAAAAAAAAAAAAAAAAAAAAAAAAATATATATATATATATATATATATATATATATATATATATATATAAAAATGTTCTTTCAGCATACTTTCTGATGTTTAGTCATGTTTATTCGCACTATAACTTGTAGGCATATTAGGTAAAACTTTAGAATACTGTTCCATCATAATGAATAACTACACAGGAAAACTTGAGTAACGCAATATTAGTGTTCTACTATTAACTAACAAGAAACTCTGATTAATGAATTAGTAAGTAATAGTAAATAAAGAAATTACTAATTATTTGGATCAGTATTCTAAAGTGAATAACATGATAGCTCTCTAGTAATGACTGAAATCATTGTAAGCTTTTGAGGGTTTTGTAAAGTACTGGATAGTAATGACTCAAGTGTTACTACGTCAATCTAAAGGAATTACTAATTATTTGGATCAGTATACTAAAGTGAAGATCAAGATAACACCCTAGTAATGATGGAAGTCTTTGTAAACTTTTGAGTTTTTTTAAGGTTCTGAATAGTAAATCTTTTCAATGGATTTGGTAACACTTGAGTCATTACTAGTGGGTTACCATGATCTTCACTATATAGTCCAGGTGATATGTGCAAAATTTGAGGCGAAATGTTCACTTTTTCATAAAAGCATGAAACTTGGTACACTTATATAGTTTGGGGCCCTGAACATTTTCAGAAATGGAGCCATCACAAAAACACCTTGTGGTAGCCATGTGAACCATTTTACTTTCCGCCATAACCAAATTATGTATTTTGTGTCATATCTCCTGAACCAAACACGATAACACAGAAAAGGTGATGTCTACCCCTAGGTTTTGATGGTCAAGGAATACATTGATACCACATACATCTGTTATAACATAAACATAAACTGTTCAGGTGAAGAGTTAATGGTGAAATCAGTAATGTGAGAAGGAAGTCAGGTATCACAGCATTTATAAGTCCATATTATGTCTATACATTTTTTTCTTTCTTTGATAATTAACTAATATTTTATTCAATAATACAATAAAAGATTGTTTTCAAGAATACAATCACATATTTCAGAGATATGAAAAAAATAATCCCAGGTAAGTATATTTCTTCTTACCTCTCAGGTAGAGTAAGGTAGGCGGTATTATGTTTCCAATACATTCTTGTTCTCTCTCAACAATGCTCTAACATTAAACGCAGATGGCAATGCAATCTTGCTAACCTGCTTTCTATGTGCACCTATTCTTGTTACGGTCGTGGCTGTAGAAAAGGCGCTCGACGAAGGAGTAGACAAAAAGGAGTATTTAATGGCATCAGCACACATAAACCATACAATAACTTTAAACACAGACAAAGACAAGGGGAGAACTGAAGACCTATAAAGGGACAAACGGATGAGCTAAACAAGATGATTAATAAGACACAGGTGATAAGACTTAACGATAATTAATACACAACAGGTGACAGAAATAAACGATGATGACTAAAGACAGGAAACAGACCAAATAAGGTAAACCAGGAACTAAACAGAAACTGACATGTAACAGTTATCTCCTGCGCCGTAATAGCAACATCGAGGGAGGGGGAGGCGGGCGCCCTGGAGGCTGGAGCAGATCCAGGACATGGAGTAGACATGGGAAGCCTCCAGGGCGGGTCAGGGGACTCCAGGAACCATGGCGGGACTGGAGGCTCGGGAGGCCATGGTGGGTCAGGGGCTTCGGGAGGCCATGGCGGATCCGGGGATTCGGGAGGCCATGGCGGATCCGGGGCTTCGGGAGGCCATGGCGGATCTGGAGGCTCGGGAGGCCATGGCGGATCTGGAGGCTCGGGAGACCATGGCCTATTTCTCTTGGGCGGCCATGGTGGGTCAGGGATCTCCGTGGCCTTGGCTCTGGGCCCGGCCACCCAGGCAGAGGATATATAGCCCCCCCCCAAAATTTTCTTGGGGAAGCTCCCCTCTGGTGGGCATTCTGGAGGAGCGGGCTCTTGAGGAGGCTCTGGAGGAGCGGGTTCTTGGAGGTGCTCTGGGGGAGCGGACACTAGGAGGCGCTCTGGAGGAGCGGGCACCAGGGGGCGCACTGGAGGCGCGGGCTCTTGAGTGGGCTCTGGAGGAGCGGGCACTAGGGGATGCTCTGGAGGAGCGGGCACCAGGGGGCGCTCTTGCAGCGCGGATTCAAGACGGCTGGGCGGAACCAGCGGGACTTCAGGACGGCTGGGCGGAACCAGCGGGACTTCAGGACGGCTGGGCGGAACCAGCGGGACTTCAGGACGGCTGGGCGGAACCAGCGGGACTTCAGGACGGCTGGGCGGAACCAGCGGGACTTCAGGACGGCTCTTGTGTGGAGCTGCCGCTGGAGGGCACTGGCGTGGAGCTGCCACTGGAGGGCACTGGCGTGGAGCAGCCACTGGAGGGCACTGGCGTGGAGCAGCCACTGGAGGGCACTGGCGTGGAGCAGCCACTGGAGGGCGCTTTTGAAGCGCGGACACTCGGGTGAGCTCGGGAGAGCTGGACGGAACCAGCAGGGACTCTGGAGGATAGAACACTCGGGGGTGCTCTGGCCACGCTACCTCTCTGGGGCGCTCTGGCAGCGCAAACTCTCTGGGACGCTCTGGCTGCGCAAACTCTCTGGGGCGCTCTGGCAGAGCGGAGCTGGACGGGACCAGCAGGAACAACGGAGCGCTGGATGGGACCAGCGGAATCACAGTAGGGCTGGACGGGACCAGCGGAGACTTAGGAAGAGGTTTGCGAGGAGAGGGCACAGGAATGCGCTGGCGTGGCGCTGGCACAGGAGGGCGCAGTTGAGGAGCAGGTTCTGGGGAGATGACAGGAGCCAGGAATCCTGAGGGTATAGCCTCATCCATTAGCTCCTGCTTTATCACGGGCGGTAGCCCATACTTCACCGCGGCCGGCGGAACCCTCATAATCGCGGGCGGCGGTAGCATCATCGCCGCGGGCGACGGAACCATTTTCGTCGCGGGCGGCGGCATCATCCTCGCGGTGGACGGCGGAATTATCATCTCCTCTTCGAGAGGCGGAATCACCATCATCGCTTCGAGCGGCGGAACCATCATCGTCGCTTCGAGAGGCGGAATCATTCTTACCGCGGGCGGCAGCAGGCTGAGGATCCCCGAACTTCCCTTGCGGGGAACTAACATCAGCCGCTTCCTCATCGGTAATCCGTCTTCTGTCTTGGTCTGTGTTTCTGTTACGGTCGTGGCTGTAGAAAAGGCGCTCGACGAAGGAGTAGACAAAAAGGAGTATTTAATGGCATCAGCACACATAAACCATACAATAACTTTAAACACAGACAAAGACAAGGGGAGAACTGAAGACCTATAAAGGGACAAACGGATGAGCTAAACAAGATGATTAATAAGACACAGGTGATAAGACTTAACGATAATTAATACACAACAGGTGACAGAAATAAACGATGATGACTAAAGACAGGAAACAGACCAAATAAGGTAAACCAGGAACTAAACAGAAACTGACATGTAACAATTCTACTGCACCTCTCATTTTCTGTGGGTCTCTGGAATTGTCAGTCAGCTGTCAACAAACTGATTTTATTCCGGCCATTGCTTCTCAGTCTATTCTTAGTATCTTGGGCTTGACTGAGACCTCGATTCGTTCAGTAGACTCAGCAACCCCTTCTGTTCTCTCTAACAACTTCCCTTTCTCTATTTATTGCCTTCCTGGTCAACTGGGCACCTTTATAGAGGAGCTGGATGGGCTGCTGTCCTCATTCTCTGGGAATGGCAGTCCACTTGTAGTTTTTGGTGACTTCAACATCCATCTGGAGAAGCCTTACACTGCAGACTTCCACTCTCTCACACACGTAATTGTATCACAGACAACATTTTGGGAAAACCTGTAGACATCTCTGATCATTTCTTTATTATATTTAACCTACATCTTACTACCTGTGTGCCACCGATTCATCTACCAATTACTTTTAGGCGAAACCTACGCTCCCTTTCACCCTTACATCTTTCCTCTGTAGTGTCATCCTCTCTTCCCTCACCCACCCATTTCTCATCTCTGGATGTATATACATCAACTGACACTTTATGATCCACTTTAACTTCTTGTCAAGACAATATCGGTCTAGACAGGCCAGTGTATACTACCCCTTCTAACCTAAAAAGTTTCCCCATGTATCATCACCTTTACTGTATTTTGCCGAGCAGTCCTTTGGGTGGCTTGCCAATGTACTAGATTTCTCTAATACAAAAAAATTAAGTAGGCTTGACCAAATTTTTTGTGGGGAGAAGAATTTATTGAAGATGGTAGTGTAGCAGCTCTTCAGTAGCAATGTTAGCACGTCATCCTTCAAACAATCTTAACCCTTGTAAGAATCTTAGCTCCCAACGTCCTGTCTGTGGGATATAATTTTTTATCTACAGACAAAAGGGCTACAAACAACAGATACTGTTAGGACCTTCCTGCTTCCTGCTGGAGATCCTGCAATCTACAAGACGTTACTAAGGAATGCCGTTCCTTTGTTATTCTGATGGAATGGACCATTTGGTTCACACCTTTATAGACACAGTTACATTATTTCCTTCACAGAAGAACCAACTGAATGTTAACCAATCAAGTTTAAAAAATGGCCATTCAACTGAGACTGCTTTGCTGTCAGTCACTGTAGCCCTGCAGATTGCGAAAGCTGATTCCAAATGATCAGTTCTCATTCTGCTGGATCTATCTGTCACTTTTGACACTGTAAATCATCAGATTCTTCTGTCTACCGTCATAGGATCTGCACTCCACTGGTTTGAATCTTATCTCTCAGGTAGGTCTTTCAGAGTTTCCAGGGGAGGAGAAAAACATCAACTGGTCACTGGGGTTCTTCAGGAATCAGTTGTTGGACCCCTCCTCTTCGCCATATACACTACATCACTGGGACCCATTATACAAGGTATACATGGTTTCTCCTACCATTGCTATGCTGATGACACACAGCTCATCTTTCATTTCAACCCAACAATCCAACAGTAGCTGCATTGATCTCAGGCTGCCTGGCAAACATCTCGGCATGGATGAAAAAACATCACCTGCAGCTCAATCTGACAAAGACTGAGCTTCTCGTATTCCCTGCCACTCCAACTCTACAGCCTGATTTCATCATCCAGCTAGGTTCATCAAAAATTATTCTTTGATGACCAGCTGACCTTCAAGGACCACATTGTAAAGACAGCTAGATCATGCAGGTTTGCACTGCACAACATCATGAGGATCAGGCCCTTCCAAACAGAGTATGCTGGACAACTTCTTGTCCAGGTCCTTGTCATTTCTAGACTGGACTGCAATACTCTTTTGGCTGGACTTCCATCATGCGCAATCAAACCTCTACAAATGATTCAGAATGCAGCAGCTTGACTGGTCTTTAATGAGCCCAAAAGGGCCTATGTCACATCTCTCTTTATCTCTCTGCACTGGCTACTTGTTGCAGCTCGCATCAAGTTCAAGACATTGATGTTTGCATACAGAACAGCCACAGGCTCAGCACCCGCCTACTTCCACTCACTATTACGAATCTACATCCCCTCCAGAAGCCTGAGATCTGTAAGTAAGCGACGCCTCATGGTACCATAATAGAGAGCCACAAAATCACTTTACAGAACATTTTCATTCACCGTTCCTGGCTAGTGGAATGATCTTTCCACACCCGCAGTAGTTAACAGTACACCCGACATGTTATCCGACAGAAGCACTAATTTAATCGCATACCCGGCCCGTTTGACATAAAAACTGCGATCCAAACTGCACCTGCATTAATTCTCCTACATGAGGTAGACAAAACTAATTTATTAAAAAATTTATTCAAATTGTGAATAGATTAAAGAAAGCAAGCAAAGAGCACCCCCTTTAATATAATCACTACAGCTGTCAATCAGTGGCAGTGCGATTGGCTACCTGTTACTGTCCGGTCCGCACCCGCACCGCACCCGAGACATACATTTTATTCCACCTGTTACATCAAATATTAGCGGTTCACCTGCCAGCGTTCAGGACTCTGGCTTACCCCTTGTGGACACTAACATAATAGACACCTCTGGCCCCAGAGAGTGATTGTAAATTATGTTTACATGAAATATGTTTGAAATTTCAATCTGCATCTTCTGAGATACTACGATTTCCTAGTAATCCTTCTCATAATGTTACTGAATTCACCATTAACTGTTCACCTGATAGCGTTGCTGTCTGCGTTTCATGTTAGAGCGTTGCTGAGAGAGAACAAGAAAGTATTGGAAACATAATACCGCCTACCTGACTCTGCCTGAGAGGTAAGGAAAAAATACACTTACCTGAGACAATTTTTTTCATATCTCTGATATATGTGATTGTATTCTTGAAAACAATCTTTTATTGTATTATTGAATAACATATTAGTTTCATGCTTTTATGAAAAAGTGAACATTATTTTCACATATCACCTGGACTAATAGAACTGATCCAAATAATTGGTAATTCCTTTAGAAAGATGTAGTAACAATTGAGTCATTACAACACCTTACATATACCTCAAAAGCTTACAATGACTTCAGGCAATATTAGGGAGTTATCATGTTTTACATGCTTTATCATGCTTTAGTTTAGAATACTTATCCAAATAATTAGTAACCCCTTCTGAAATATTTGGTAATACTTGAGCCATAGCTAGTGGATTACCATGATCTTCATTTTAATACATTTTTCTTTAATTATACATTTTGCATTATTCACATTAATTATGAACCTGTATATAGAAGTTCCTAGCAGTTCACCAGGAGGTATGAAAAACAGTAGCTACTGGTTAGCTAATAGTGAATTCCACTTTCAACTAAGTACTATTACTTACTAATTCAGTAATCAGAGTTTCTGTTAGTTAATAGTTACTAGAATGTTAAACGTGCTTTAGTCATTTGTTCCTTTGTAGTTATCCACTAATGATGGAACAGTATTCTAAAGTGTTACTGGTCAAATAGAACTATTAACGGTGCTTTTTAAGTGAGATTGCGTTGATGCGTTATATCGCCTTAACTTCACCAACACTAAATTCTACACAAGATACATTTTCAAGATATAATCAGCCCTGAACATTGTCTGTTTCTAAATAATAGTGCAGACAATTGCTTTTATCAGCAGATTCTGATTATTGGCGATACATTTGTTATTTAGTATATTTGTAAGATAAATCTTTGTAAGATTGATCTTTTTGATGAGGTTGTCTGACCAAACATTTATAATTATTAAAATTATAATTAAGTACCAGACATGAAATCCATCACCACCATGAAGCTTCATTAAAAGCGTAGGTCAGCGGAGGATCACGTGACCCCTCGACGGTGATGCAGGCTTAGTTTTTCGCTCCGCTCACTTTGCCAAATATTTCACGATCCTGTCAGTAAAATTTGAACCACTCTGCATAGGACCCATCATGAGTACTAAGGCAGACAAAGGAGATCGGAAAAGAGATATTGAACAATCGCCAATGAAGAAAAAATTCAGAGATTCAGCCATCTCCAGTGAAGACCTGGACAGTGCTATTGCTAGCCGCATTGAACTAGCATTTAAAGAACACCAAAGCACTTTGAATTCGGTTGTGAACTCGGCAGTAAGAGATGCGATGGACTCTGTGCTGATTCCAGCATTGCGCGAACTGCGTGAGGACATACTAGCGACCAATAAGTCTGTTAAAGAGCTAAGAGAGGAGTTTGAGGCCATAGTTACCAAGACAAAGCAGACACGTGACCGCGTTGATTCTGTTCGGGCAGCGGCGCGGGAAGATAAGAGAACAGTTACGGATTTAAAGGATCAGCTGGAGCGACTCACCGAGAAGATGACAGATATGGAGGACAGGTGCAGACGGAACAATGTTAGACTGGTGGGACTCCCAGAAGGGATGGAAGGTCCAGATGCAGCTAGTTTCCTCCGAGCTAATCTTTCCAAGTGGATTCCTTCCTTGAGGGGCCGTGACATTGAGATTGATCGGGCGCATCGCGTGTATGACGGAGGGAGGGGCTCCGATCGGCCGCGCACTCTCATCTTCCGTGTACTGAGATGGCATGACAGATCAGATATCCTGAAAGGTGCTCGGCAGGCGTATCCGGTGAAGTGCGCACAGAACAATGCACACTGCTATTTTTTCCTGACTTTAGTCCGGCTACAGCGATCAGGAGAAAGGCATTTGGTCCGGTTTTGAAGAAGATGACAGCACTTGGTCTCCAGCCCTTCCTCATCTATCCAGCGGTGATTAAGCTACGGCACAAAGGGGAACAGAGAAGCTTCGATTCCCCTCAGAAAGCGGAGGATTTTATCAGCTCCATGTCTCAGCAGAAGTCCTATGCCGCAGCTCTGCGGGGGGACGACGGGGGAACAGCGACCGCTGTTTCTCCAATTCGACGGGAGGGGCGTGACGGCCGGGATGGACTTGGCGCTAGCTGCCCAGAAGGGGATGATAGCAGGATGAGCATGGATGCTTGCTAAACCTATTGTTTGCGTTTTCTTCTCTTATACTGGGATATTGTCCTTATTTATCCGGTACAACGATCTCTTTGCTGGTAAGACTGACACTCCATTTTTCTGTTTTGGAGGGGACTGATGGAGAGTAGGTTTAATTAATATAAAAGAAAGAAAAAAAAAAAATATATATATATACAGTATATGTATGTTTTTTTTTTTTTTTTTTTTTTTTTTTTTTTTTTTGGCTGTGTGAGCCTTTCGGGAGACATGTCTTGCGTTGGAGTGGATCGGTCACGACCTATCACCGTTTTTTGTTGCTCAGTCAGACCTATGTTCTCGGTAATGTGCGGTCTGAGTTGTTCTTTGTTTATGGTTGTCGATTGTTCACATTTTTATGTTGTTTTTGTTTTTTACAGCAGACATTTATACTTTTATCTATTTTACATTATTTCTAAAGGGATTTTTCATATAGGAGGTTTGGTATCTAAAATGCACATCAGTGTTTACGTGTTATTTACGGAATGGAAGTGCTTCTGTTTTTTGTTTTTTTTTTGCATTTATTGAGTACAATCTTGGGATTATGAATATTCAATGCATACTTTAAATATTTTATCACTGAATGTGAATGGTTTAAATTCTGCTGTTAAAAGAACCCGTGTATTAGAATATTTACACCGTAAATCTATCTCCTGTGCCTTAATACAAGAGACACATTTAAAACAATCTGACATGGCACGTTTCCAGAATAAGTATTACAAATTAATAGCTTTTTCCTGCGCTCAAAATAAAACTAAGGGGGTGCTTATCCTTGTTAACAGGAAGTTGAATTTAACAATTGAACACCTTGGTAGTGATGAGAAGGGTAGATTTGTTTTTATCCGATGCAAAATATATAATAATAGGTTAGCATTGGTCTCTATTTATGGTCCGAATGAGACAGACAGTGCATTCCTTACACAGATTTCCAAAACTTTACTTGAGGAGATTGATTGCCCTCTAGTGGTGGGTGGTGATTTTAATGCTGTCATAAATCCTGCTTTAGATAAGTCTCAATCTGATACAACAGCCAATCCATCCTCTAAATTATTGAATAAATTTATCACTGAGCTCAACTTAATCGATTTATGGAGAATTCAGAATACTAAAGCTAAGGACTTCACTTTTTTTTCTAATAGACACAAGACTTTCTCTAGGATAGATTACATATTTCTCAGCCCATCTTTAATTTCATCTAATTCCTCTATATCTATATTACCAATTTTATTATCTGATCATTCTGCTATGTTGTGCAGTGTTCCTCTTTCCGATGTCAAAGCCAAGTCCCCTAGATGGCGCTTTAACATATCATTATTAAGTAATCAGACTTTTATTACCTCTCTAAAAGAATATATTAAGGACTTTCTTGAAATTAATATGCCCTCTGATGTGGATCCTCAAATACTGTGGGAAACGACTAAGTGTGCTATACGAGGTTTCTGTATATCTTTCTCTTCTACTCTTGCCAAAGCGAGAACTCACCAGTTTACACAATTAGAAAATAAAATAATCATTACAAAACCTACAAAAACAAAATTTTACTGAGCAACAGGCTACACAGCTGTCCTCTTTAAAAGAAGAATATGATTTACTTTCACACTCAAAGGCAGAATTTATTTTACATAGGACTAGACAAAAATATTATTTTGAATCAGAGAGACCTAGTCATTTATTGGCCCTTAGGTTGAAAGAATGCGAGTCTAAGGCATATATTAGCGCAATAAAATCATCGGATGATCAGGTCACCACGAACCCTGTGGCAATTAATGACATATTTAAAGGTTTTTACACAAATCTGTATAAAGCCGAAACAGATTTTGATGAACCAATTTGTAAGCAGTATTTAGATAAATTGGAACTGCCTCGGATCTCACAGATGGATAAAGAATCTTTGGAGGCCCCATTAAGTTTGGAGGAACTTCACGTCTCTCTAAAGAGCCTTCAAAAGGGCAAATCGCCGGGTCTAGATGGTCTCCCCCCTGAATTATATTTAGAAATTTGGGATTTGGTAGGGATACTTATGCTTAACTCATTTAATTTTGCAATTGAACATGGGGCATTTCATAGAGATCAAAAAACATCACTGATTTCATTACTTCTTAAAAAAGGGAAAGATCCATTAGATTGTTCCAGCTACAGACCGATTTCGCTTATCCCATGTGATCTAAAAATCTATGCTAAAGTGTTTGCTTCTCGTTTGGAGAAGGTAATTCACAGTCTGATCAAGGAGGACCAAACTGGTTTCATCAAGGGCGCAATGCATCTGACAATATGCGTCGACTCCTTCATATTCTTGACTTTGCGGACTCCCACCCAACACCTTGTGCGGTCTATTCACTTGATGCAGAAAAAGCCTTTGACAGGCTAGAGTGGAATTATATGTGGGCGGTTCTGCAATGTTTCGGCTTCGGTGAACACTTCGTTTCTATGATTAAGACATTATACCGCTCACCTGCAGCATCAGTCATAACTGGTAATATTATTTCCCCAGGGGTGTCCACTTTCCCCCTTATTGTTTTGTCTATCTCTCGAACCCTTAGCTCAAGCCATCAGGAAATCTGAAGTATCGATTAAGATTCATGACCATAATCATTGTATTTCATTATACGCTGATGATATTATTTTATATTTAGACCACTTTGATGTTTCAGTCTCTAGTGTAATTAAGGAATTTGATAATTTTAGTAGCCTGTCAGGATATAAAATAAATTGGAGCAAATCTGCTCTAATGCCAATTAACAATGTTAAGGTTAATTTTTCTATTCCCTCATTTATCCCTATTAAGGAATCTTTCATCTATTTGGGCATTACCATATATAAAAACATTCATAAGATTGCCAGAGACAATTTTAATAACATTTTAGTTAAGGTCAAAAATGACATTCAAAGATGGAAGAATCTTAAAGTCTCTCTCCAAGGAAGAATCTCCACTGTTAAGATGAATTTGTTACCTCGATTTAATTTTTTTTTCTCTATGCTACCACTTTCTCCCCCTCCAGGTTACTTTAAGGAGATCAACTCCATAATTTCTAAGTTTATCTGGAATGATAAATGTCCCAGAATTAAACTTACCACATTACAACATCCTAATAGCGCAGGAGGACTGGCTGTACCAAATTTTGAATTATATTATTGGTCGTTCCAGCTTAAGGCCCTTCATAATTGGGTTGATCCTCAATCTACAGTTTCATGGAGGGTGATTGAAGCTGACAAGGTTAAACCAAATAGACTTCAAGATATTTTATTTACTGGCACAGGAAAAAAAGGGGATAATTATAAATTTGGTCCGGTTGTGGCTAACTCTATTAAAATCTGGAAAACGGTTGAACGTCGGATAGGTGGACCCTTCAAATTCTGTAACAGTACACCTTTATGGCACAATTTTAACTTTGTATGTGGAAATCGTCCATTTGTCCAACCCTCTTTGTCCTCTTTAGGTGTAAACACGTGCGGTGATATATATGATAACCAGGGCCTCTGTTCATTTCAGGCATTGAGAGCCAAATTTTGTCTACCAGCATCTGCATATTTTGTTTTTCTTCAATTACGTTCTGCTCTCAAAGCGTATGGCGTTCCTTGGTCTTCTTCCATTTTCTCTCATCCTATGCGGGACTGGATTGCACCATCTGCTGGTCGGCCATCTGTTTCCTTAATATATAATAAAATTATTGATTGTATTACAAAACCTCTTTCTATTAAAACTATTTGGAATAGGGAATTATCTGATCTTAATTTATCTGTCGACTGGGAGAGAGTGTGGTCTAATCTCAGCTTAACATCTAAAAATCTGGCTCATCGTCTTATTCACTTCAAAGTCATTCATAGAGCATACATAACTCCTTACAAAAGATTTAAAATGAAACTGCAGTCAAATTTGAACTGCCATATATGTAACACTACATCATCGGGCACTTTTCTGCACATGTTTTGGGAATGTCCTGTCGTCATCAGTCTATGGACACATGTAAACCTGGTTTTGTCATCATTACTGAGAATTGATTGGTCTGTTAACCCAAGTTTATGTCTTCTTAATGATGATTCTGATCTCTGTATTAGTTCAATGCAAAAGAGAATGTTGTTTGCTGGTTTTACAGCTGTGAAGAAGACAATAATTCAGAACTGGTTTACACCACACATGTGTAGAGAGGCATATTGGATCCGTAGCCTCCTGCAAATTGTCTCATGTGAATGTACAACGGCGCGAGTCGGTGGGGCCAGGCCTTCAACCATTGAGGCTTGGCAGTGTTTTTTACTGAGTATACGTGATTATTTAAAGGAGTAACTTTTGTGTTCTTGTTGTCCTTCCCTCTCTCCCTCCCTTTTGATTGAACCTTGAGATGTTGAGTATGTGTCTGCTGTTTTGTTTTGTTTTATTTTGGATATTATGTTGTGTTGTTTGTGAAAAAAATGAAAATAAAAAAAATGTTGATAACAAAAAAAGCGTAGGTCAGCAGCAGTCGCATAGCTATGGGTGGGCCCGGGCCCACCCACTTTCATCTGTGGCCCACCCAATAAGAAGTTGGTAATTTTCCAAATGTATGTAATTTATTAAACGATACTAATAAACATCTTATTTCACTGTAATTTTATATATTTATTAAAAAATATTAAACGCTTGTTTTCATGGTCAATTACAGGTCGTTTCTTAGTTTTCCCTCTTCCTATAGGTGCATCACGCTTGTCAAAATGATGATGATTCGTCCGTTTCTGTTAGTCCCTCCCACAATGTTATGTTTACGACGTAAGGATATAATAGTAAAATGCGCGCGTTTGTGGAGTTAAATTTAAAAATAGCCGAGTTGAGCAATCATAAATCAGATCAATTCTTTAAAAAGTAAAAGTCTTAGCAATAAATCTGGACCATCCACAAATGAAACCCGACAGACCACCTGCGGTTGCTGGATTTATCGATCGGAATCTTCTGAACCAAGCGTGTTTGAAGCATCATATTAGCATAGGTACAGTATTTGATCCGCTAAAAAGATGCATCCTTTGTGGAAAGAAACACAAACTTTGTGATAGATCCTGGTCGCCAAAACAAACTGCATAATTTGCAGCTGCGCACATTTCTGCGGTCCTCGATGTGCGTGAACTGACAGAGACGTTTGATTATGAAATCATCAGCGAAGCCCCGTTGTTTCACACTGACTGAGGAAATACTTTTTAATACACTTCCTTTAGTTAACGTTAGTTAATGCTTTAACTAACATTAGCAATACATTTGTTACCGTGTTTATTCATCTTTGTTAACCAGCTCATGCAAATGTTAACAGATACAACTTTGAAATGTCCTAAATTTGGAAATGAACATTAATATAACAAATTACTAATGTTAATGCATGCTTTAGAAGTACTGTGTAATGAACCTTGGTGCTGTATTTTGTGTTGGCAATTTGACATGCAGTTTTCATATGCTACACTCTTGGCCCACCCAGTTTTATGTAGGCCCACCCACTTCAACATTTCTGGCTACGCTAGTGGTCAGCAGTGCACCATTAAGTCTGTTCTCTGATGGACAGAATTCACTCAATGCTGATGGGACATTAATGGCCAGTGCCTGTAGATTTTAAACAACACCAATATGTCTATCCACAAACACTTCATAACATAATTAGCAATTTACAGTACACATCTACATAAACCAATCACTCATTTACACTACAAGCACACACTGTAAACATCACCTGAGTGAGGACTAAAACTTTATTTTCTTTATTATACAACTGTATTAACTTTTCCAAATTATGAATTATTTTTATTCAGAGGAAAAGTTTCGGTATGTATATAAATTACACTGCTTTTGAGTTGTAATAGTGGTTATATATATAGTGTAATTTATATATCCGTGTAAAAACACCATGACTGAAATAGCGTGCAGATAGTCACACACACGCACACACACACACACACACACACACACACACACACACACACACACACACACACAGCACTTCAGGTGGTAAAGTTGAAGCCACAGATTTCACAGATGTCACAGATTTCCCCCCATAAACCCTTAATGTGTCACTCAATGTTCCCTAAACACATGAGGCTGCAATTGTTTCCCCTTCAATCTCAACAGCTTCCTGAACATGGCTAGACACTAAAACTCACACACACTCGGATTAACACACATTTTTAACAACATGTGTTGGTTATTGTGTCAGAGTCGCAGAGGCTTAAATAAATAATAATAAAAAATTGTGAAAAGCACTTTGCTTTGAGATAATATGTATGGTAAATTCATGTTGTGTGTGTGTGTGTGTGAGGGAGAGAGAGAGTGTGTGTGTGGATGTTTATCAATTTCTTATTTATGATGTAAAATGATTCCTAGAATGCCCTGCATGACCCTTCCTTGACATTTGTCAATATTTCATTTAAATAGTTTTTTATTGGTAGTTATGTATGGAGATGTGTTTAATGTTATTTAGTTAATGTTTACTGTGTTATTGTGCTGTCATAGGTCATAGATAGATAGCATAGCATTTTAAGGTCATGTTTACTGGCCACAACAAGTTTTTGCCAGTTTCTGAAACATAGGAATTCATCTTCTTGTGATAATACTGTGGGTTTCTGTTGCGCCAAGCAGATTTATGTTAAGTGAAATATGTTTGTATATTAACCTAATATCATATGATAATAAATGGTTACCATCTCAAAATGTAAAACAATTCAAGTGCAATATAATTATTAATGCTTCAAATCATATTTTTTTAAAACAGTGAAGCTCAGAAAAACATACGCAACTCAATAACTGAATCATTAAAAAAAAAAAAAAAAGAAAAAACAGGAACAACAAACCCTGCATCCCCTATAGATCAAACACACATAGATACACACACGTGTAAGAACAACAGAACAACAGTAAATGCAATAGTACTGGATGATTGTATGATGAAAGATTGTGTACTTTTCTCATCTCCCCTCCACAGTTCTAGCCCGCACGATTAAATAAAACCTTGCCTGAGTTTCACTAAATGCATTAGAGCAATCACATTCCCTAGACAGAGATTAAGGGACTGGCCTCATCGGATTGGATTACTCAGGACAGTGTGCTCGCTCTAACACTGCTGTCTCACCGAGGAGGAGCGTTTGGACACTCACATGTCCTTAATTGCGTCTTGATTTTGTCTAATTTCACATGGCTTTCAATCATTTCTTGTGTGAGAGGAGAGTGGTGGGAGTGGGGGGAGTGTTTAAGGTTCAAGCCCCGCAGCAAAGAGCTGTGATACTGTAATGATGACGGATCACAAGAATGATTGACATCACGCCACATTCGAGAAGAGCCACAGGTCGACAGCACAGATAAAAATATGGAGCAATCAAAAGAAAAAAGGAACAGAAATTCAATTAGAAATCAAACTTTGGAATGTTTAAGATCAGAGAGAAAGTGAAAAAAGTATATGTGGGTTTGCTAAGCTATACTTCGAGGACAAAATTTGATATCTGAGGAAAAACCTTACTTTAGAGATATTTAGGGACATTAATTTCATTAATAATAAAAAAAGTATTTTCATTAAAATGTTTTCATTTTATTGCTCTAAAAATGCAAAAATGTTTTATCATAGGGGTAGGGGTTACTCTACTGTCATTATAAATAAGTTAATTTAAAAACAATAGAAGTAAAGGCTATGTCCTCATTTAGTTAAGTGTGTGTGTGTGAGAGAGTGTGTGTGTGTGTGTGTGTCAGGCGTGTCTGTGGGTGTTACACACTCTGTGGGAAGATTCCTTAGATGCCCAGTCTGATTAAAACTCAGGATTCCACCACACACACACACACACACACTGACAGGCGCTGACAGGCAGTCAAATCTTCTCCACACCCTTTCCTGTGCTCCTGCACATTGAAATGAGTTCACTCTGCTGGTTGAATATCACGACTTGGCCACAGGTATGATCTTTAAACGTCTCTGAAGTTTGTTATATCCGTTCTCACGGCGCACTTGGTTACCATAGACCTGTGGTGTCACTTTCAATACGCTATAGGATATCAGAGTGAATTTGAAATGTGCGTAATACTCTACGTTTGAAGAGCAATCTGGATTAATTCCAGAAACAGTCAGTGTGTGAATGTATGGGGTTGTGCTATATAGTGTGCTTATATCACTTTGAAGTTACATATCTGCATTCCTGGCTGCAATAAATGCATGTTAACACACACAAACAGAACGGGGTCAGGCTTAACTTTGTGCAGAGACTTCTGCTAACACATCTGCTCTGTCTTCACCTTGAGTCACTGTACACAAACAAACACACACGCTGAATCATAACACAACAGATAACGTCACGTGTGTGGTGGCACTTCCTGTGGAAGAACCAGCATCCAGTCAGTGACCATGACTGCATTAAACACAGAAACAGTAAACAATAACATTAACTATGGCAAACACACACACACAAACACAGATTATTTGAGAAGGCCATATTCATCACTGTATGATGTGTAAATGGCAGACCACTCCATCATCATGCAGCCATGCCACACTGTTCAACCCTCATTCACATTTTAAACATTCAATCATTCAGCTCTCAAAGCTTAAACACAGCCACCCCCCCCCCCACACACACACACAATAATAGTTTTTGAATTTGTAGAATAATGACTTAATTTGCTTCACATATGAATTATTATTTACATTATAGTATAGTATATGTATGTATACAGTACCTACATTTTAACAAACTGTAGGATTTTTACAGAAATATACCATGTATTCTTGAAAATGCTTTCAGGTCTTTATTGTACAATTTACACCAAGTATTTTATTGGTTCTATATAAACTGTATACTTACTGTACACTAACCCTAACCCAAAGAAAACTAAACTAACTAACTAACTAATTAACTAACTAACATTTTACTTTACTTTTGAATAAAGTTGTGGTTAAAGTCAAGAATTCTGAGAAACAGTAGTCTGAGAAGAACTCAACCACTACAACCACTAAGAAAAACAAACAAACAAACAAACAATAATCTCAAAGAATATTTCTTTCTTTCTTTCTTTCTTTCTTTCTACAGCCATTATTGCACTGTACATGTACTGTATTATTGTACAATATCATGGTACCGGTCCAAAAAACAAACAAACAAAAACATAGATGCTGTAGCACAGTTGTACTGTAAACGAACGTGATGATATAAAATGAGCGATTACTTAAGAGCAGTCTGCAGCTGATGTCACTTCCTCTCCCAAAGCTGATTGGTTGGCTGATGGAATAGAAGGTTACCATACTCATAGCCAATCAGATTAAATCTTTCTTTAGCTCCCAGCTACCACAAATTGAAAAGATTTGCATCATGACAAACATGTCAGGGCAGACGAGCTTTGTGCAACAACTCAGAATAATAATAAAATGGGCAATAAAACCAGTGGGTGTTGTTTGTGCCAGCAAGTGTGTGGTTGTGGCACACATGTGTTGTGTGTAATGCAGTGTTTGTCTCTTTCTCTCTGTGAAACAAACCTAACACACAGCGGCCTGAGGTCACACGCACAGCCTCTCTCCGTCAGGGGTGTGTGTGTGTGTGTTAGGTGTTCCTACAGAAACACTGGATGCAACTACTGAAGGATAACCGCACACACACATCCACTAGGCTGGTTTGAGCTAGAGGGTTTTAGGAAAGCCCTGCATTTCTCAGGCTTATCTGTCTTCCTCTATAAAGTATATGTATATGGGTTTACTTGGCTATCATTTAGGGACAAATTGGTCCTTAAGTTAGCTAAATTTGATGAAACCTCACACATACATCTTAAAAAAAAAAAAAAAACTGTTTGCAGCCCTTTAAAGTATACTTACAGAGTACACTTTCATAATTATTTCTTAACACAAACACAATTTGTAATGTCAAATTAAGTTTTACTTTACATTTTAAAGAATGTTTTAATAATCTTTTCTTGAACTTTAAATGAGTACACTTATTTTGATAAACATACAACAGCACATGTTTGTTACTCAATAGTACATTCAGGGGCACTGTAAGGGGGGGGGGGGGGAGTTAGGACGATTCTAAGGGCCCGACGATGGGGAGGGCCCCCCGAGGGGGAAACGTGATTTCTACCGAGGGGAAAGCTAGAGCCCTGCATTTCATGCCGGCCCTGACGGGCCCCAACTTTTTTACGCCTCTAGGGCTTCCATCGGGCCAATTTTCACGTCATAGTTCAGACGTGGGCTGGGCCTCGGGCCTGTTTTAGGTTTCTCCTTATTTTTATATTTTAGACATCCAAAAAAAAATTGCCGCGCTGGTGAAAACAACACAAGACCGTGACTGTCAAGAGCGGCTCGACGGTGTTTAGTGTCCCGCAACAGCAGAGAGGGTGCCATCAGCGCAGCTGAAGAGTTCTGCATTCAAATACACGCAATAGGCTGAAGCTTGCTGCAAAGCCCCAGCAAAAGTAATTACCTTGACTGTGTCGGGGGGGAATAGTAAGGAGATATTTGAATTATTTACTAATAAACTAGTGTTTTCTGAGCCAGTGTTGCAAAGATGAAGATGAAGAACCTGACTCGCCATCTCCTCCTTAGACGTGCCTTTAGAGAGAAGTGCATCTTCACGGATTATAATGAAAGAGTTTTTGTTTTCGATTTGATTTATTTCGTTAATGTCAGACCTCTGTCGTGTGTGTCTTGTGTTCCCGCCTCTTGTTTCCTTATATGGTTAGTTTCCTGTCCTCGTTTCATGTCATTATTAGTTAATTCGGTTCCAGGTGTGTGTGTGATTATGTGTTTATTATCCGGTGTATTTAAGTCCTGTCTGTTGAATTCAATGTCGTCTGGTCTACTTGTTATTCCCGGTGTTTCTGTGTGTCTGCATTGCCCTGTCTTACCTTGATGTCGTCATTAAAGACTATTATTTTGAAGTATCTCCTCGTCTGCATGTTCCTCGTCTCTTCCTGCTGTGTGCACCGTGACAGAAGACCAGACCAAACAGTAAGCGTCGTCCCTTCACCTCGTTTTGTTTTGTTCGTTTCTTCAAGTGGTTATTTTGTTCCTGTGTTTTGTCCCTCATGCCCGCCGTTCGCGGCTCTCCCATACCGCGGTTTGCTGGAGTTCACGCCGCCGTTCGCAGCTCAGCGATCCCGCCGTTCGCGGGAGTTCATGCCGCCGTTTGCGGATCAACCAGCCCTCTGTTCGCAGGAGATGACGCCGCCGTCCACGGCTAACCCTAGCCCACCGGCCCGCCTCTGACTCAATGCCCGCCGGCCCGCCTCTGACTCAATGACCGCCGGCCCGCCTCTGACTCAATGCCCGCCGGATCGCCGCTGACTCAAGCTCGCCGGATCGCCGCTGACTCATGCCCGCTGGCCGCCGTTCGCGGGGAAAGCCAATCCACCACTCCCTGAATATCACGCCGCCGTTCGCGGGAGATCACGCCGCCGTCCGTGGGGAAAGCCAACCCACCGTCCGCGGCTCCCTCTAGTTCACGGGGAAGGCCAACCCGCTGTCCGCGGTCACTCGGCCCGCCGCCAGCTGTGGCTTCCTCCAGCCCGCCGGCCCCCGCCGTTGAGTAGTCAAGCCAGCCGGTTATGGTCTCGCCAGCCTGCCGTGGCCGTATTTGACCAGACTGTGACCAAGGTCTTTTTAACATTGTGTCGTGTGTGTTTAGCCCCAGAGGGCTCCTGATATCCCTGAGCTGCCCCATGGATTTTTTTTTGGGGGGGGTACAAAGGTCCCGGCTGTAGAGGCCGGGCCGAGGGACGAGGCCACAGGCCACCATGGACCACCTGCCTTGGCCTCCTGAGCTCCCTGCTCCACCTTGGCCTCCGTCTGTCTGTTCCGCTCTGGAGGCCCCGTCTTGTATGTGTCGGTCCTGAGGGGTCTCCAGAATGCCCATCCCCCCTCCCTGGTAGTACTGTTACGGCGCGGGACGCGCCTTCCGGGAGGGGGAGTTATGTCAGACCTCTGTCGTGTGTGTCTTGTGTTCCCGCCTCTTGTTTCCTTATATTGTTAGTTTCCTGTCCTCGTTTCATGTCATTATTAGTTAATTCGGTTCCAGGTGTGTGTGTGTGTGATTATGTGTTTATTATCCGGTGTATTTAAGTCCTGTCTGTTGAATTCAATGTCGTCTGGTCTACTTGTTATTCCCGGTGTTTATGTGTGTCTGCATTGCCCTGTCTTACCTTGATTGTCATTAAAGCATTATTTTGAAGTATCTCCTCGTCTGCGTGTTCCTCGTCTCTTCCTGCTGTGTGCACCGTGACAGTTAAGTAGTAATTTAAAACTTTCTATATATATATATTCTATATATATAACTTTCTATATATTAAGTTGTTCCCATTGAAAAAATGCAATTGATTGCACTGGTGCCTCCATGTCCTGCACTTTAACTTCCACTCTCCGCACAAACTTATATGCTTGAACTGTTTTAGTATATCTATAGGCCTAGATTTTATTTTAGGCAAATCGTGATGATTTGAGAAGGCTAAATTGATCAAACATGGCTATGATCAGCTCACTGTCTGCCGCTGGCCGCTTGGTCGTTACTTTAAGAAAGAAAGAAAATTATTTAACGAACAAAAAAATGCTCCAAACGTTTTTCTAAATTAACTTAATAAAAAAAACGAAACAAAATATAATCACTTTGCCATTACATACAAAACTGAACTATTTTAATAGCTGAATCAGTATAATCTGATTTGTGAGAAGGGGAAAAAAAGACTTTTGCTTTTAAATCTTTATTTCAAGCATTCTTGCGGTTTATAAATAACTTTGTTTTCCTCCACAAGTGCCATCTATTGCCTTGTTTATCTAAAAGTGTTCTTTTGAAAGAGTAGACAGTAGATTTTAATTATATGCATTTATGGTGTAATTACTACATTTTCGTTTTCATATTTACTGCAAACAATGCCCTGTCACTTTAATTCAGCGCTGCACTGCTGCAGACGCACCGCTCATGGAACGCACTGCCGGAGTGCAACCGTGTGCAGTGTGTGAACGCTTTAATCCGTTAACATGAGCGCGGAAAAAAACGCACCGCATACGCACTGCAAACGGAGTATGTGTGAACCTGCCATTATGTATCGCTTCGAGTGTGCATGAGCACACAGTCATCAGGAGAGCGCACGAGCGCTGAATGGTTTAAACACTGACAAGAATTAAAAAGAAATGCAATTTATAAACTTTAGTGATGATGCAACACTGCCTCGATTGTGCAAGTGACAATTCCTGTGTCAACTGTGCAGCTTGCTTATAGACAGACGCGATGTGTGGTGATTTGAAGCCATTTGCGCATTTTGAGAGGGAAAGAGAAAGCGCACGGTGATTCACTCGTGCTGTTTGTGAAATTATGTCTCACAGAAAGTTTTCAAATTACTTTAGAAGTTATTTAACGAAGAAATATGAATTGCACCTCACCTTCAGCATTATAATTATTTTACCCGCGCCAGACAGAGACTGAGACTGTGCCACTGCATGTTGTGCCAAACCTTTGAGGGCAGGCGCCTCATCAGCTTTAGATCGTTTTTTTGAGATCGGCCTTTTTAGAGACCGCCGATCAAACATCCCAACGCGATTATCGGCCGATAGTGATCAGTAGCCGATCATTCGTAGCACCCCAAATTAGGGATGTAGAATATGTTCTTTATACATACTAATAAATAGCCAATAGGCATGCTAATAAGCAACTAGTTAATAGTGAGAATTGGCCCCTATACTAAATACCATTTAAACTATAACACATTTTTTGTTTAGTTGTAAATAACGTGCAATCTAATGTCTGAAATCATTACATTCAAGTATATTACAATAAGTACTCTTTTTAAATGCATGCTATGCATGTAGTAAGTGTACTTATTTTTTTCACAAGGAGTTAGAATTAATCTATATTTACAATAATTAGATCTACATACATACATACATAAATACATTCCATTTAGAAAACTAAGTAAACGTGGGTGGGTGGGCAGGCAGGTGTGTATGTGTGTGTCTGTAGTTGAGTATCATGAAGCATCCTCATAACTCAGAGTGGGAGCTGTCAAACAGCACTAGTCTCAGCTTGCATGACTATTTTAAAGATATAGCTGCCTTTATTAAAGATATATGCACTTCTATGTCTAAATCTAAATTACACATCTTACCAACAACCTCATATTTTATAAGTATGACTATGACCCACTCAATCATAATACAAGATATGTGCCATCCTCATCTGCAAATTTTTTTTTTCTTTAAAAGTTTATCTCAAAAATTAAAATCTCATCATGTATATGGATTTTCTTCAAAATAAGTTATTTAGATGAACATTGGGGTCTAATCAACATTGGTTACTATTTCAAATGTTCTGAAGTCATACAATACGTCTGTTTGAGGATCAGACCAAAATTTATTCAATGAAAATAATCCTTTTGCAATAGCTCTTAAAGAAAATATACAGTCAGGTCCATATATATTTGGACACAGGCATAATTTTTATTATTTTAGCTGCTGACCAAAACATATTCAAGTTACAGTTATATAATGAATTTGGGCTTAAAGTGCAAAGGCTGAGCTTTAATTTGAGGGTATTCTCATCAAAATTGGAGGAAATGTTAAGGAATTACAGCTCTTTAATATGTACCTCCCCCTTTTTCAAGGGACCATAAGTAATTGGACAGACAGACTCAAAAGCCATTTCATGGACTGATGTGGGCTATTCCTTTGCTATTTCTACATCAATTAAGCAGGTAAAAGGTCTGGAGTTGATTCTAAGTGTGCCATTTGCATTTGTAAGCTGTTGCTCTGAACCCACATCAGGCAGTCAAAAAAACATCTAAAAAAGCCAGACCCCTTCTGGAAAAGCATTCTTTGGACAGCTGAAATTAAGATCAACCTGTACCAGAATGACGGGAAGAAAACAAAGTATGGAGAAGGCTTGGAACAGCTCATGATTCAAAGCATACAACATTATCTGTGAAACATGGTGGAGAAGTGTGATGGTATGAGCATGCATGGCTTAGGGCTGGACCAGAATATTCGATTATTCGAATATTCGTTCAGTGGGTTGGCATTTGATTTTCAATTTTGAGATTCGAATATACTTTTTTTTTTTTACCCCTGGCATCCCTCGCGAAACGGTTCTCATTCGCGCTTGAATATGAATTGCCCATGAGTGAACGTCATGAATGACATGATTCAGTTCATCTGGAAGAGAAGACAAAAATGCCGAAGACCTCAGTGTGAGAGCACTTTAAATTGAGTGAGGACAAGACAAAGGCAGTGTGCCAAATATTTTTAGTTCTTCTTTTTTTTAAATAGCCTTCCCTTTACGGTGTCAGTAATTACTGTGCTGATAACCAGGGCCTCTGTTCATTTCAGACATTAGGAACCAAATTTTGTCTACCAGCATCCGCATATTTGGTCTTTCTTCAATTATGTTCTGCTCTCAAAGCGTATAGCGTTCTGTGGGCATCTTCTATTTCCTCTCATCCTATGCAGGACTGGATTGCACCATCTGCTGGTCGGCCATCTGTTTCCTTAATATATAATAAAATTATTGATTGCATTACAAAACATCTTTCTATTAAAACTATTTGGAATAGGGAATTATCTGACCTTAATTTATCTGTCGACTGGGAGAGAGTATGGTCTAATCTCAGTTTAACATCTAAAAATCTGGCTCATCGTCTTATTCACTTCAAAGTCATTCATAGAGCATACATAACTCCTTACAAAATATTTAAAATGAAACTACAGTCAAATTTGAACTGCCATATACTTATAACACTACATCATCAGGCACTTTTCTGCATATGTTTTGGGAATGTCCTGTCGTCATCAGTCTATGGACACATGTAAACCTGGTTTTGTCATCATTACTGCGAATTGATTGGTCAGTTAACCCAAGTTTGTGTCTTAATGATGATTCTGGTCTCTGTATTAATTCAATGCAAAAGAGAATGTTGTTTGCTGGTTTTACAGATGCGAAGAAGACAATAATCCAGAACTGGTTTACACCACACATGTGTAGAAAAACATATTGGATCCGTAGCCTCCTGCAAATAGTGTCTTGTGAATGTACAACGGCGCGAGTTGGTGGGGCCAGGCCCTTGACCGTTGATGCTTGGCAGTGTTTTTTGATGGATATACGTGATTGCATAAAGGACTGACTTTTGTGTTTTTATTGTCCTTCCCTCTCTCCCTCCCTTTTGATTGGAGCTTGAGATGTTGAGTATGTGTCTGTTGTTTTGTTTTGTTATATTTTGGATGTTATGTTGTGTTATGTGTGAAAAAAAAAAAAAAAACTGTTGATAACAAAAAAAAGTAATTACTGTGCTGCTAATTTCTGATTTGGGAGTGATTTGTTTGTTAGAAAAATGTTAGGCTGCCTTATTAAAAGTAGCCTATTGCTCTTAACAGACCTGTGTGTTTTGTATCACTAGTGCAGTGTCTGTTCTCAGAGCATTTAAGCCCTGTGGCACGCCGCTTCCGGCTCGCGCTGTTCTGTAGTTTATTAAAAGTTTATTAATTCTGAATGTGTCGCGTGTCCATATTGCACCAAAATGCATCACAGCACTCCCTTGGGTCCGCAGCAACACACCCGCCACGCATTAAGTCAATTGGATGAATGGTTCTCGACATAATAAAAATGCAAACAGACAGACAGGCACACAGAGATTCCTGCCTTTATTAGAGAGAAGAATATGTTCAGCCCCCTCCCTCCGAAGCTTCAAATATTCGGTGTTGATTACTACCGAAGCTTCGAAGCTCAAAAAATGGTATTCGGACCAGCCCTAATGGCTTCCAGTGGCACTGGGTTACTGGTGTTTATTGATGACGTGACAGAAGACAGAAGCAGCCGGAAGAATTCTGAAGTGTATAGGGATATACTCTCTGCCCAGATTCAGTCAAATGGAGCAAGTAGATTGGGCGGCGCTTCATAGTACAAATGGACGATGACCCAAAACATACAGCAAAAGCAACCCAGGAGTTTTTGAAGGTAAAAAAGTGGAATATTCTGCAATGGCCAAGTCAATCTCCTGATTTCAACCCTATTGAGCATGCATTTCACTTGCTGAAGACAAAACTAAAGACAGAAAGACCCACAAACAAACAACAACTGATGACAGCTGCAGTAAAGGCCTGGCAAAGCATCACAAAGGAGGAAACCTGGTCTCTGGTGATGTCAATGAGTTCCAGACTTAAGGCAGTCATTGCCTGCAAAGGATTCTCAACAAAATATTAAAAACTCTTTTTTTTTTAATGATCATATTTATTTGTCCAATTACATTTGAGCCCCTGAAAATGGGGGGACTGTGTATAAAAATGGTTGTAATTTCTAAGCATTTTATGTTTTATTTTTGTGCAACCCCTTGAATTAAAGTTTAAAGTCTGCACTTCAATTTAATCTTGATTGTTTTATTGTTCTATTCTGGTGGCATGCAGAGCCAAAATTATGAAAATTGTGTCAGTGTCCAAATATATATGGACCTGACTGTACTGCCTATGAAACAGGTACATCATAATATTTTGTCACATGTTAATCAATGTTGTTTTGTGTCAGTCATATTAACACACAGTTTTGTAGTTCATTTCAGAGGACTTTTCTATTCAAGTCTGGTCATTCCTTTGAAAATTAACTTGAGTTTCATATGCTTATTCATAAGGTCACGTGGAAATAAATTATGAACATGCAGAGTTATGAAGAAGAAACACATTTACTTTAGCTATTTAACCGGGTGCATACCAAAGACTTATTTTGTTTTATATACAGCTAATTATAAATACAGACTGATTACATTTTGTCAGATTTAGCTCACTTCTCACTTCACATGCCTGTCACTACCTAATGATTGAATCACACAGATGAGCCACTTTAGTGACTCCCAGTATGTGAGACAGAGAAAGGAAGGCATGAAGTTATGGACATGATAGACAAAATTTCTGTTCCAAAACCTAGTGAGCTGTTAGTGAGCTGTCAACTGACCACAAAGGCAGCTACTTTCTGAGGGATCCTAATGGACATGGAAGCTCACATATGACTGATCTATTGGCCATCCTATCCAGAGTGTTTCCCTGTCTATGGACCTAGATGCTGCGTTAGGAGCCAGTTTTCCCACAACCCTACATAGGACAAGTGGTTTGAAGAATGGTTGGATGAAAGTGACTCGTCTGAAATTCTCTTCATGGGCAAAAACCCTTTGAGCCACACAAATGACATCCCTTCTGCAAAGTGCACAAGAGACACAACCAACAGAGTGTTATGTTAGAATGTTGCTAAACTAATGACACAATAAATAAAATACTATTACTTATTACTTAAGTAATATAAGAATATACTTTATATACTATAAGTATATAAGTGTGAACTGAATCTAAAAAGTGTGAACTTAAAGTCCGCGTGAAATCAAAATTGACTATATTTATTTTGTTAGCGCACATTGCTATTTTTTGTGATGAACAATTCATCCATGCAAGTCAATCCAAAAAAATTAAAAATTGTTTGCCTTCATAACAATGCTCCTCCCCTCTAAAATGATGGGCCTTCTCTGATGACATCAGTTTGACGGCTTGGGTATGTGCGTGACATCCTTAACCACGCCCCTCCAACTGTCAGTGTTCATTTCTGAATGAAACGCCTACTTTACTACATCCAATCAATTTGCAGTAGTTAAAACAAGCCATGCCCTCTATTTTCCTCATTCAATATTCTGTTTCTCCCAGAAGTACCTCACAATACGGAAGTAAAGATGGTCGCAAACTTCCGGTTCACGCGGACTTTAACTGCAAGTTATTTGGAATTAAATGAAAATGAATTATAGTTTAAATGCATACTTATGGAATTAGCTAAAATACTTAAGAGTTTTTTTTCCAACCCACAAAAGTATATATTTATATGTCATTTCATAATTATTTATATTGTCTTTGAAATATGGTTTATATGGAACCATGGCATTTATGGTAAAGTAGAATATAACTCAATGTTACTTTCACTGAAACTGGTATGTCATGTATTTAAATTGTAGTTATAGATTTGTAATGATGTGAGTTGTATTTTAATATGTGCTTTAGTATGTTAGTCAACATCAAAATAATTGCACTTTTTTAAAGCATGACAAAAAATGATAAAAAGATGATTAAAACATTATTTAGCACACTTATTTTTCAAAAGGTTCGGTTATAATTGTCCATTGATTTTTTTAATTGTACAATAATCTGATATATTAGTCAAAATCCACACAGAAGCCAGAATAATGTACACAGCAAGTGAAATCATAATGGCATGTTTAATATCTAGTTGACTTGGGCCAGTAAGCAGCCAAAATACCCTTGAAATGCACTAGCAATTCACAACACCATTAAAAACCATCCAGAAAACCCTAACAACCACAACCACAACCACACACACACACACACACACAACTAATAACAACTTAAAAATGACTTTTGCAACCGCATAGTAATGTGCTGAAAAAATACCCACAACACCCTAGCAAGGGTGGTGAGTTCTGCACTGTAGATCTGCGCTCACATTTTCTTCAGATAATATAAAAAAATATTGTTTGTTTTTACAGCTCTGCTGATAGAGGCGCACATGGAGTGATAGATCAGCGAGTGTGATGAGAAATGTATTGATCTGAATGGCTTGTTTCCTCTCATCAAAAAAGTGTATGTGGTGACAGACTACTATATTGACTGACCACACTGAGGTCCTTGGCTGGTGTGAGTGTGTGTGTGAGAGACATGGAACACAACAAGACTGTACTCTTGTATTATTATTACCATTCACAACAACTAAAATGTAACAAACTATGGACTGTTTCCATACAAAAGAGTGTAATGAGGTTTCTTTCAAGTCGCTGTTTTGTTGATCTTTGCGTTATCATAAAATTGCCGTGAGGTGTGGGAATCTAACAAATAACACATATGACTCTCATTAAGATTTCTCAGTTTTCTGTTCATCAAGGCTGAGCAAAACCCTTTCTGACCCCTATATGGAGGGTTACAAGCCCCCAAAACACCACCCATCCCCAGGCTGGGAGTTCCTCTGTGACCCTCAGTAGCCTTTCACGCAAACCCTTAACGTGAGAACCCTCACAGCTGCTGAGATGAGAACCGGCATTACATTTCCAACACGCAGATTCCACCTCCATTAGCTTAAGCGGCGTTTAGATGGCTAATACTGAAGATACGTCAAACAAGCTCAAGCTTGCTAGCTAAATCCGAGGGTTCAACCACTCCTAAAGATACAGCTTTCAGGTGAGTCCAGGCCTGGGCCTGCATGATAATCAGAGGTAATGTTACAGGCTGTTCCTCTTTGTCTATGTCTATGTGACCATTCTAATAGAGGCTGACAGTTAGCTT
The DNA here is from genome assembly GCA_027422415.1 of Schizothorax lantsangensis. NCBI lineage: Eukaryota > Metazoa > Chordata > Actinopteri > Cypriniformes > Cyprinidae > Schizothorax > Schizothorax lantsangensis. Next base: position 8,598,859 of record CM049863.1, on the reverse strand, counting down.
TGCTCTTTTATGATCTTTGCGTCACTTGGAATCAGTCATTGTGAAATCAGGCGGTAAGAGGAGGGCAGGGCAGGGCGTATGTGAACACCCTCCCTCCCTCACTGCATTCACACACACACACACACACACACACACACACTGGCCAGGGTGTGGGTAAAAGCCTGGCCGTTCTTGGGATGTGGGTCACTCTGCCCTGGCCTGTAAAGCCGTATTGATTTTTTCTCCAGTCAGAAAAATCTAATATGCAGCCACTGTCACTCCAGTGCTTCGAATCATTCCCTTGCTGCTTTTCTCTTTTCCATCCTGAAATAGACAGACAATGGATGCATTTGACAGAGTGGAGCCTGATGATTTGAGAGAAAGTCAGACAGACAAGAATTCTTCTTACCCCCCACCTCCTGCTTAAAGAGTGTGGAGTTTAACCCATATGTTTTTCTGTCAATGCAGAGAATGTAGTCAATTGGAAGGGACTGATTAGATTCTTTGTGTTTGTGTACTTAGCAATAGGTCATAGACAAAATTTGTCCCCAAAAGGTAAATCTGTCCCCCAAAAGGTACATACAAAGTAATATAAAACCATAATTGAATATCATTTAGGGACAATACTAGACTATATCTGAAATCGTTTTTGGGATTGGCCCTCAAAGGAAAAAGTAATTCAGAAATGTATGTATTTATTTGTTTGTTTGACTGTTTTATCTGAGCTGAACGTTTAACATGTTTATGTGCAATTTGTATAGGCCATTATATTTAATAGAATCAGAGTTTTATTTTTTTCTACTTGTGTTTTTTTGATAATGGTTTCTGAACACTAAGGCCTGATACATATCTGTTCATAAGTTTTACACATTAAGAAATTAATTGTGTTTTTGTGAAGTGTCATCTAAGAGGTGAACAGTTTTTTTTTAATAAAAAGTGTTTTAATCATATATTGTGTGGGTCACTCCTCTCAATGTATTCCACCATTTTGAAATGATGTGACCCCCGGTTCACTAAAAAAAAATAGCAGTGTGAAGTGTGAACATTAAAACATCTCCTTTTGTGCTCCACAAAAGAAGTAATGTCCAACACAATCTCACAGCAATTTGTAAGTATTTTATGTGGCTAAATCTCATGAATTCATACAATCCTTTTTGTTTGTTTTCATATGATCTGCTTATGCCCCACTGACAGTTAGGTTTAATGGTGGGTGGACCTTCATGATTAATTTTATTATTATTATTTTTTTAAATGAGTATGTTTTCTGTATGAATCACATTGTGCAAATTCATACAAAATCGTCACTTCGTAAAACAGTATTGTTTTGTCATGAGATTGGGTTGGAAAGTCAAATGAGGTTGGAACAATATGAGGATGAGTAAATGATGACAACTTTCATTTATGGGTGAACTATCACTTGTAAATGCTTACAAACATATGCTGAAAACTTATTGAAAACTTACTTACTGATTTGTCAGTTTTGAGAAAACTCAGACATGTAAACTGAATTTGGAATGATGGGCTAAAACCATGAAAATGAAATGAACAGCACGTCAAGAGTTCAGAGCCCTCCCAACATCATCGTGCCATGGCCTGACCTTTCCACCCCATGCTGATCTCCAGTAATTCTGAACAGCCAATGCTGAATAAATAAAACTAGCATCTACTAAGTGAAAACTCTGCATTTCAACCACAACTGTGTATGTGGCAGGAAGGGAAGGTTTAAGTTAAGAGATGCTATAGCAGAAACGCGCCATACTCACTGCCCCACCAGTGCCCGTTTAGCTCTCTCATTAGCTTGCTATTCGTTATCAAGTATGCTGTAGGCCTTTTCTCAATTATACTCATTTAAGTTCTGCCTGGTAATTACATTCAACTCTGCTACCTGTAAGGTGGGCAACTGTAAATTAATTTTTTAAGTTTTTTGTCTTTTTCTCTAGGGAGGTCATGCTGATGGTGGGACATTATTCAATACAGCAAAGCAGCAGTACAAGAAAATAAGGTAACACTTTAGAATAGGGAACACTTATTCACAATTAACTACGACTTTTCCCTCTATAAATTCCTAATTTGCTGCTTATTAATAGTTAGTAAGGTAGTTGGTAAGTTTAGGTATTGGGTACGATTAGAGATGTAGAATAAGGTCATGTAGAATAAGGCATTAATATGTGCTTAATTAGTACTAATAAATGGCTAATATTCTAGTAATATGCATGCTAATAAGCAACTAATTAAGAGACCCTAAAATAAAGTGTTACCGAAAATCACCTCATGAATAGAGACATGCATTAAAACAGATTTGGGTAACACTTTTGGAATACTGTTCTGTCATTAATGATTAACAACACAGGAACAAATGACTAATGCACTATTAACACTCTAGTAACTACTGTTAAATATTCTAAAGTGAATAGCATGATAACTCCCTAATACTGAATGAAGTCATTGTAAGCTTTTGAAGTATATGTAAGGGTTTGAATAGTAATGACTCAAGTGTTACTACATCCTTATAAAGGAATGACTAATTATTTGGATCAGTATTCTAAAGTGAAGGTCTTGGTAACCCAATAGTAATGACCCAAGTGTTACCAAATCATTCGGAACAATCCAAAATCTTACAAAAACCTCAAAAGTTTACAATGACTTCAGTCATTACTAGGGAGTTATCATGATCTTTACTTTAGAATACTGATCCAAATAATTAGTAATTACTATTACTTACTAATGGGTCTGGGTTTGGGTCTATCATTCAAGACAGCTCAAATGTGGATCATAAAACTTCTGCAGTACCCTTTTAATGCACAAACAACCTCCTCTGGCAAAATGCCAAACAATTGGCTTTGGTGAGTAAACAAAACTGGTTGACTGGTGACGCAACATTACTTGATTATTTATAAAGCTTTGAATGATCTAAGTCCTCTATAACTGAACTCTGCAGGAAGATAAATGTCCAGGAACTGGAATAAGTACCCCTTATCTAAATTATTGTCAGTGGTAATCAACAGTATTTGGTACAAAGACAATGCTGAAAATGGCAGACATAAAGTAGCAAACAAACTGGAATGTTCTTTTAAAATGCAATCCACTAAAATATCACAAGTTTGATGCATCAATCTGTCATAATGCTACTATATTTATCCATTTATCAAAAAGCTTTCTAACACTCCTTTGACCCTTGTCTGCTGAATGATTCTGAGAGTCTTTCTTTTTGCTCATGGCATTTACAGCTTGTGTGCTTTGTATGTCAAGTGCACTTGGCGTATTTCGAGTGGTTCTCATTTCCTCCGCAGCTTTAACTGCTTGTTCAAGCGTCTTGCTGATTAGTGGTCAAATAAATCAGGCTCGGGAGGGTGACACACACATTGACAAGCTGTAGTGCTTGTTTGTGACACTGGAAACACTCAACAGCTACTAATGACTAATTTGCTAATTGCCAAATTCCCATTTTCAGATGGGTTCCTCATGCTTTACACTTGGAGTCCCACCATCTATCTTATTTTCACCAGAATGCTGCCTTGATGACTTTTAAAAAACACTGACAGTATGTTCATGCTTGAATACAATAAAACATTGTTAAAAACACACACACAATATGATACAAATGCCCTTTGTGTTTCTGCTAACACTAACAACAGTTTTCCTGTCACACATACCCACACACACGAAACACTCGCAGACATCAAGCATGTTTGTGGTGGCGTACTGCTCTCAGGCATTCAGTGTCAAATGAGAGACTTTAATAAAGTGAACTGCCACTACTTTAATGCGCTGTGCATTCTAGGAGCAACCGCACAGTTCAAAGTACTGCAGGAAAAAAATCATGACAGATGCCAAACGTTTAATATGTGCACAGGGCTGAACATTTGTGCATGCTGTCAGAGAGAGAGAGAGCAGTATATTCTGAAAAGGGCTTATGAACACATTTCTGCATAGTACTCATGAATCTGTGGACTGCTTGGCCTGAAACATACTCTATACTCAACAATTATACCATTACGATTATCAGTTGCTTTATTGTGCCCTTGAGTACAGAGGTTTGTGGCTGTTGTACCACAGGTTGATTTTTATTGCAACAAACAGATACTTTTGTTGTTGTTGTTATATGGCATCACATTAAAACTGTTCTGGAAACATTTCACCATATTGCCATCATTTACTTTTCAAATGCTTTTTCTCCATTGTCATTTCCAATTCCATACAATACAAAACTGAATACTTAATTTGAGATGTGGTGTAAATGACATTTGCTAGCTGCATAAAAATTACAGATCAGGGGAAAAAAGGACAAAATTCTTCTCTTATGCACGTACGCAATGTTATCATTGGATTTTAATAAGTCAGAGTATGAAAAGTTTGTTTTTTTGGTAGTTTATTTCTGGTAAGTGGTGCTAATTAGCTGAAACAGCACCAAAGATGTAGGTCTCCAATTGCATACGTGTGTAATGTATGTTTCTGGCCTTCTTCCTCACTTAAACAAATGATGGGCAATAACTCATCCAAGCTTAGTCTACTGACAGATCAGATACTGTGCATGCATAATTCTAACATCATTCTATGTATAGGGGAAAAGGGAAATACTACCTGACTTCTTTTCTTTGTTACACATACACAACATGGCCACTGAAGGATAATATGACCTTGCTTTGCTCAGTATTGAATGATTAACTAGTTCGGTCTGATTATTACAAGTTCAAAAGAATCTGGAGTTAATGCACATGAGCTGTATGTGCTACTGGTTAACGGCACGTCAACGGCTCACTCTCTCAGTGTGTACAGGTGCAGCGCTCAGATGATCAAGGGCTCTTTTAGACATGCTGGTTTCCCATTTACCCAAGACACACAACTATGCACACTATACATCATCTTATTTGCGAGAAACTGTTACCCTCCGTACAAGTTTTCTGTCCATGGTTAATATTTTCCTAATGTCAGACTATTATCTAACAGGGAATCAGGTGTCCATTTGCTCAGTGGTTCTCAACTCTGGTCCAGGAGAACCCCCAGCACTGCACATTTTGGACGTCTCCCTAATCAAACACACTTGTATAATTTCATCAGCTCCAAGACCTCAAATCAGTGTGTCAGATACAGGAGACATCCAAAATATATTGAGTGCTGGGGCAACTCCAGGATCAGGGTTGGAAACCTCTGCATTAGGTCATCCTGTGTGGAAAGAGAAGCTTTAGCATCAGCTCTGCTTTCAGGAAGTGCAGGAGAAATGCTTGGCTGACTTTTTTTTCATGTGCTTTATTTTACAAACTTGCTACAGCAATTATTTCAAGAGTTTCTCAGAACACTTAGCATAAAGCCATAAACATAATGAGGCCTGGCACCAAAATTAAAGCGTGTCAATAATTCTGAGTACTGTAGAAGGTTTCACAAGCAACTACAGTTTGTGCTAAACAAATATTAGCATGCAAGTGCATCACTCCATCTGAAGAAATATGATTAGCAGCATTTGGCTTCTAAGAAAGTAAAAAGTGAGTTTACCATTACCACATCCCATACACAAACACACTTTTGCCGCTTTCACACTAGAGCTTTTCATGTGGACTCGAGTGTTTGAGATGTCAGACTAGTTTGCTGGTTAGTGTGAAAGTAGGATTCTAACTTGTGTGTGCACCACCAGACCTCACCCAAGTCTGCTTGGAAAGTGTTGTGAGGTGCAGTTCATGATTAGTATGAATGCAACTCAACCTTAGTGGTACAATGCAAATTATGCTAGATGATATACACTATATTGCCAAAAGTATTGGGTCGCCCCCTTCTAATGAACAGGTTTGACTACTTTAGTAATTTCTATGAGTACAAATCTTAATGTTAAAGCATATAATGATATTCTAGGCAATTGTGTGCTTCTAATATTATAGCAACAGTTTGGACAGGACCCTTTTCTATTCTAACAGACAAAGCCTCTGTGTATAAGGCAAGGTTCAAAAAGAAAATTATTGATTCAGTCAGTGTGGAAGAACTTGACTGGTCTGCATAAAACCAAGTCCTAATCCCAGTTTAACACCTCTGGTGTGACTGTAAATGCAGACCTTGAGCCAAAAACTCATCACCAAACACCAATGACTTGTAAATATGGGTACAGTCATTTTAGACACTTCCAAAACTGTTGCAACAGAGATGGAAATACCATTTTTAAATACATGAATTATGTTCCCATCGTTGTTGCCACAGATTTGGAAGTGCATGTTTCTGTTCTAAAGAAGGGGGTGTCCCAATACTTTTGTCTATATAGTGTATGTACAAGTCATTGGTGTTTGGTGATGAGTTTTTTGGCTCAAGGTCTGCATTTACATATCATTATATGCTTTAACATTAAGATTTGTACTCATAGAAATTACTAAAGTAGTCAAACCTGTTCATTAGAAGGGGGCGACCCAATACCAACATGGAGCTGGGAATCTAAAGGGTCTGGAGTGATTCTGGATGAAGGAATGGTCTCTGATCTCTTGTCAGGTGTACTCTAACCTCATCAGGCATTATAGGAGAAAATTTAGAGCTGGCAAACTTCAGACAGGCCTGTACATGTGCTGTACTGGCAAATGGAGGTTTCAAAAAGTATTGAATAAAAGGGTGCCGTTAATTGTGGCCAATGTGTATTAGAGAAAAACATTTATTTCATAATGATATTTCCCCCCCATTTTAAATTCTTATTATCCAACGAAAGGTTAGATTTGTGATTTGTTTTAATAAAAGATCAAAAGGATTAACAATGCAGATTAATTTTCACAGCCTTCTTTGATCATATTTACCAAGGGTGCCGATATTTTTGGCCATGACTGTATATATAAATATTTGCATGCTCCAAGTCATATTTAGTGTAGTATCAGGCATTTCCCCTTTTTTTTGCTTGTCTCTAAATTGTGTTTGGAGAGAAGCTCAAATTGTTCACACCCTTTAGCAACCAGACAAAACGCCCTATAGCAGCCAGAAAACACTAGCGACCTATTGTAGGAAGGCCCTACCAACTACCAAAAACACCCTAGCACATACCTAGCAACTACCCTGAACACCTAGAAACCTCACAGCAATGCCTGCATTCTTTCAAACTTTCAAACTTTTTAAACCGCCAAAATATTTAAACAACATTATGCATATTATGTAACTTTTAAACTCTAGGTAGCCAAACCTGAAAATTCTTTCAGAATTTTACTTACACTCATTTAAAAAAAAAAAAAAAGTTGTTTTAGAAGATTATGCCATGCTAGTTATGGATGAAGTATGGATTCAATTCACGCTCTTGACCATTGTATACTTCTTGGAGCATGAAAATTTTGGACCTCATTGACTGGAAAAATAAATAAATAAATAAATAAAATAAATAAATATCTAAATGTTCTGCAGAAGAAAGCAAGCAATACATGTTTGGAACAACATGGGTGAGTAATGATGATAGATTGTGAATTTGTTTGTTTTTTAGTCCACAGTGATGAAAGAGAGATTCATGGTCCGTCATCAAAATACAACCAACCCCTGTCAGGAAGTGACGCCAACAGCACCTCAAGATGTTCTCTAAATGCTCCCTGTGGTCCTGATGTTCTAAAGATCAACTCCTAATGATGACCTTAGGCCAGTTTCTCCAATTATCTGTGGTGCCCTTTTGACTATCATGTCAGTCTCATGCACAATACGACCACTAAACTAGAGATGCTTTTCCATGCCAGGCTCGTTCACACGATCTTTCCTCTTTTCTTTATCACAGTGAGCAGGCATGCCGCATTCAAAGAAAGCAGAAAATTCTCTAATAGTCTTATTCCTCACTTTACCATGCATATTAAATATATCACGGCAGACACAGCCTCTGAGCAATCCAGTTTGTAAAACACTCAGTAAATATCACACACATCACAGCTGTAGTTTTCACTCAGCTGTGCTCTAAAACCCACTCACTCTCTACTGTCTACTTCTAAGCATCCTAAGTGAAATGGAGATTCAGATGTGATTCTTTTGGACCACTCTATAGATAGCAATTCTGTATTCCTCATAAATAGGATTTCTCGTGTGAAACACATTAAAAGACTTGACATACAAAATGCCCATTTTAACCCTGATACTAAGCTGTTGATGAGGTACCTTAAAGTAGTAACAGTACAGATACACAATTTCTTAACATGCAGGTACTATACAGTACTTATACAGTAGTTTTTTATTTAGCCTTTATTTCTATTTTATTTTTACTTGCTCAATTTGTTTAGCTGTTATCATGCTATCATTGTTAGTTTTAGTTTATACATACATATTTTAAAAACTAAAATTAAAGTGAATTTGTGGAAATAAAAAGTACATTAGTTTAGTTTCACTTTTGTTAGTTTGAATTTTTATTTAAATTGTTTTCATTTCAAGTTCAAAATACAGCAATAACACTAAGCCCAGTATATATTTCATATTCTAAAATATTAAATATTTCTAAAATATGAATGATGTTTTTCACCATGTGATAAGAAATGAATTGTGTCATCAGATGCTAAAAAAAAACCTCCTCAAATGATATCTGAGGCCTCCAAACCCGTTGTTTTGTGTCAGGACCGATGCATTTATTCCCTATGATGCCCTGTTTACATCAGAAGTTGAACTGACATAGTTCGATAGTTGAAATGCATACAAATACGAGATTTGATATATTTCAACATAGTGTAGTGCTGCGGCTTTCACGTTTGAGTAATCTAGACATGAATAATAAATTAGCCTTCAGGTTTATGTATTTTTTTCCCTGATATGAGCTGTGTTATTTATAGCTTCATCTTTATTACAAGCTTAAATATATGACAAAATATTGTGACATTTTGATGGTGGAAGGGGCTGGTGCAGGCCAAACAAACATTTACTTAATCAATCACTGAAATTCAGCATCAGGCAATACCTCCTACAGCGCCACTGCACGCACACCCACACCCACACCAGACTCGTCCTGCCAGACTCTGAAACATGGCTTGATTATCTTTGCATTCATTTGCACCAATGTTTAATGGTGTTTTATTGCGGGGAGGGGAGGTTTTATTTTGCTGCATTGTTTTGTTTGAGTGACCTTGTTTGAGGCCAAAGGCACTGAAGTAAAAAAAAAAAAAAAAAAATCAATTAAACACAGTTTATAGTTGAAACAAAAAACAAAAAAAAGGCTAATTGAACAGCTGCAGTCTGATGAAATGCCACTCCATATGCCGAAGTAAAAAAAAAAAAGCAATTTCTGTGCATCTAACAGAGGAAGAGAGCGCGAAAAGCTCTCATTTAATCAACTAACATTGATATTACTTCTGGCAATTAGAGGCATGCTGATAATGATATGAGTTTTCAGCTGTAAATAATTATGCTGCCTCCAGGCCATGCTTTCCTTCCTCACTGTATCTATAAACAATAATCAAACCACCAGGCGAAAGTTGAGGGGCTTTTGTTTGTTGCCGTGCTGCAGTTTGGGGAAAAACATCGGTGCGGCCCCCTGGTGTTGCCCTTGGCGGCTCTGACCTTCAGGAGCCTGGTGCAGGCAGCATGGGGAGCTAATGCATCGGCCTATCGATCCCTACACTTTCACTTCAAACGGCCTGTGTGCGCGCACGCTTATTTAGCCCGAAAGCAGGGTGGGACGCGGAACGCTCCTGTGGCCTAATACTGTGAGAGACACGCAGACGGATTGAAGACTGCACTTTCACTGGTGCAGTCTGAGATTTAATAATGAAGATGATGCACACAGACCCCACGCAGCTCTGTTTTAATTGTTTAGCAGATTCAGTCTTGAACCTATTTCAGTCGCAGTCAGCATTTGAGTTTGGCTAATTATGGCACATGAATTAGCAGTTAGTGCCTAACTAAAAACTAAAAGTTTTTTATTTGTTACATGAGTCAATTAAGAACCAACAAAATTGATTAAAACAAATCAAACTGTATCAGAAGAAAATACACACATAGGGGTGAAAGGAGCTAGTTGTTGGACTTTTTAGTCTATAGTGAATATTCCTTGGTGTAGAGAGATTTCTGAAAGTCAATTTAAATATAAGAAAACACCCCCCCCACACACACACACAAGTACAACATTAAACAGCCTGTAACTATACGGTTTATATTAATTTTAGCTGTTAAACAATCATTATACACAAAACCATTGTTTTGACCAACAAAAATTTTAATTACCGGTAATAATTATATTAACATTTGACAACCTGCCCCAACCTGACACTCATTTAAACTCTTAGTTAAACTCTTCATATATAATACACTCACAAAAACACACACTTAATTAAACCAAAAGCTATTTTCATCAACATAAAAACAGCAAACTCATTGCATAGTTCTCATTAAATTAGATCATAAATGATGCACAATAAAGTTAAATACGCCCACTATCAGCTCAGATAGATTATACTCTTGTTTCACAGCAAAAAAATAAAAACACAAACTTAGAAAGTGTGGCAATTAATGAAGCTGTAAATGTACCACCTCAGGAAATTCACATCAATGAAAGACTGCAGCATTTCTATTCTTTTCTAACAGCAGTACATGAGGTGTTGTAAGCGCTGAGAGCAGCGGACAGTGAACTTTGCTTACTAACTTCATCTGGTGTGAGTAGAGACTAAGATGAAGAACATAATTAAGAAAACACATGGAAGGCTACTCGAGGTCTACGATTAATTAGCCTCCTGTCGATATTCTCATCAATACCGATTAACAAATGACACATTGCCCTATGAATGCTATTGATCTGCCTGCATTTCACAGCATTAATAAGCTGAAGCCTCCTAACAAACTGAAAAGCTGACAAAACAGAGGAAAGTCATTTCTTTCCAACAGCTTGTTGATCCGCTTTGACAGAAGGGCCTGTCTAATATCAGAGAGAAACTTGCTTACTTTACAAGTTCACATAAAACAACAAAACTAAAGCTCAGTAATTTGAGGTTGGATCTATTAATTACAGTAAATTTTATTTACATTAATATTGCATTCATATTCATATTCATTGCAGACAATGGCTTGAATATAATTTCTATGGTTAGCATATTTTGATTTACAGTAAAATAAAATTAATTTTGATATTTTTTGGGGGGCATAAAGTGAAATATCTAGATTTGATGTAACCAACTGAAGACTGTGAAACTTTAAAATTCATTTTTTTTAATAATATTTGTATAATTAATGATTAAAATTAGGTGTACACTCAGATATAGGCTATTCAAGGTATGGGAAATATTGTTATGACTTTTTAGTTGATCACTATTTTGTCAGTGAATTTAAATTTTTCTTGAAAATGGTTAGAATGGTTTACAAAAAGCAACATGAATATAAATTATACATTTTAAGAGTCACACAGATATGTTTTATATTATTTTCTTTTAATTACAAGCCTCTACATTTACCAAATCTGTATGTTCTCCTCTCATTACAGAACAATTAAATAAACAATAGACTCTTCAGCCAGGTTTAGCTCCAGACATGGACTATATGGTCTCCGTTTTGACAAACGACTGCAAAGTGAGGTAAAAAGGGACACAATATAAATTAATGGTGCCCTAGCAGCACAAGGTTTAGTCCCCTTACGCTAATGATAGTAATGAACACTTAGATGAGGGATGATCAGGCCTGTCCTCCAGTCAGAGCTTTACGCAGGTTAATTAGGTAAGATAACATCATCAACCTCTTTCATGCCTACACATGGAATTAATTGGATAAGCTGAAGCTGGATTCAGGTCTATATATAATCATGTGAACAATCAACGGGAGTAATGGAGAAGAGACGCCGGCCACGTCACAAGATGTCTTATTTAGATTCTCTAACAACCTGCCTAATAAGCACATGGACACTAATGGCATACTTTACAATAATGAATCGGTAAAGTAGAACAATAGCAGCGTGGCAGTTGCAGCATCTGTAAAAAAAGACATCATGGGCAGTTTGATGTGCTTATCATAATATTAAGTAATTAGTCAAAGCATGAAGATGTGATGAAGTGTGGTTTAATAAAATCATGTCAATGAAAATGTCTTTGAGGAAAACATCAATCAATCCATGATTTGAGTTAAGATATGAAGCCACTTCAATTATTGTTATTGATTTGTATATTGATATTATTAACACTGTAATGACTTATGCCATATACGGGTGAACCTTCAATTATTGGAACTCCATCCCCAGGACTATTTAATGAAATAATAGGCTAGATTATGACACGTTATTATAGTCAAAACCCACCCGATCAGGCATTATCAGATATTTATTCTAGGACATGCAAACACATTTTAAAATAGATGAAATATAGTAAATTTTTTTAGTAGTATAGTCAAAAGTGCCCTAACTGAAGTGACATCCAATAATTAGATTTACACATATCATTTTTCAGTTCTAGAAACATCCAGAACTTTGAGAAGTCTTAAAAAAAATAGTAATAATAAAAAAAATAAAAAAAAAATAAAAAGTATATTGTGAGTGGTCTTGTTATCATGTGTGTGCATAATGAGTGTGTTCTTAGGCCAAACATTTACCACGCTATGGTGTGTCATGTACAGGAGAGCAGTGTACTGTGTTGTGTAGCACCTATCATCCATCACAGCAGATGTTTGGCTCCTCTCATTGGCTTTGTGTGAAGTATGTTTGTAAATTATGTATGAGGAACTTTTGTGTAAATTGTCATACTACATAATGTATGTTTACAAAGCTGCATGAAAGCTCACCTTAGATGGGAACTCATTACAATAATTGATGCAGAGAGGTAACAAAGGGCTCTTTTGCACATAAAGTCACTTTCTGATCTCCATCAATAATGAAAGATGATTTAGAATAGACCAGATAGGCCATCTGCTACACGCACCTCTCAACTCATCAGCCGAACTGACAAATACAACATTTTCCCTCAAAGATCATTGTGTACAGACACATTATAAATGTATGTCATGAGGGAAAATTTACACACAAGATGCAGAATTGTTATAAATTAACCAGCCCTACTATGGTGAAGGGTGGGCTCATGAATATTAATTAGTTTACGCCACTGGACACTCCAACAAAGTTACCAAGCAACGTCAGCATCAATTAATATGCACGAGGTAAGCCTTCACCGTTGTGTGAGTGAACCGTAGTTCAGTGAACCCCACGATACGTCACTGTCACCATAGTAATGGACGCCTCGCACGACAACTCTAATAGCGTCAGTAATGCATGTCAGTGTGACCCAAATTTTTTCAACAACTTTGTATTACTTTTGAACTATTGCAAGCAAAACCACAAAAAGGACATCTTAGATTATTTTAGGTTTTAATTGAGTATTAATTGAATGAATGCGCTGTTTTACTGGCATAACAGCACATTAACATCCCATAATGACATTCCAGTGTTTCATACCTAACTGAGGTAAGTGATATAAGTAGTGTGTGTGTGTGTGTGTGTGTGTGTGTGTGTGTGTGACCCCAATGTTATAATGTCTCAACATATATGTCCTATATTGAAATGCGTTTTTTTTCTACAGTGAAATGATATAAATATGCTAATTTGATCAGTATTGTGCTCTGTTTGGTATTGAAAGAGCAGAAGATTTTAAGTATAATTCTGCAGCATTGTTGAGAGTACAGTTTTATCATGCAACTAAAAAAAAATATTAGTGTTTTTGGACATCTACTATGGTACTACACTGTAAAAATAAATCATTAGTCACACTAAATTAAATCAAGTTAAAAAGAAGTCTCATATACCCATAAACTCTGAGTTTTCTTTACTTATTGTCTTTTATTGTGAGTACTCCTTACTTATTCTAAGCCACAAATACTATACTGATTCCCAGAGTGCACTGCGACACAAATAAATTATAAATTTCCTTTGTTTTATTCTCTGGTTGATTTGCTGCTATTGTTGTTGTTGATGTCAATATTAGCAATATGTTTTGTCATTTTTAAAGTCTTATCTTATTATGAAAAATACTTTTATTGTAATCATTGTTGTGCATACTGAATGTTGATGACTGTGCATGTCTACATAAATACTACATAAATACATTTATTGAACCATAATTTAATCTTGTTACATTAAATGTAGATTGGTGTTAATAATCTAGTTTTGAACCAAATTATTATTATTTTAAATGATCTCTCTGAGTCATCTCTGACGACGCTTCTTTCAATAGCCCAAATAATTGTGAGTGCTTGAGTGCTTCTAAAGTAGATTTTGGTCATTTTGAAGCAGAAATATGTTATTTAAAGCATTTTGAAATGAACTAATCTCCACACCTGCTTAATTTATAATTGTTTCTCTCGGTTTGCTGGTTAAGGGAAGGGATATAGCTACGGCCACCAGGGCTTACTGGGCATGTGCACATCAATATTGTGTATTTTTTGTCACGCTGAACAACAATAATTACTATACTATATATTATACTATACTATACTATTATACTATCCTATTACTATACTATATATTGGGGTAGGTGTAGACGTTAATAAAACACTATCTAATATGTTGCAAATCAAATTTATTGTTACTTTCCGGCCGTAGCTGTAGATCCTCTAGCCACAACCGGCTTTGTTATATACAGAAGCGTAGCGGCTTTAAACGAATAGTTCACCCAAAAATGAAAATTCTGTCATCATTTACTCACCCTCAAGTAGTTCCAAACCTGTATGAATTTCTTTGTTCTGTTGAAAACAAAGGAAGATATTCTGAAGAATGTGGAAAACAGAGCAGATCTGGGGCACCATTGACTTCCATAGTACTTTTTTTCCTACTATGGAAGTCAATGGTGCCCCAAAACAGCCTTGTTACAAACTTTCTTCAAAATATCTTCCTTTGTGTTCGGCAGAACAAAGAAATTCATACAGGTTTGGAACTACTTGAGGGTGAGTAAATTATGACAGAATTTTCATTTTTGGGTGAACTATCCCTTTAAAGGGATACATTTATATTTGATATCACCAAAGAAATCTAACAACATGTTGTTCCTTTTGCTCAAATAACGTTGAAAAAAACTTATTATTCAGGCTAGACCAGCAAACAAAACTTTTCTTCAGATTGTGAATGGATTATGCAGAGAAACTGAGCAAAGGGTGCTCCCCTTAGCACAGTTGATTTTGACAGTTGTCCGGAGCTGGCTTATCTAAAATCAGAAAGTAACCTTGCATATAGTCAAAAGGTGCATCCAAATTTATTTATTTTTTAATTGACATGTGACTTTGTGACTTCCTGTACTTTATAATTCAGTGTAGAAAAAGTACTAAAATTTGTTATAATAGTCATTTTATAATAAATCCAAAGAGGTGAAAAAAATAGGGAGTTGAAATGGCAGCTGAGCTAATGAGTGATCCTCTGCTGCCATCTTCTGCTTATAATGGTAATTTCATGTCATTTTTATCTTAAAAGCCTTTGTTTTCCGCCAGGAGACACATTTTTGGCACATTTTTTCATATCGTTTTCATGAATGAAAAATGAATCTTTAAAGTTAATTTTACTGCACAGCTGTAGAGTTTAGAAATAATAAAGGCTTTAAAATGTTATAAGATTTTAAAAACATGTTCATGACTATGAAGGCAGATATCCCACCTCTCCTGGAAGTTCCAGGAGACAATATCCTGGAAATTGTGGAGGCAAGCGAGAGAACGAGCAAGAGGAAAGATCACCACTTGAGTGAGAGTCACGTAGTGATAATATAGTAAGCAAAATCGTAGCCAGCTAATTTTTCATGTTCAAAAATAAACATTTGTTCTCTGAATGAATTAATCGTTTGCTGATTAAAACTCCTTATATGAGTGTCTGCATGTAATCCAGTCTAGACAGATTGCAATAATGTTTAACATCCGTGGTATGAAAATGATCGCTGTGAGACGCTGGTGGAGTGAACGAGGCTTGAGGGTGTGGCCCTTTTTGGACTTTTGTCTTTTACACTTAATTTGACACTTTAGAACGTGGGAAATTACAGTTTAGGGTCAGCGATATCCTTATCTTATCTTATTTGCAAAATATTTTAAATAATTTTGGTTTATTTTTTATTTATTTTTCGGTTTTTATTAGTTTTTATAGCAATATCTGGCAACACTGCATTGCTGGCACTTAAACTGACAGTAATCAAAAAAGCCCATGGACAGGTTATTGCTGACAGGATACCACATTCGGTACGGCAAACGCAAATAAAAAAAAACAAACAAAACAAAACAAAACGTACTCGGTTACTATCGTAACCTCGGTTCCCTGAGATATGGGCACGAGTACTGCGTCTGTAAGTCGCTGTATGGAAAAAACTATTTTTTCCTCTTCAACTGAAGCCTTTTTCAATCACGCAGTGAAACTGCACGTCCATTGGTTCGTGCAGTGCTATAAAAACTAACCAATGGCACAGCGGCGGCAATGAGCAAGCCTATGGCTATGTAGCCCGCCAAAGCCCGCCAGCAAAGCTTTGCCGCCGCATCTCAGATTTCTTCGAGTAAAGCGACTGAGGCGTGC
Organism: Schizothorax lantsangensis; assembly: GCA_027422415.1. Taxonomy (NCBI): domain Eukaryota; kingdom Metazoa; phylum Chordata; class Actinopteri; order Cypriniformes; family Cyprinidae; genus Schizothorax; species Schizothorax lantsangensis. The sequence continues at coordinate 8,582,469 of CM049863.1, read as the reverse complement.
AGCTCATAGCACGGCCAGGAATGCAGTACTCGTTCCCATATCTCAGGGAACCGAGGTTACGATAGTAACCGAGTACGTTCCCTTTCGATATTCCACTTGTACTGCGTCTGTAAGACGCTGTATGGGAACCAGTACAATCACGCCGTGCTATGATGGGGAACGACTCAAAACCCAAACTCAGGTGGGAGAAGACCCAGGGGAGTTAATAAAGTACACCAAGCACAGGCTGAGCCGTCAGGGTCATCCATGGCCTGGGTGTCGTCCCGTATAGTTGATACTTGGTGTCCAGATAATGTGGACCGCCCAAGTGAAGGGGGGGCTTGAACAATGTTGGTCAAGTGAACCCATAAGACCGTTTTAGCTAGCCGGAGGTGGCAAACTAAACAGAAAGGACTCTGGCCTGCAAGGCAGGGACGTCCAGGTTATAAAACCTTACAAATGTGGACGGCGAGGACCAGCTGGTAGCCTCACAAATTTCCGAAATGGACACCCCGCTGGACCATGCCCAGGAGGAGGCAATGCCTCTGGTGGAATGGGCTTTGACTCCAATGGGGCACTGCAAGCCCAAGGAGGAGTATGCTAGGGTGATAGCATCCACTAACCACCTGGAAATTCTTTGCTTCGTAACAGGGCGACCTTTAGAGCGGTTACCGACGCCAACAAAAAGCTGTTCTGATCGTCCTGTATGAGGCAGAACGCTCAATGTACACCCTCAGGGCCCTGACAGGGCAGAGCAGGGACAATTCCTGGTCATCCGTCGAGCGGGAAAGCGCTATGACCTGGGCTCTGAACGGAGTGGAGAGCACCTTAGGTACATAACCTAGCCTTGGTTTCAGGACGACCTTGGAGTCGTTAGGCCCAAATTCCAGGCAAGCAGGGTTGACGGAGAGGGCCTGTAGGTCTCCTACTCGCTTAACCGACACCAGTGCTAATAGCAGGGCGGTTTTAAACGAGAGTGATCTGAGGCTCGTGGATTGCAATGGTTCAAACGGAGGGCCTTTCAAGGCCCTTACCACGGTTGGTAAGTCCCAAGGTGGGACTGTACGAGGACGCCGGGGGTTCATTCTCCTGGCGCCTCGTATAAACTGGACCACCACACTATTTCTGCCCACCGATTGGCCAGCAATAGGGGCATGGAAAGCCGCTATGGCTGCTGCATAAACCTTGATGGTGGATGAAGAACGCTGTTTATCCAGCATCTCCTGCAGAAACGACAGAACCACTGACACATCAGAGGTAACCGGATCTACGTCGCGGTCTTGACACCAAGCCGAGAAAATAGCCCATTTCAAAGCATAGAGGCATCTGGTAGATGAGCTCTAGCTTCTGCCATAGTGTTTAAGACATGCTCTGGGAGGTCGAAAGGCTCCCGTTGAGCGGCCACACATGCAGGGCCCATAACTCGGGCCATGGATGCCATAGCATGCCTTTCGCTTGAGAGAGGAGGTCCTGCCTCGAGCAGCTGGAATAATTCTTTTTTTTGTTATCAACATTTTTTATTTATTTTCACACACAACATCACAACACAATATCTATTCAAAACAAACAAAACACAACAAAACAACGAACGTATACTCCCTATTCAAAAAGTCCAATCAAAAGGGAGAGAGAGAGAAACAAAAAAACACAACAAGTCATTCCTTTATATAATCACGTATATTAGAGGAAACACACTGCCAATCATCAATAGTGGAAGGCTTGGCCCCATTAATTTGCGCTGTTGTACATTCACAAGTTACTATTTGCAGGAGGCTATGGATCCAATATGTTTTTCCACACATGTGTGGCGTAAACCAGTTCTGTATTATTGTCTTCTTCGCTGCCGTAAAACCAGCAAACAACATTCTCTTTTGTATTAAGCTTATACAGAGACCAGAATCATCATTAAGAAGACACAAACTTGGGTTAGCAAACCAATCAATTTGTAGTAAGGAGGATAAAACCAGGTTTACCAGCTGGAATAATTCTGACACCCACGGCTGGTTCCTCCAGAGGGGGGCTATTAGAAGAAGCCTGTGCCGTTGTTCCCTGACTCGTCTGAGTACCTGTGGTAGCAGAGCGATTGGAGGGAACGCATAGAGCGGAAGGCTGGGCCACTCGTGGGCCAGGGCATCCGTGCTCCTTGTGAAATAGATTGGGCAATGAGAGTTGTCTTCTGAGGCGAAGAGATCTATTCGAGCTCTGCCAAAGACTTCCCAGATTCTCTGAACTGCGAGCGGGTGGAGCGTCCATTCCTCTGAGGAGACGTTGTTCCTCGACAACATGTCTGCTCCTTGGTTCATTTTGCCTAGCACATGCGTCACCTTCAGTGAGCGCAGATTGGTCTGAGCCCAAACGAGAAGGTTTTTCGCCAGCGTGCAGAGGCGCTTCGAGACGAGGCCGCCCTGGTGATTTATGTATGACACCACGGACCTGCTGTCTGAGCGTATTAGCACATGGTGTCCCCTTATGTCCGGCAGGAAGAATTGACAGGCATGGCACACTGCTAGCATCTCTAGGCAGTTGATGGGCAGACCCGACTCCTCTTCGGACCAAAGACAGAATGTCGGTTTGCCCTCGCACAGCGCTCCCCAACCCTTGATGGAAGCGTCTGTTGTGACAACCTTCCTTCTGTGCGCCGTGTCTAAGATCACACCCTGCGTCAGCCAGAGGGGGTCCCTCCAACGGATCAGGGCTGATACACAGGCCCGAGTTACCATTAAGCGATGGCGCCCGTAGCGCCAAGCCGCAGATGGAACCCTCTGCTTCAGCCAGAACTGGATGGGCCGCATGCGAAGCAGGCCCAACCGAAGTACTGGCGAAGCCACTGCCATAAAGCTCAGCATTTTCTGGAAAGCCTTGAGCGGGTGGACGGTCCCTTCTTTGAAGGAGGCCGCGTGGCGCTGAATTGTCATGGCTCGCTCCGCTGAGACAGTTGCTGTCATCTGCACTGAGTCGATAACAGTCCCCAGGAACGACACTCGTTTGCTGGGTGACAGTATGCTCTTGGCAAAGTTGACCCTGAGCCCCAGGTGATCTAAGTGGGTGAGGAGAAGGGTCTTGTGCGATGTTAAAACCGCCTCTGACTGGGCCAGAACGAGCCAGTCGTCGAGGTAGTTGAGGATGCAGATTCCCATCTGTCGTAGAGGGGAGAGAGCCACATCCATGCATCGTGTAAAAGTGCGGGGAGCCAGGGACAGCCCAAACGGGAGGACCGTGTATTGATATGCCACCCCTTCGAATGCGAATCTCAAGAATCGCCTGTGATGGGGGGCTACCTGGATGAGAAAGTACGCGTCTTTCAGATCCAGCGACATGAACCAGTCCCCTGGGCGAATTTGCGAGAGGATCTGTTTCAGTGTGATCATCCTGAACGACCTTTTTACCAGGGCGTGATTCAGGAGTCTGAAATCGAGAATCGGTCGCAGGCCACCGTATTTTTTGGGAACGAGGAAGTAGCGGCTGTAGAAGCCTGACTCGCTCTGGGCTGGAGGAACGATTTCTATGGCTCCCTTTACCAGCAGATTCATCACCTCTGCGCGCAGGACTTGAGCGTCCTTGCTGCGCACTGTGGTGGCGACCACACCGCGGAAGCGCGGTGGTCTTCGAGCGAATTGGAGTGAATAACCTTGTGCTATCGTAGCCCTTACCCACTCTGACACACCGGGGATGGCCCGCCAGGCCTCGGCCCGTGTGGCGAGAGGTTGAATAGGCTCTAAAGACTGGCTGCATAAGGGCATGACGCTTATGGTAGGCAGAAGAGGATATTTGCTCTCTTTTTGAAATTGTATGTGTTTTATTTTGTTTGCTATCACAGCGGTCAGACACCCGGGCGCTAGAGTGGGCCCGTGGGGAACCAAAAACACACTTTCCTCTGCACCCAGCGCTGAGCGGGGTGACAAGTGGCACATTAGAGGCTGCATGCGGGGTGGTCCGGCGATAGCGAGACTCGGGCCCCTCCTCTTTCTGCCTGGCTGATCAGGAGGACTTCTGAGGCGCTGGATCCAAGGCGATCTTAGGCCGGGATCCCTGGTGCTTCGGGTAGCGTCTTGCCGAGTGGGAATGCCCTCTATCCTGCTGACCTTTAGGAGGTAGGGGCTCTGAAGTGGCTGGCTTTGGCTTGGCGGGCTGCTGAGTCGGCGCAGGCTTGGGGCGACTAGAAGCAGCAGAACTGGCGCATTTTGGGAGGAAGTGTCGCATCGCTTGAGACGACTTCTGAGCCTCCGTAAACCGTTATGCGAAGCCCTCCACAGCTGGCCCGAGCAGGCTGTTCGACGAGACCGGAGCGTCGAGGAAGGAAACTTTATCCGCCTCTTTCATCTCCGTCAACGTGAGCCAAAGGTGGTGTTCCAACACTCCCAGGCTGGACATCGACCGGCCGATGGCCTGGGCGGTGGCTTTGGTGGCGCGCAGGGCCAGGTCCGTTGCGCTCCTCAGGTCCCTGAGTGGAGCTGCATCGAGACCGGCCTCCTCGCTGGCGAGCATCTTGGCCTGAAAGACCTGGAGCACAGCCATAGAGTGCAGCGCCGAAGCCACTTGTCCAGCCGCCGAGTAGGCGCGTCCAGCGAGTGCAGACGTGGCTCTGCACGGCTTGGATGGATGGCTTGCCCTCGCCTTCCATCCGATAACCGTGGGCGGGCAGAGATGCGCGGTCAATTACCAGTTTTGTGGAGTATAACAGAAATGTTGGCAGGGAGTAATAATTAAAATAATAATATTAATTTTGAAAGGAGTAAGGAGTTGCAAAATACGTACGAAGTGGCCGTGAGATAGCGTTGGAGTAATGAGTATGTATGTATTTATTTATTTAGTGATAACAACTGAACTGCATCATTGAATGTGATTGACATAACCACATCAAGGCTTTGCAAGCAGAGAGAAGTGAGTCGGAAGAAGACTTACAGTAGTTATGACATTTTGATTAGAGATTTCCAGGTCAAAATATAATTCTAATAATAATAATAAATAATAATAATAAAGTAAATGCATGCATGAATCACTTACAATAAAACCAAAGACAATTTTGACTTCATGCTACCCTAAAGTTCAGCACTTTGGAGTAGCATTCCATGTAAATTACATGGTATTAAAACGTGCCACAGTAAGATTTATTTATTTAGTCAAAAATGTATTATTTGTAAAATTCTGAATTCTGTAATAAATATTGGACTGGAAGTTGTGTCATGTTTAGTCGATCAGAGATGATTATTCCAAAGAACAGAGTAAATGCGAGTAATGCTAGATGGACAAAACAATACAACTAGATATAGCTATAGGCCTAAGTAGTGATTTAGGACATTTACTGAGATCTATTCATAAATTTGGATTTTGGAGGTAACGACAACAAAAAGTGATATACTGAAATAGTCCTACAGCTGATTGGTTAAATTAATTGGTATTGCATGGAAAATGCAAGGTGGTCACTGGCTATCAAGTTTAGTTAAAACTATTTGAACCTCGGACCACGGCACACTAAACCAAAATTATACCACCAGATGTCTATTTGTTTGTTTTTTTGATAGTTTGGCTTGCAGTTGACATTGTAACGTCTGCATTGCCGAGTATGTAGAATCACCACTGACCGGTATGTGTTTCATTTTATAACAGCATTATGCCACTGGATACTGTATAATACTGTGTGGCCACTCATACCTGATTGCTTAAATTCACTCACTGATGACAATTTGATGCGTTGCAGTCTGTGACTTTATTGCTTTAAGGACTGTTTTGAAGCAGAAGTGAGTCAGCAGCCTTTTGTGCGGTTAAATAGCTGCTGGCATGCAAGTCATTTTCAGAACAACATTTGGCATATAGAAACTAACAGCTTTTACTACCAATTGTCTAGACTTTTTGCTGTATTGCATTTTATGGCCCCTATAAAATATTCATCCTCCCTAACTTATTAGTTACTGAAAAAACAAATCAGCAAATGAGAAACATTGGTTTGAAAACCATCAGTAATCCAATAAGATGCACATGTGGAGAAACCGCAGAGACCCAGTGCTTTATCAGAGAGAATTATGGGTGCTCTGAGCTCCGAGCTGACTTACAGAATGAATTGAAGCACAAAGACAGCGATTCGGTGAGAGTGAGCGAGTGAAAGAAAGGCCTTTTACTGTTTCTGCCTATTATCTGAGTGAGCTGGCATGTCTGAGGAGTAAGACAGAGGGATATCCTGTGCTCTTTACGTTCGCTTTTGCAGGAGAGGTGGAGGACAGCTTTTCCTCTGTTATTGCACACAATGTAATTTGAAACAATTACCAAAACACCGGCTCACTTGTTACTACACACAGTTCTCCCCATATATACAAAGTGCAGATTCAATAGCTTAACATGTTTTACAATCGCACCCGGTGGAGTAGCGTTTAGTGTGAAAAAGTATAGTGTTTCACGGTAACCCGCATAGTATGGGATAATCTTTCACATTTTGCCTGGGGTTTGTTTTGCTATTTCTGCAGAAACTTGTGCAGGCCATGTGAATTACAATGGAGAGAACCGATAGAAATACTAAACAGGCTGTATGAATAAACAGGACTTAAACAATAAAGGCAAATGAGTTGTTACCTTTTATAATAAATACATTTTTCTTATATTGTCATTCATCTAGATGCATTACAAATAATTAACAGCATAAATATACCCCAGCACAGCCAGGAAAATACACTTGAACCCAGGTCTGAATTTGTGGAAATTATTCATTTTGGTTGCAGTAATGCTACCAATTCTAATTCCAATTCCGATGTTCTAATAATTTTGGCCACCACTATACTGTTCTAATAATATTTGCCACCACTGTGTGTGTGTGTGTGTACAGGTTTATATATCCTGGTGGGGACTTAAACCTGAATACACACAGACTCATGGGGACTCTTGTCATGGTGGGGACCTAAATTGAGGTACAAAAGCTTATAAATCATACAGAATTAGTTTTTTTGAGAAAGTAAAAATGCACAAAGTTTCCTGTAAGGGGTAGGTTTAGGTGTAGGGCAATAGAAAATACGGTTTGTACAGTATAAAAACCATTACGCCTATGGAGAGCCCCTACAAGGATAGCTGAACAGATGTGTGTGTGTGTGTGTGTGTGTGTGTGTGTATTTATATATATACACACACAACACAACAGTTCATATATACAACAATTTAACGGCATGAGTGTGTAAATACATAAGAAATAACAATGAATTGTCTTTAAAAGCCCTCTTTTGTCCAGAACTACTTCCTTCCGCAATGGATTCAAATCTAAAGTTGACAGTTTAAGGGGCCATTCACACAGAACACGTATTTGCATCTAAAAACGCTAGACGCAGCGCTCAGGAATGTTTTTTTTTTAAAAAGCGCAGCGTAGAACGTGAGGGTCTCGAGACCATATACACTTTTGTTGCAGTCAAATAAAACAGTTGTCATGCCAACTTGCTACTGTAAACAGAAGCTCGCAACGCTTGCCCCGCCTCCGAGTTCTTCTGATTGGTCCACTGCTTTGGAACTGACATTGATGAGCGGCACTGGGTGTAAAAGTTGAACTTCTTTTAACTTGACACTGCGTCTTAAAAACGCGGCGCTCCTGTCCTGTGCGAGGCGCTGCAAAAGACGCGAGACGCGAGCATAACGGTCACATCCATCAAGCTCGTGTTTACATAGAAAAACGTGTGAATGGCCCCTGAGCCCAAGCCTCCTTTACTAATTCCAAAACATCACTTTAGAACTAGTAACGAAGGAATGTTGAGTTGCTTCATTGAAAGCTTACATCACTGCATTAAAAGCAGTGCATTATGAAGAGAGATGGACTGAGCGAGTGATTACCTGCATCTGGTACAGCGTTCATTTTTGAGCTCAATCTTATTTTCACAATAATACATTAGTTTGAATGTCCGCTGAGGAAAGCGATGCTCTCTTTGTCATATACTTTTATCTATTAAGGATTATTTAAGATGACAGCGCTGCTCGTGCGTTTGTTGGCTGCATACAAGCTGTTGTTGGAAGTAATAGGCCTTTATCACACTTCCGCGTTGAAAAGTGGAAGATTCAAATAGTAGCGTAAAATAACTTCCACTGCTGCCTCTATCAATGGCTGTGCCCATAGCATGGCATTGTTGTGGATTATTTATGTAGAATTCAGCATATATACGTCTTCTAAAGACACCCATCTCAGTTTACAACAATTAATTGAGTATTATGAAACGAAGGAATATGTTGTCACGATATCCCGATACGTATTTTGTGACTTAAACAGGAGCGCGCGAGGCATAGGCTACTGTATGTGTATAGGCAATTCTTCATAGTCTGATCACCTTATTTCATTACGTTTAAGCCAAAGTTTAAAACATTAATTATGACTAAAGGCTGTATAGAAGGATTAAATTAAAGGTTTAGGGCAAACTTGTTGTATTAAACAATGCTCACATTTTTTCACGTGCTGACTTTATGATGTAATCCTCTATAATTGCATCAAATTGAAGTTGTTCAAATAAAGAAATATTTCCTGCCAGACGATAATTAAAAATAAGTTTGATCATCTCAATCGAGTTATATTCTCTGTGATTGCATGCAACGATTGGATGTCATTATACTGTGAACAAGAGCAGGAGGTTAATCACAATAAATATAATTAAAAAATAAACTAAATAATATGTTCCGGAGCCGGATGTGACGACACGCGGACTGTGATAAAGGCCTATTAACTTCCTTGTTTAAAACAGCATTTTTTTTCTCTTTCAAAATAAAAGTCTTTACTGCTGACTCATAAAAGAGTCTCTACTCACCATCTAATGGTGGAATATCACTAAAACCACCATCACGAACACACTTTCCCAATACTAAATACTATTATGTAAAATATAAAATATTATTTATTGAATAATAATGTTTAATAAACAACAGCCATCATGAACGTTGCTAGGCATTTCAGTCAAAAGTACAAAGGCAGCACTCTCATATACAGCATTGGAGTTACATAAAATATAACAGTATAAGATCTGGCTGAGGTGAGGCTGCTCTCGGTGGGTTAATGAGTCCAAAACGCCCGCTGGCGCCCTGGAGCTCACAGCTCCGAAAATGGCGAAGCAAATTTTCAAATCTTTACTAACAAACTGCATATTTGAAGTCCAAACAAGTACATTCTCGCCTAAAAAACTCTTAAAACTACATTCCGTGACACAAAACAGTATTATTTAAAAAAATTATAGTGGTTTTGGGCATCCGCCATGATACTGTGAGAAATAGGCAACTTCGTATTTTTATACAACAGTTCTTTCTGGTCCTCGAATCTGATTGGCTGATTAGAGTGTGATATTAGAGTGATAACAGAGCTCCTCCAACCGCTTCACCCTTGTATAAAGTATCACTCCGCTTGCCGTATTTCTCACAGTAAATGTCATTGCGGACGCCCATACCCACTATAATTTAAGAAAAATACTGTTTTTGTGTCACGTAATGTAGTTTTAAGAGTTTTAAGTACTTGTTTAGACTTCAAATATGCGGTTTGTTGATAAAGATAAAGTCCATTTGAAAAGTTGCTTGACGTTTTCGGAGTTGTGAGCTCCAGGGCATCAGTGCCCCTTCAGCGCTCATAAACCCGCAGAGAGCGCCTCACTTTCTGGAATTTGCCGCTGGCTCTGATGTCTCTGGTTAAACATGAGCTATTTCATTTTGGCTAAATCTAATTTGGTCTCATTAATCTATTATTTGTTCCAGAGCAAATAGTTTTGGCAAAGTCTCACCATGTTTATGTAACTTCAGTGCTGTATATCAGAGCGCTGCCTTTGTACTTTTGACTGAATTGCCTAGCAACTTGTATGATGGTTGTTGTTGTTGTTGTTGTTTATTAAATATTATTAATCAATAAATCATATTTTATATAAATAATAGTAGTATTTAGTATTAGGAAATAGTGTTAGTTATTGTGCCGCCTTTAGATGGCGACACAAGACTGTTTTACGAGTCAGCAGTGAAGACTTTTACATTGAAAAATACTAAAGCGCAGTTTTGAACAAGGAAGTTATTTTTTCTTTCAAAAAGCTTGTATGCAGCTTACAAATGCACCGAGCAGCGCTGTCATCAGGAATCACCGTTAAAAGATGAAAGCATAGTACGAGCCTGGCTATCGGACATTCAAACTAATGTTTTATTGAGATTACGAGATTCTGATCTAAAATTCTGATCTGAAGAATGAATGCTGTTTCAGATGAAGGTAATAACACTCGATGAGTCAATCTCTCTCTCGTAATACATAACACACTGCTTTTAATAGGCCAACATAATACACTGCTTTTTGGGGGTGGGGGTGGGGGTTGCTTGGGGTCGTGGTTTGTAGAACTACATTTTAATATTAGAAACAGTACTAATAGTATTAGTTAGATGGCAGATATATTAGTCTGTGTATTTTTAAGCTATGACTAACTGATTTTTAGAATATTGATCACGAGTCTCCCACGATTCTGATAACAAAACATTAGACAACCAAACAAGTTTCTGACATTTTTTTTAATTTAATGTTATAAATTAGTCTATTTATAAATGTCCAAAATGTTATAAATGAGACTATTTAAAATATTTATAATAAAAATGATAAAAAATATGTATTCAAATGAATTATATATATATATTTATACTGTATATATTGTATTTATTTATTTTATATATTTTTATATATATGGCTCATGATGACCAAGGCAAGGCAGCATTTATTTGATAAAAATACAGTAAAAACATTAATATTGTGAAATATTTATTACAATTCAAAATATCGGTTTTCTATTTTAATGTATTTGAAAATGTTGTTTATTCCTGTGATGCAAAGGTGAATTTTCAGCAGCATTACTCCAGTCTTCAGTGTCACATGATCCTCAAAAATCATTTGAATATGCTGATTTGGTGTTCAAGAAACATTTATTCCATTATTACGTGGAAAACAGTTTTTGCAGCTTCTTATTTTTGTGAAAAACTTTATACTACCATTACTACCATTCAAAAAGATTGAGGTTAAAGAAAGAAAGAGAGAAAAACATATTTATAAAACATATACATAAACTAAAATAAATTAATTCTAAAATCTTAAAATAAATTAATTAATATTGTTACTAAGCAAGTATGCACTAAATTGATTTAAAAATTAATCAATTTACTAAATTACTAATTACAAAAATATTATAATTTGACATAAATGCTGTTCTTTTGAACTTTGTATTCATCAAATAATACTGAAAAAATGGTTTCCCAAAAAATAATAATCAGCAAAAACTGTTGAATTTTAATAATAAGAACCATTATTAACAATTGAGCGCCACTAATATGTGATGATAACTGAATAGTTTCTATGTGACACTTAAGACTGAAGTAATAGCTGCTGAAAATTCAGCTTTGCCATAGTTCCTTTAACTGTATGAAAGTCTTTCCCACTGTCTATGCAACAGTGTTTTGTGCCTAATGACTGAAATAAATAATTTAAAACACAGACACATGCTTGTACATACTTGATAAACACAGGTAGCCAAATGACACTAATAACCTGTAATTCTGTATGTGCAGGGTAAAGGTCAAAGGTCACCACACAAGGAGTAGTAAAACGTACTCTCTGTGGCGATGGATGTGAGTATGCTTTCAATACAGGGTCAGAGACTTTAGCTTACAATTTTCTATTAAGTCAAAGGCAGACTTACCATTCACATTTAACATTTGCTGCAGTGGGCTGTGAGAGGTCAGCTGGGAATTGAGTGAAGGAAACGGCATAACAGAAAGCTGAGGAATTCTCAAGTAGCTGAACAAAAAACCTATTTAAAATCCCGAAGAGTTCCCATGATCCCAACCTGGCCCCTCATTCAGCTGGGCTAGACTGCCACTTGGTTTTACACACAAAACAGTACATATTGACATGTTTATTATACCTTGCCTTGTTCTGCATTATTGTATTGCTTGAATGTAAAGTAAAGGGGCAAACTAGCTTACCACTCTTACTCTTTGCAGTATATAGCATGTGCTGTATACTGTTCACAGCATGCAGATTTCCTGCATGTAATACCCAGATGTACACTGTCCAGGCATACTACATCCCTGCCAACGCGTTTCTTTTTTGGGGCAGTCGTGGCCTAATGGATAGCGAGTCAGACTTGTAACCGGAAGGTTGTGGGTTCGAACCTCAGGTCCGGCAGGGATTGTTGGTGGGGGGAGTATCCTCCTTCAATATCACGACTGAGGTGTCCTTGAGCAAGGCACCGAACCCCCAACTCCTCCCCGGGTGCTGTAACATGGCTGCCCACTGCTCCGGGTGTGTGTTCACTTAGGATGGGTTAAATGCAGAGAATACATTTCACTGCTGGTTATATACTCTCTATATAATCGTGTATGTGACAAATAAAATAATCAAATCAAAATCCCAAAATGCAGTTTGCTCAACTTGACCTTCCATGTGATAAGTGAACCAGAAATAATTGTAGATTCTGTGTTTAAACATACATTTTTAAAACAAATTGCTTGATTAGACTGCCATTTTTTCATAAAAAGATGATAACTGGATGCCACTCACGAACTGGACAGACAATTGTTTATATAAAGAAAGCAAGTACTACACCAGCTGTTCTGAAGTAAGCTAGATATTCTGAATAAATCATCTCCTATCAAATATGTTTAGCTTATGCAAGGATAACATTTTTCCCCCTTAGTTTTTTTAGTGGCATTTTTTTTAAACGACAAAGAAAGTTCTGTAATTTTTCAAGGTTCTGTTTTTCCCTCTTAATCAGTTAGCATCAAAGGGGCACACATGCATAAATAATTGGCTAATTCACTTAAAGGGGCCAGCGTAGATTAATTAAGTCTGAATTCTAATTATGTTTTCCTGTTTTCACCAACTGACATGGTTGTTGTTCAACATAAAGCTATTAGTTTAATAACAATTAGTATTTTGTGAAAATGCATGCTCTAAAAATACATGAAGATAGAGCTGCAGTGAGGGTTTGTACAAAGCGAGCTAGTGCTTTCATCAGTCTTTTTCTTTGAATGTATTTTCAGAAAAAAAGATCTAGATCTCATGCAGTGTTTGTGAAACAGTCACACATATATATGAGTGTCATTGATAGATGCAGCTCTGTGCTGATGAAATTCCAATTCTGAATTATCTTTGGATAAAGCAGCTTTAAAGCTTGTAAAATCACTATAAACATATATGTGACTGCACTTTATATATTAATGCATGTTACTACACTGCTTTGCAACCGGAAACAGCCTTTGTTTAGTCTAATGAAAGATAGTATGTGGCAGAATAATGGCTTTTTTTCCAGTGATTGATATTGGTATATTAAACATCTGTGACTTTAGGATATTGCTGTTGCTACCATTTAACAAAAACAATAACTTATTCGAGGCTATGTTTTACAATGATTTTACCATGCTTAATGGGGCTCAGTTTTGCATTATGCCTAAGAACACCACTTACACTGTACTGGCGTTAAAATCACTGTAAAAGCCTCTCTTGGTTTATTGCTTTATTATTCACAATTACAGATTCATGGAGTTGAGCTCATATAGGAAATTAGAGAAGTAACACTCCAGATGTTTCCCTGAATTTAGAAAATCACACGTTTTACCTCAAGGTTATTATGGACAACTAATTCTTTATTCGGTTTCAGCAGACAGAAATAAAATAGCTACTTTGTACAGAACTGACTTAACAGTTTATGAGAGGAGAAGTTTCCATGAGAGGGCAGTACCTGTCAGTGTCTGTTTAATTAATTATTTATTTATGATGAAATAATTAATATTAAGATTAGAGCTGTCACGATTCCTCGATTCAATTTGAGTACAAAAAAAAAAAATCCTCGATTGCATTTTGCCTGTGTCGAGTAACCGGCAAAATACTGGAAATGACGCATTCCACAGACAAGAATACATGAAACGCATAATTACACCATTTTACATTTACATTTATTCATTTAGCAGACACTTTTATCCAAAGCGACTTACAATTGGGGATTAATTTAGATCTAATTAATTTATATAATATAAATTATATATTAATATATATACTGTATATATATATATATAGGGGTGTAACGGTTCACAAAATTCACGGTTCGGTTCGATACGACACAGTGGTGTCACGGTTCGGTACGTTTTCAATATGGGGGGCTGGGCAATTGGTTATGTCGTAATGTTAGAAATATTTCTGTTTTAAACCATGAAGGCGAGCCAATGGATATCACACGAGCATGCGTTTGCACCAGGGTTTGCACACGTGCAAACTTCGTGCAATATTTATGCTGGTGAACGTCTTAATCTCAGTCAATTCACTATAAGCAGAAAGTGAATGTAAAAATGGAATGACGGAGTAATGAAGAAGCTTTCGGCATCTGATGCCGCATATTCTCTCAGAGACAAAGAGAGACTAATCTACTTCAACATATGCTGATAACGGTATAGCCTATAGCTGTTTTCATTTATTTCCTTTATATTTCTCTTATAGTACATAAAAAAAAAAATATAGTACATAAAGTACTTATAGTACATAAAGTACATAAAAAAAAAAAAAAAAAAGAAACGTATTTCGTGTTAAACAGGTTGTTTTTGAAAGTCGGTGCTTGAAATAAAAGCTTTTTATTTCGTTGATTTTTATCGATGACTGCAGTGTTAATATTTTAATTATAGGACTATAATTCACTGTAGGTAGCCTATAGCCTAATAGAGGAGGTAGCCTATAGCATTTTAATTGAGGAGAAAATATAGCCTAATCTTATCCTCGCAGCGCGTCAGTTATGCGTTAATTATTGCGTGGCAAATTAATTGTACTTTTAATTTAATAATAAAAGTAACTTCATAATAATAATAGACCTAATAAAAATAAGAATGTAACAGGCCTACATTAATTGGAAATGCCAAATCCTCTTAAGATTGCCAATAATTGATGTTTTTGACAATATCTCTGGCTATTGTCGATACAAGATCATCGTCTTTCGACGCACCACAGCAAGGGGAGGTTGCGGGGCAGACAGCATTGCCTGTTACGTATTTTGGGCTGCGTTGTTGAGCGCTGTGGCACTGATATTTCACACACTTTAAGCTTTTATTTTCCAAAGGTAATCGGATTAGTCCAACGAATCGTTCGGTTTGTAATGCGTACCGAACCGAAAGCCTCGTACCAAATGGTTCAATACGAATACGCTTATCGTTACACCCCAAATATATATACTGTATATTATATAATTTAAATATATTTAATTTAGATCTACAATTTTCCAAGGCTGCATGATATATTAAACCCATTTAAAAATCATAATAAAGAATAATGCTATTGTGAATTCACAAACGCTACGATTCAATTAAATAAATATATGCAATGCAGGTTTAATATATGCACCTTAATTATTAACGTGTGTAGGTAATGTATGTGCATGTCAGAGTGGCTCTGTTTACAGTAAATACTGCTCCACACAAACAGTTATCACTTACACACAGGAGAATACATCGATCGTTTTCTCAATATGCTAACTGTTCATCACGATTTCTAAATAAAAGTTTAAACTCTCGCTCTGAGTTTACACATTTTGATGTCGACATTTTCAAGAAATTACAGTGGCTGTATTTCTGTCATAAAGAAATAGCCAAATATTATAAATTAAGTTGACATTTAAATTAAATGTTGTTAAGTCAGTATTAAACAAGGATTAGATTGCGCTGTAAAATGTAAAAACAATCGTCAGGCCATTGGCGCTGTCTGCATTCGTTTGTTATAATTACATATTGAACATTAGCTCTATTGTTTATAATACATTATATTTTAACAGTTTTGTGCTATAAAACCATATGATTACTTGCTTTTGATACTTTATTTGAACTAATTATTATTGCTTTGTTGCTATTATATATATTTTAAGTAATTTTAAAGGCCATTGTTCTCATAGGTCTATTTTTATTACCACAAAAAAAATATAATTATCTGATTACTCGATTAATGCTCAGAATAATCGAACTAATAACTCAAATACCAAAATAATCGTTAGTGACTGCCCTAATTAAACTCCATTTTTAGAGCATGTACAGTGGGTACGGAAAGTATTCAGACCCCCTTACATTTTTCACTCTTTGTTATATTGCAGCCATTTGCTAAAATCATTTAAGTTCATTTTTTTTCCTCAGTAATGTACACACAGCACCCCATATTGACAGAAAAACACAGAATTGTTGACATTTTTGCAGATTTATTAAAAAAGAAAAACTGAAATATCACATGGTCCTAAGTATTCAGACCCTTTGCTCAGTATTTAGTAGAAGCACCCTTTTGATTTAATACAGCCATGAGTCTTTTTGGGAAAGATGCAACAAGTTTTTCACACCTGGATTTGGGGATCCTCTGCCATTCCTCCTTGCAGATCCTCTCCAGTTCTGTCAGGTTGGATGGTAAACGTTGGTGGACAGCCATTTTTAGGTCTCTCCAGAGATGCTCAATTGGGTTTAAATCAGGGCTCTGGCTGGGCCATTCAAGAACAGTCATGGAGTTGTTGTGAAGCCACTCCTTCGTTATTTTAGCTGTGTGCTTAGGGTCATTGTCTTGTTGGAAGGTAAACCTTCGGCCCAGTCTGAGGTCCTGAGCACTCTGGAGAAGGTTTTCGTCCAGGATATCCCTGTACTTGGCCGCATTCATCTTTCCCTCGATTGCAACCAGTCGTCCTGTCCCTGCAGCTGAAAAACACCCCCACAGCATGATGCTGCCACCACCATGCTTCACTGTTGGGACTGTATTGGACAGGTGATGAGCAGTGCCTGGTTTTCTCCACACATACCGCTTAGAATTAAGGCCAAAAAGTTCTATCTTGGTCTCATCAGACCAGAGAATCTTTCAGGTGTTTTTTAGCAAACTCCATGCGGGCTTTCATGTGTCTTGCACTGAGGAGAGGCTTCCGTCGGGCCACTCTGCCATAAAGCCCCGACTGGTGGAGGGCTGCAGTGATGGTTGACTTTCTACAACTTTCTCCCATCTCCCGAATGCATCTCTGGAGCTCAGCCACAGTGATCTTTGGGTTCTTCTTTACCTCTCTCACCAAGGCTCTTCTCCCCCGATAGCAAAGTTTGGCCGGACGGCCAGCTCTAGGAAGGGTTCTGGTCGTCCCAAACGTCTTCCATTTAAGGATTATGGAGGCCACTGTGCTCTTAGGAACCTTAAGTGCAGCAGAATTTTTTTTGTAACCTTGGCCAGATCTGTGCCTTGCCACAATTCTGTCTCTGAGCTCTTCAGGCAGTTCCTTTGACCTCATGATTCTCATTTGCTCTGACATGCACTGTGAGCTGTAAGGTCTTATATAGACAGGTGTGTGGCTTTCCTAATCAAGTCCAATCAGTATAATCAAACACAGCTGGACTCAAATGAAGGTGTAGAACCATCTCAAGGATGATCAGAAGAAATGGACAGCACCTGAGTTAAATATATGAGTGTCACAGCAAAGGGTCTGAATACTTAGGACCATGTGATATTTCAGTTTTTCTTTTTTAATAAATCTGCAAAAATGTCAACAATTCTGTGTTTTTCTGTCAATATGGGGTGCTGTGTGTACATTAATGAGGAAAAAAAATGAACTTAAATGATTTTAGCAAATGGCTGCAATATAACAAAGAGTGAAAAATTTAAGGGGGTCTGAATACTTTCCGTACCCACTGTATGTAGATTCAGTGTAGTCCTTGGATTTTGGGTTGTGTGCACGTAAGTGTTTGTGTGTGTGTGTGTGTGTGTGTTTAAGCTTAAGGTTAAAGCTGCAACATAGAGGACAGAGGCTGTCAGCACATCAACAGGGTGAGAGAGAGAGGGAGAGAGAGAGAGAGATTGTCGTAGGGCTTGTTTACCGCAGCCAGCAGAAGAAAACAGTCAGACGTAAATGAGGGTTGACGGTTTCATGAAGCACAATTGGTTGAAGGCAGATTCAATGTGACTGCTCTGAACTAGGCAATGATCCGTACAGTATGCAAAATTCACTCTGGAACTGGTCTATGCCCACCAGCCTTACGCCTAGCCGCTGCACTCTGAACGGATCCCAGGCTGAAGATGGCATCCGTGTTCCCAATTCTTTTCGACAACAATCACATTCTTTTATAAAGCTCATACATTTCTCTTGTCATCCATTAGAGAGGATGTTCTTGCTCTTCTCTGTCCATGGTGCAGCACATAGTGGCATCTTGTTAGTGTTCATTGAGAGAAAGGGCAGCATTTTCATTTCTAACAGCAGATGGGATGCCTCCGGATGTCAGCGGAACCATTTTTTCATACTTATTTTATAGTGTGTTTAAGGCAGATATCAACAGGATTACTTGGCACCATACACCAGTCCTGACACTGAATTGCTAACGCACTGGCCATGTATATTTGTTCAGTTTTTAAGATATTAAAAGCAAGTAGCAGTTGCTCAGTGTTTGGAAAAAGAGCTTGGCACAGGGCCCTGCTGATGAATAATGATCATTACCTTATTTTATCATAGTAAGATTGATTAATTAATTTAGATGCTAAACAGATGATAAATGGAGCATGTTTCTGTGTTTACATCCCAAAAGAGAGATGAGAACACTATAAGTGACTGTGAAATAAAAGCATCACATGGTACTTTCCAAGTTAGATTTTTTTATGTCTTGCTTGTCAAAATTAAAAGTAAATGGGATCTTAGCATGAACTTTTGATTGTGATTTCAGATTAATCTTAAAATATTGTTCAAACAAGGCAATATTTAACATATATTAATTTCTAAAACCTTTATCTACTCAATGATTTACTCATCTTATATACACATATATATATATATATATATATATGTATAAGTATACGTATTTTAATTATTTACATCTATATCAAAACAAACAGCTTTTAGTATAAAGTTGTAGTTACTTATTTGCAATGTTGGGCACGTTACTTTAAAAAAGTAATTAGTTATAGTTACTAGTTACTTCTCACAAATAGTAACTGAGTTAGTAACTGAGTTACATCATTATAAAAGTAACTAATTACCAGGGAAAGTAACTATTGCGTTACTTTTTTTTTTTTTTAAATCAAATGTCAAATAACTTGGATGCCCCAATATTAAATATGTTAAATGAATGAAATGGACACTAAATAGAATAAATTATTATTATAAAACATTGTACATTAATCAACACTATTTATCTACTGACACTTAGCATCAGTTAGTCAAGCATTATAATATGATATTATGATAATTTAGCATTATATGATGATATAACTTTAGTAATTAGAATAACCAAGTATGAATTCATATTTGTCATGTTGTCTGAACTTAGGACTGGTGGTGGTGCTTAAGATATTGTTTTTCATTTAGTGTTTCTATAAAAAAAGGGGGGAAAAATTGAGAAGATAACAAAACTACTACGAATTATACCACTAATAACATTATAAAAAGCACTAAGGATTAATGAGCTGCTGGGTTCATGAATATTAATCACGTTGTATGGGTTCGCTCGAATTGATTCGCTGAAATCAAAACAGGGATGATAATAGGTGAGCGCCGGCCAATGAGATTGTCGTTTGCGCAGTAGCTCCGCCCACTAGCGGAGTTCTTAAAAGAAAGAATTCCAAAGGAACTCCGTTATTTTGACAGGAAAATACAACAAAGAATATCGTTTACATGTAGCGCGTCAATTCTGCATGTTATGAAAGACTCTCTCGCTCTGTATCTTTCTCTGCACGCGCGCGCGCTGTGTGTGTGTGTGTGTGTGTGTGTGTGTGTGTGTGTGTGTGTGTGAGACAAAGTGACGGCGAGTTGTGCACCTTCACACTAGAATTTACGGTACGTCAAATACAGCTCCACTGCTCATCCATTCAGATGAACTGAAAAATAAAATGATAATAATATTATAATAAATTATAGTAACGCCGCATTTTATTGTCAGTGACGGTAACGGTGTTGTAACGGGGGAAACAGTAATTAGTTTGATTACTCGTTACTGAAAACAATAACGCCGTTAGTAACGCCGTTTATTTATAACGCCGTTATTCCCATCACTGCTTATTTGTGCTTGTCTCAGGTGGTTGCAGTAGTTTTTGCACCAAACAGTACAGATTAAAACAAGATATTCTTAAAGAAGCGTTATAAGTCAAGCTGTAACACTAAATTTGTTTTGTAACACATACAAATTCACTGATGTCCATGTGTACATGTGCAGAAATTCATCTGGGAAAAATAGAGGAATATGACAATGCTGGCGTGACAACTTCAGAAAGTAATTAAAGAGATTTGTTACTGGGAGATAATTGAAATCCACCAGTGTAAGAGAGCGCTGGACGGATAATATGAAATGTTGAATTGGTGAGGATAATTATGTGTCATTCTGCTTTTGGCAAAATCATTATTTGCTTATTTCTCAAGTGGTGGCCCAATTATCACTCATAAATTTGCATGTGGGACATGCACCAAAGTGTTAAAATTTTTATAATATATATAAGCCATTCTAGAATGACTATACATTTAAAAAAATAAAATAAAAAAAAAACACTTAATTGACACATTTAAAATTTCTGGTCAGTCTTACCATTTTCCTGTTGGAGAAATTGATTTGAAGACAGTAGGGGGAAAAGCAAATGGTTTTTAAATAAGTTACAATTAGATTAGCATTAATCTCAGCGGTGCAAATGAATGTGTGGCTTTAGGGCTTGTTGGATGTTAAAGCAGATTTCTAAACTCTGCTCCAGATTGGATTGTGTCCTGCTCAACTTTAATTGTTCTGTCATGTAAGATGAAAAACATTTCCCACTTTAACTGCTGTCTTTAAGATGATGTTTTATGTTTTGTGCATCTACGCTCTGTTCATATATATTGCAGTGTTTATCACTGTAATCTGTGCCATTCAGGACTCATTTACATGTGTAAGAATTAAGTACTGCAGTCACAGTTCTCAGATTTGAGTGTAATCCAAAAAAAAAAACCCCATAAAAACTCTGATTTTTTATTATATTTATTGTCTTAACACATGCAGATCCATAGTGTATGGATCCACACTATAGGGCGTAAGTACTGTAAGTTTGCTATGGATTCTGCCTTTTTTTTTGACAGATTGTTATGCTTTTCAGCAAAATTTAACAGCAAAAGATAAACCACAAAACTTTTACTGTTAAATGTATGTTAAATGTAGGCTTGTCTTACAACATTATTATACAAATATATAGCTATTTTCTTAATTATTGTTATTTTAATTTGATCTTTTTAAATTACATTTACGTTCATTCAGTTACAGTACATTTATAGTTTACAATTACATTCATAAATGTAAAATATCCACAGGGTTAAAGAAAAATAAAAATAAAAATAAAAATGAAAACTTGAATTATGTGTTTGTACCAACAAACCACTGCAGGAAAGAACAAGCATTGGTGTAATCATGACAACTAGCCCCGGTTTCCCCTGTGTAACTAAGACACATGATACTCTGAAAATAATTGTGGTTATTGATGTGTCAGATTTGATCTCACAATAGTAACAATAATGTTTTATTGGAACTAATCAAAATATACATTGACTCATGCAAATATGAGACATTGCACATGTCATATTTTTGTTGTGTGCTTCATTCACATTACATTAATGTTGTACTTGTATAAACTGATATAATATAAACGCCCTATTTAATTATAGCTCATGTGCAGTATATAATGCTAGGAAACCAAACTTGTAGTCTTAAAACAATGAACAATATTTTTAAGAGATATCCTAAGTGTTTCGGGCCGCAACTTTCATTTTAAATGTTCAACCTTTTTTCATATTCTTTCACAGCATGTTAAAGTTTTAGTACATGGTAACCAGTTTGAGAACCCTGGTTTGTGTTTTTAATTTGGTGCGAGGTCTCTCGTCCTATTTTCTTCCTCATATGTTTGAGCCTTCATGCTGCTTGCAATGTGTTTATAATGATTTGCATATTCATATGCACGGCAAACCTCCAACATTTTTCACGTAGTGCTCATGAAAATGCATCCTTTTTTTTTCTTTTTTTTTTGAAGAGAAAACGTTGTTTCTTTCAGGTTGGAGGTTGGGGTGGGATTTGGGAAGGTGGGGGTTGGACATTGTAAGTATTTTAATGTGACCTTCATCAGGCATTCATGTCAACTTATCTATTTATGATTCCAGTTTCTTCCACTCTGTTGTTCAATTAGCGCTTGACCCCTTTAGCGGCATTGTAAATTAAATGACATTTCCGTGTCGTCCCATATTTAAAATACTGCGTTAGTTGCGGATCAGAAATGATGATCTTCATTCTGCAGCTAATTTATTCATTTAACAATTTCCCTCCAGAAGTTGCAGCAGAAGGCTGTGGAGCAACCTGAGCAGAAGAAATCCAAGTCGGCTGAATTTCTGATGGGTGAGTCCCGCGTGATGAGTTATTGCTCATAATTTGTGTAAGGATTAATTAACTAATTACAGACAAATGGCTCTGGGCTAAATTTTGCTCTTGCTTGTCAGGGCGCAATTTGTAATTATTTTAATCATTTCTTCTTCTTCGTCTTCTCTCTTCCCCTCTTTTTCACACACCCTTCCTCTTCATGCTTTGGGTTTAATTTTAACCTCGTTGTGTTTCTCTGTCATTTTAGGAGGGAGGAATTTTCGGTTGCCATTAAATGTGCTTTGGAATAATGTGCCACTCTGACCTTCTCTGTTTTATTTTCATATGTGCTTTGTCTTTCTGTCCTCAGCAGAAAGAGTCTTGATGAAGGGTTCTGTGAATCCTGCGTTCCAGGAGGACTCGGAGGAAGAGAGCGAGATGAGAAGTGGTGGGCACGATAGCACGCTTGCAGCTAAGCAGTGTGTGGGGCTGCAGGCCGCATCTACGGCACGAGGTGAAGCTTCATGCTGTCCCTCCCTCTGTAACACATGGCCCGGCCTCACATTCCAGTGCAGCCTGTCCCAACAGGTATCCCGGTGTAGCATAGATGCATCTGCAGATGTTGCAGGAGAGAATTTTACAAAAAAATTGTGTGTTGGATCTGCATGAGATTATATCATGTTGTGCTAAACGCGCTGCTCATCATCTAAAAGAAACCAGTTTAGACCTACACCTGGAACATACGCCCACTTGTCATAGCAGGTTATGAATCAGATGTGTAGTTTGTAAGTGTATAAGTACTTTCTCATATCCTTGTTTTTGTGCATCGTCAACTAAATGTAAGCCATTGGTAAGTTGACTTCCTAAAAACACTCTGTGGCACTTTCAAAACATTAGTCTTGTTCAAGCAGGTCATAAAGTGTGCGTTTTTAATGCATGGCAGGCTGATTACTATATGTGACAGACAGAGTGTTTGGGAAATGTGTTTAAAAATAGTCATTAGATTTACAGTTTTGTTTGGTGACACTAGTGGTACAGAAATACTGATCATTGTTAAGGTATAAATAGCAAACGGACAGTTTGTTCATATAATCACCAGATCAGCAATGAACTATCACAATATATTAACATGATTGCGTTTAACAGGAACAGTGACAGAAAAGTAGTACTCATTTCAGGATGAGCACATCTTCTCAGCTTGGAGGTAGAAATATCATTATGGATGAAAAGTAAAATTGCAAGATTATGTAAGCAATAGACATCAAGAAAATTCTCTATTCATATAATGGATATTTGTAGACTGTTTAAGTGTTGCAATACACTAACTCTACCATTTGTTAATAATAATTGTTTAAAAAACAGATATTTGTAAGATTCTTTAGTTTTGTACTTCAGTTCTGCAATGTGAGAACATTTATTTATTTAGTTTTCTCACTTTTAATTCATTTTCTTAAACAATAACGTAGATTAAATGTAGAATATATACACGAAATAACAGAAACTGCAAAATATGCAACAAAGCAAGTGAAAAGAAGAAAAGGAAGTCGGAGTGGAGTTTAAATTTCAGGCGGTTGCTGTCTTTGTGTGTGTTGTGAAAGCTTACAGAGCACTGGAACGAACATAGAGTGTGTTTTAGCTGGCAGGCATATTCCCGCATGTAAATAATTCAAATGATTATCAAATTCAAGCTGAGATCAAACCTTAGCTTTTGCCGATGCATAATTTCAAAAGTAAAACCGCTGTGTTCAATTCCTTTGATAAGTACTACATCAACTTTCATTTCACACTGCAAAAAAAAAAAAAAAAAGGACAGATAATTTTGTCCTAAGAGAAGCTGTCTTTTGGGTGTTTTTGTAAATTTTGTCAGCATGTAGTTGAGAAAGTATTTACTTACATGTAGGAAAATGGGATGATTTCCCCATCCTAAATCTATAAGCAGCCTCCCTGACAAATCAGTGTTATTCTAGCGAAGTCAGACCGCATTGCAGAGCTGCATTATTGATAGTGTTCGTGGAGAACAGAGGAGAGTTTGATTAAGGATGAGAAACACTGGAAGATGGCCAGGCAGTGTAGTTAAATCAAAGATATAATTCAAAGACATCATTTCAAAGACCGCCAACGTTATGCAAATGCAAATGTGCAGCCCCTTCCAACAAAAACATATATGGAAGCCAAACTGTGTTTACCGTGCAAAAGAGCTTCACTTCAGGACTCAAGTCACTTCAATTTATTTGATGGGTGAATGTCAGTCAAAAGGGGCGTTCACACTGACAACAATTAAATCGCTTGAGGTCGAACTGTATCAGGCGGGGGATCGCTGTGTGCACTCCCATTGGTAGTTGCAGCCTCGCATCGCTGCTCATTTGCATGAAGTCAACTCAACTTTGTTGCATCGCCAAAGGTCGCTTTTGCTCATGACGGCAGAAACAGAGACAGCATAAGTAGGAGGATATACTTTTAGATAAATGGATAAAAGAAATTGCAATTCTCACTATGGCTGTTGTAGGAATGAAAGTCCCAGCTTAGAGCTTAAGGACCCAGTTGCCTTTTTGGTAGTAGCATTGTGCAGATGTTACTAACTATTTTTTTTCTCCCCCCCCCCCCCCCCCCCTTCATTTTTAGCACGATTTAAGCCTGATTTATGATCAATGTCATGGCTGATTTGAAATATGTTTTTAAAACATAATCTTTGGATGATTTTTGGAGATTCTGGCCCTTACCCATTTGAGTAGACAGTAGGTTGAGTAGACTACTTGATGACTCTCATTGAAACAGTGACTTCAGATTGTTGTTTTTTTGCCATTTAAGTTTTGCTAATTTGTAACAGAAATTAAGTTCTAAACATATCAAGTCTTTTATAGATGAGGTTTGCTCAGATGCATCTTTCGAACCATTTTCAAGATGTAAAACCTACAGTTGAGACATGGACGTGTTGAGTAGTGAAGAGCAGAGAGCAGTGACTGTTTAACAGGAATAACCCCTCTAGCTGCTGGCTTTCTATAAAACTCTGGCAAGACGCTTTGATGCCCAAAGGTCAGCGATTGCTAATAAGGAGTCAATGGGATACAGCGTTTGCTTTGTCGCCCCTCTCTCACTTTCTCTCCCTCTCTCTCTGACCAGTGACCCCAGAGCAGTGTTAGGGTATTGTCTTTGAAATCCAGGGCTCCTTGGATTATACACATTTCTTATTAGTTCTTTTGAACACAGGTAACATATGGCAGGTTGTGTTTAAAAGATTGCCTGCTCTGACCTTTCCTAGCATGCTAATTAGGCCCCTGAGCAGCGTTGGGCCCTCGTGAGTGCAGCTCAGGGAAACGTGACCGAGCAGGGCCTTATCAGGTAGCCTGTGCCAGCCGGCGAGAGTGGTGTGGACTTTCAGAATTAACATTTTCACTTCATGTGCTTCTAATAATCACTAACCTCACCCGGCCCACCAACCATCAACCCCCCTCACTTTCTCTTTTCTCTCTTTTGCCCGCCTGGACTTTCCACAGGAAATGAAGGTGCCCAAAATTACTTTGACCCCTCGTCGGCAGCGGAGGGTGACCCAAGGCAGTGCAGGATGTCTGGGGTCGGAGGCAGAGATGAGCTGGAATTAAGTATGCCATTTTTTTCTCATAATAGGCCTTCTCAGTTCATTTAAGCAGGGTGAGCGAGATCACTCGTAGCCAGTCAGAGCGCTGGGCGGGCCGGTCTATGTAAATACTTTTACCAGTGGGTCACGAGATAGGGCGGTGCTGTGACTGTCATTGCTGAAGGTCACCTATCATTGGCCAGTTCCATTTCCGATCCCTATGCTTCCCTTAACTTCCTTTAAATGAAGGGGGTTCCTTCCAATACCGCTACGTGCACCTCAGCGCATCTATTAAAAGTGTGCTCTGGGGAGCAAAGTCATATGCATGTTATAATGAAACATGGCTATTAACAGAAAAGCCATTCTGACTGTATCTGTTGGACATCGCCATCCTGTAATATTCCACAATCCTCACAAACCTACAAACCTTTGATAATGACACTCCAGAGGTGGGGACACCTTCAAATGATATTTTGCATAAATTTCATTGCTGTCGAACGACTTACATTGGACTTACTTGCGTGTTATTATTAGCTCTGAGCTATAATCATTTAATGTAAATGAAGGTCAGGAATTAGTGTCAGTTGTTGGAAATTCATGCGGCATGTTCCTTTATGTTTGGTTTGGACTTTGCAATCCATGTGAAATCAGTAAGTGAGAGGTGTTTGAGAACACAGAAATAAAATGTACCATATGCCAGCTGTAATGTTAATGAAGTCTGATTTTTCTTCCTAGAATTTATGAATGAAGATGAGAGAAACCTTTATGAGAAACTTTCTGAAATGTTTCAAGAAGAAGACGCCTCCACTGTCATAGATTTACCAGGTAATGGTTATTGAACTTTTGGAAAAAAAAAAACACAATTGCTTTAATATTGGAATTGTTTCTCCTAGACATGAACGTGATCAAACAAAGTATTTGCCTACATCTTCTGCTTAGCCTTTTCTCTTTAGAAAACAAACCCAGCAGTTTCACAAGTCTCTCTTCTAGAGTTTCAGGAGAGATTTTATCAATGTTTCAAATTGTGCTTAGAAAAGTCCACTATGAGATCAAACATTTCTCATTAAATTCTTCCAAGAACAAATGATTTTCATGTTATCCAAGTTCATTTATTTTTCGTCATGTGTGTCTGTTTCTATTATTAGGAATTTTAGGAGAAACCTCTGAAACAAAGTTTATTCTTAAATGAAACATTCATGAGAAGTCATATGAGCTTTGAAGGAGCGTACACTGATCATTAGAAGTTTCCACAGGGCTGAACCTGCATCAGCCCTGTTCTGTGAAGACACGATGTGAATGTTGTTGAAACAAATTCCGTCAGCCTGGTTTATAAAAATAATGAATCTCTGCTTTTTATCTTCATTATCAGATGCTTGTGATTTTTTTCATGTAAGATGTTTTTACCAAGCAGGTGAGATATTAGCCCACCAATCTGAAGCTTCAGTGCAAAGAGTGTAATTCCCCAACAAAACATTGAGCTCTCAGGTAGGCATGGAGCTCAACTTCCTGTGTGAGAGGCTGAGCCATTGTTGTGCGTGACTCCAGCGTTTGTCCCATTAGCAGAGGGTCGGATTAAGACTCTCTCCCAAGTAGAGTGTTGGGCTTATGCTTCTTTTGTCTTGGTGTAAAATGCTCCCTGTGAATTGGTTGAGGAACCGCACAGCAGGTGTAATTAGTTTGCCAGACTGTCATTGGGTTTAGGCCTCACGGTACACGCGAATACGGTGTTAGCTGTCTAACACTCAACTGGATTGTTTTGGATTTAGCTGGAGTATATAGATTAGCCTCTTCACTATTGTCTTAGAATGCTCATAAAATCCTTCAAAGAAACAGAAGGAAAGAGGATACAGGATTAACACACACACAGTAGAAGGAGGAGGATGATCACGGGTAGCATCCATCCATGAGGCTTTAACACTGTCACAATAGACTTGAAACAATTGCCTGCAAGCTTTCTTCACCGCCACCTCTTAGTGTAGGCCATAGTCTGGTAATTCTCTAAATATCTCCACACTTCTAACACTTAAAGGGTTTGGAGCATCATTAGCAGAATGGACACAGTCCAGTATGCTGTGTGTAAAACTCCGAGGGAACCAATTGTTTGATTCAGATGTTCCAAAACCTAGCTGCCTTGCTTTCTTTACATAAGCTGCTACCTTCCATAGCAGCTTCACTGCGGTCATGTTAGCAAAAAAGTCCCATTATCTATTGTCAGTATAATGTAGCATTGCATGAAGCACAGCTCATACGGAAGTCACATTTACACCAAGCAGCTTTCTGTTGGTCGGTGCAGCAAATTCGTGTGACCAACTGAACGTGATGCGAGATCTTCTTGGGGACCTCACATAAAATTCCCTGCATGGGGAAATCTTAATTTAAAAAAAAAAAGAGTTGAATGTTAGCAAGTTGCTAAGCTAACAATGCAACACTCTAAGTATAATAATATACAGCAGACAAATTGGATTCTATAAAAGTGAATTTTTTTTCACACTTATTTGTACTCTTCTTATCGATATGTTTTTTTTTTACTGAATAAAATGTATTTATAGCCAGCATCTTGTTTCTTCTGCCATCTTTGATGAATGGCATCAAAGATGGCTATGATGAATGCTTTCACCGAGCCTGTCACAGTGCATTATGGGATTGGTTTATGTGTAAAGGATACATGAGGTGCAGTCTTAGAATTGGGCCAAAAGAAGGTTTCTACCATTTGGAACATCCTTTAAATCATCAGAGTGCCTATGATACCTTAAAATGCTTTCTAGGTAGGTAGCTCACTAGGATTTTGGAACAGACTTATTAGGGATGTAACGATTAACCACGAACCGGTTGAAAATCGATTCATATATGTGACGATTCAAATCGGTTGAGATGCTTAACAAATCGCGATTCAATTAGGAGTTTATATGAATATACTGTATGTCTGAGGGGAACTTACTATCTTTAGAAAAGTTTAGATGGTATTTTTTCTTTTCATCTTGCCTCTGTATATTGCATATTAAAGTTCATAAGTGCAGCGCTGCTTTGTTTACAGCGGAAACCAAGGAAACGCTTAAAGCGCCACCTGCTGGCAGAGAGTGAATCTGCATCTCATTCTGCTCGTCTGCTGTTTCTGTTGCACGCAGATATTTTTTATGTATACAGTAGTTTCACAAAACTGAAGTCAGACCATTTCTGTTTTGCTTCAAATTTCGAAATTATACAATCTAATTTAGATTAAAAACTGCTCATGTTGCATGTATGCAGCATCTTTGTTTGGATCATGATTAAAATGCAGTGGTTGCCTCTAATTTTAAATGGAAAGAGCACAGACAAAGCCTTATTTTGTTTATATGAAGAGATTTCTTTTATTTTTGTTACTTATTTATTTGATTTGGAGCTTGTTTTAAAATTTCAATTTAGTTTTGTTATTTACATTTACATTATATTTACATTTTGTTATTTAGCAGAGGCTTTTATCCAAAGCGACTTACAAATGAGGAGAATAGAAGCAATCAACACCAACAAAAGAGCAATAATATGCAAGTGCTATATTAGTATATTATTATAGTCTTATATTTCAATTTCACAAAGAAACGTGCTGCATTTTGTCCAAGCAATAATAAAAGGACACATTTAATTTATAATTTGTCTTAAATCTCATTTTGTAAAAAAAAAAATTGTGAATCGAATCGTGAGTTGAGTGAATCGTTACATCCCTAAGACTTATGTATTTTTGCACTTTGGCCTGTCTTGATCCAGGTGTTTCCTATTGGTGTGTTGTGCAGCACTGTGAAACAAGCGCAATCACATTAGGGCTTCATTAGCACTACTTTGTTTGATTAACTCACTGGTTTAATTAGATTGTACTTCTGTGTAATTTGGTTCAGATGAGGAATGTGTCTAAACCTTTGAGCAGAGTTTAACATCACTATCACTGATTTTTCAGATTTGTGTTCGTTGTGTATATTTGTATTCAATTTATAATCATAGTGCATGTGTATTGTAGGTATGGTGACGTCTGAGAATGCTGAGTATGTTGAACCAGCAGCTGAGAATGGATGGAGGAATCGACGGAGGGCTGAGCTGTTGGAGAGGAGAGCGGAGGTCATCCCTCAGTACGTGGAGCAGCTTGAAGAGTGTGTTCAGAGAGACATGATCCCAGTGAGCAGACTCACATTAGAACAGGTCAGTTATATATAAGCCCATAAATCTCTGATGTCCAGAATGATCATTGCTGTTAAGTCATCTTATCACGGCCTGAATTACATCCAGTCTACACTCTGTCAGCAAATGGCAAGAAAGGTGCATTTTTTTTTCTTTTTAAATCAACAAAGAGGTGTATACTAAATGTTAAAATGTTGCTTACAATAGGATGTTTGTAGTTTTGATCTAGTCATGTCACACCACTCAGTTGCTGTTGTGTAGGCACATTCCTCACTCTGATTTTCTTTTAGTTTAATGAAACTAGTTTGTGTTCTTGTTGCCCACTCTAGACAGGGTTTGTTCAGAACATACTGTTATTTCAGCACTCTCAGTTTTTATGCTTTTACTTGTTTTATTTTGTGGGTTTTTACCATTTTTATTGATAAAGGGAGGAAATGGGACATGACACAGCAATCAAACCATCTGCATGAGCAGTGCAAATTAAGATGTCATGAACGTTTGGACTGACTTCTAAGACCATAGTAATGCCCACTTATTTGTGCAATGCAGAAAACGTGGTCAGAATTGCAGAATCCATTCATAAAAATGGAATGTACTGCATAACGCAGAATATCATGGGATTGGACATTTTTTTTGAAAAATAAATCAAAAATAGCACTGTACACATAATCAAATTGCAATATGGACTAGTGTCTGTGAATAGTAAACTATGTATTTTGTGTCACTGTGTGAATGAATGGCACGGTTTCGTCTACTACACAAACTGAAGCACTAGTGATGATCATGGTGTTTTCAGTGTCTGTCATCTCACTATATGATGACATGAACACATGAACTTCATCTCCAGAGCTGCTCTAAGAGTTCATTTCACCAGCTTTTTACCATTTCATTTGAGACTATTGTCATATCAAACACATTGAAACTTCACAACAACCCTTCAAAATAAAAGTTTGGTTTAACTAATATAGTTTTGATTTAACAAAACTATACTGTCTGTAGAGGCAGCATCCTGACTAAAATAGAACCTTGTAAGTGAATTGATTTGGATTTGGTTTCTAACAGTTTTACTTTACATTAGCATGTTGCTAAGCTATATTTACAATTATCTTTTCTCACTTCATCCACTGTCTTCTCTGTCTGAGTTTTGTCTTAAAGGACAACAGACATGTGTCCATGCCTTAATGCTCTCTCTGTAGGCTCACACAAAGTGAAGTTTTACCTATTGTGTAATTTAATTTTGCATGCAGTGTGTTACACAGGTTTTTGGTTATTGGAATATAACTCATGGGTGCTGTATATCTTTTTTTTATTTTAGTAGATTTCTTTGTGCATGTGCATGGCCCAGATTTATTGTTTATGGCGAAAACCCCCTGTGAATGTATGTCATTGATAATGTAATGTACTATAAGCTTACGTTATTTATGTCTTATGTCATTTGTTGCTTTTCATTTGCAACCAAAACAGAAAAATCTGGGATGTTTCAGGTCATATTCTAGATGCTTCAGTTTCTACGCAATTCTGCAGAGGAATTGTCAAAAACACAAAATGAAATTACACTGAACAAGATCAGAATTAGCCAGCATATTTAAGCTGTAATCAGTCTTGGCAACTTGTTATGACTGAAATGCGAATGAAGAGTTGCACATTAAATAGAGAATCCGAAGTTGAAGTGAGAAATGAACGCATAAGGAGCGGATGGGATGTAATGGTTGTTTGAGTCATGGCATGTGTTGAATAATCACTCTTGGTTTGTGTGCGACTGCAGATGAGAGCTCTCCAACTGTT
This sequence comes from Schizothorax lantsangensis, assembly GCA_027422415.1. Taxonomy (NCBI): domain Eukaryota; kingdom Metazoa; phylum Chordata; class Actinopteri; order Cypriniformes; family Cyprinidae; genus Schizothorax; species Schizothorax lantsangensis. Next base: position 8,550,698 of record CM049863.1, on the reverse strand, counting down.
CGGAAAACACAACATTATCCCTACCACACTCCACAAGCATTTCACAATAATGTGTGTTTAAGCAGCACAGGATGTACCGCTGTCAGTCAGCGAGTATAAAGCCTCTTAAACGTGCTGACTGAATTCTGTGGTGTGTGTCTGTAGGGTTTGCCTGCAGATTGTATTAACACGTCTCTTTAGATGTTCTGAATTCAAGTTAGCCACATGCAGTGGTAGAATGCAGTCTGTTGGTCCTAAACAAGAACATGGATTTTCCATTTTGGCAGGAAGAGCGTTCAGAGCGAGGGAAGACGGAGGAAAAGGTGTGGGCGAGGAAGCAGAGAGTAATGTCGCTCTTAAGGGGAAATGCAAAGGTACTGATGTGTGTCCAGAAAAAGGAAAGATTACTGTAGGTATGTCAAATGAGATTTCCTGAGGTACAGGGGCTGCTGCTGAGACCTTGCTGCTGTCTTTGCCTATCAATCACACTGTACTATCACTCAAACACACAGTCACAGGCTAATATGGACAATTATATGGAGTTCTATAGGACTGTAACACATAAATATGTATATAATTGTAACACACACACACACACACACATATATATATATGTATATCATATTCATTCTTCACCACGAATGCTTATGCAATCATTAAAATTCTCTTCAGTCTTAGGTGTGTTTGCTTTGTTTTTATGAAATAACCTACTATCATACTAATATTACTATTTCCAGATGGCCAAAGCACACCGCATGAAGTACTGTATCCCACAATGCAATGCACTTGAGTTGACCTTCTACTTTAAGTGTGATGAATTTATTATAACTAAAATTGGCTAAATTTTTTCTTGACTCAACTACTGTTGATTTAACTACTGTTACTGTTGTGTAATGTGTACTGGTTTGCACTCTTTACAAAGCATAGTGTTTAGTAAGCTATAAGGTATTCATTTCTGAACAGAAAATGTGTTCAATAATTTGTGCAGATGACAGAATGCAAGACACACAATGAGTGTCATAACAACAGCAAAGCATATTATTTTTTACATTTCTTTACAAGCAGTGGTAGGAAGTTAAATGTTTGGTTTTACTCTACATTGTCATTGTGTAACATGTTCTGGTTTAATATGGATATCATTTTAAAATGTGGTTTCTTCATAATATAGGAGAAAACTTTTTAATGTAGTACGCTCTCTCAGGGAATTGTTTATTAAGATTTTACTAGAAAAGATTATCGTATGTTAATAAAAAAAATGTCAAATTTATTTTTTCTTTTTTTTCTTTTTACTTGGCTTTTATTTTGGGTTTATGTAACCCTTGCATTATTGCAACTCAGTTTTTGCCATGAAGATAGCCTTAGATGCTGACATGGCAATACAAATAAATAACTAATCTCTTCATATTGGTTATATATGACATTTACTGTAAATGTATAATATTTGATTTATTATTTGCTTCTGCAGATTAGGCGCTTAGATGAGGAAGAAGCCGTTCTGCAGGACAGACTCTATGCTGTGTTCCAGCGGTGCGTGAATTTCTCTACATCCAATCTGATGTGAAATAATCATTAATCTGTGTTTCCAAAGCCATTTACATTTTGCTGACATTTGTGAGGAGATGTAATATACTCCACATTGTATTGTCTCTACCAGTGCATTCTGGGTAAGTTGCCAAAGGCGAGGAAATCTGTCCGTGTCATTGGACGCAAAGTAGCATCAATTTCATCCTGTTCACTTCAGTCTGCAGCCCTTTCTCTCTCGTGCTCTCTGTTTCTGAGTGTCAGGCCTGCAGGCTCGGCTGTGTTTAAGTTTTTAATAATTGTGCAGCACCACACAGACTGATCTAATGAAATCAGGGCTGTTAGTTGGACACTGGTGCAGAGGTTTGTTAGATGACCCTCTCTATATGTCCTCTCAAATCAACACTGGATGGTTGTTACTCAGATGAGACGTCTGTATCAGATCAGGGCCACACCACCCACGTTTACTGAAAGAATACTGTGACATGTCTATTTTTTAGCAGATTTCCAAAACATTTTTTTCTGTTCAAGATAGAAACTTTCAGTGGCAGTATTGCAGAATATAATTTCATCTGGTGTGGAGTGAATGTCTGATATTATTTGAAAGTTTTTTTTTTCTCTAATTTAAGCTAAATGCTTATTCTTCTATTGACATCCTCTGTTAGAAAGACACTTCTTTCTAATAGAGGATATTTTATTTATTTATTTATTTAAAGATGGAATGGCATGTCCTCATTTAGATAAGCTAATTAAATATGTATCCATGTATACCGTCAGGGCGGAGAATCGCTTGCTGAATTCTCTGCGTCAACGCCAGGCTGAGGTCATCAATCAATATGGTGAAATTATTGAAGAGACAGAAAACACAGAGGCACTGGGCACTGAATCTGATCTCCACTGGCAGGTACACTATCTATCTTTTTCTTTCTGTCTCTCTTTCTTACAGTGAACATCTCTCTGCCTTTATGCAAAAATCAGAAAACCCCAAATGTGGATTTTCATAATTCATATAATTTTAATAGATTACATAACTGAAGGTTGAAGGCAATAATTGTGGAACAATTGCCAACTAATAACAACTACTGTATCAAATATTGCTCTGCACTGTACTTGAGTTTATCAAGAACATTATTTTTCCTTTCAAAATGTATCACTTTTTCATATAACATAGCTATTACTAATGATACAGACTGCAAGAGACACTTGCCTTGTTTGAACCATGCGGTCGAAAAAGACTTTGATGTCACTCCCTTAAAGTAAATCGGATTTAAGAAAGATCAAACCATTATTTTAAAGGCAGAAATGTCACAACATAAAAAGGTTGAACTGCAAGTACAAATTCTGCATTTTAGTGAAGCCCCGGTATTTTCATTTCAAATTTAGGTAGAATTTGATTCTGTTTGAACCCATTAAAATGTAATGATGATGAAGAGGAACATGCAAATTGGCTGATATTATAAAGAAAGAATAAAAGGTAGAAATAAAATCAATGTTTTAAATGCTGTTTTGCATTTTAGACTAAATAGAGCTGAATCAAATAACGTGATTAGGTTAATGAAATCAGTCATGGGGGCACACATATTCCACATTTCATGTGGAATAAGCAAGGAATTAAAGGGTATGAGAAGAGGAAGCCACACCTAAATTTTCCGACTTGACCAAAACAAAGGAAGAGGACAGCAGCCAATGCAGCTTGTTCAATTGCGTGTGAGATGTTGCGGCGAGGTTTTGCGTTGTAATGACTTCTGTAAGAGGGCCTCAACAGTAGCGGCAGCAGCCTTGGTTTGCAGACAGAGCATCAGCTTTGAGGGAGGCAGTAAACGCAGTGAGATTGTAGTATAATTCCTCAGCCTGGCATCCGTGCCCCCCAGTCACTGTTCCATTATCTCTCAAATTGCTGTGTTTCAGAGAGATAAAGATATTTTATGGCTTGCTGACTTGAAACAACCCGCACAGCCAGAAAAGCAATGGCCGACCTGCCACGCATAGTAATTTCATTGGTAAATGACAAAATCTTTGTTTATATGACATTTCCAAAATTACAGTGGCAGATGAATCTCAAATGTAAAATGTCACATTTGGCATGCAAAACTATGAAAATATATTTCTGTACAAAATTCATGGAGGCATTTAATTTAGAACGTGTTTAATAACTAAGCCTGCCTGCATCGGTAATCCTGCCTTCAGGACTCAAAAAGATTGTCATATTTATTCACTAGCTCCCCCCCCCACCCTCCTTCGTTCTCACGCCAAAAATTTTAAGGGTAAATGTTCATTGTTAATTAAGATTTACTAATTAAAATGAAAATAATTAAAGAGAAAGCTTAATCTCGGAATATTAGGCTATACTTAGAAAGAAAATAAGTTTTTGTGTGTGTATGCATGAGTGTGTGTGTTTATTTTTTGGAGGGGGGGGGGGGGGGTGTCCTGTTTGCAATGTGTTTTGTCGATCTGTCAGTGAGGTTTCAACGAAAGCCGGCCTGCGTGCCAGAAAGCGAGGGATGAGAAGTGTAAAGGATCTGGCGAGCTGCTTTGATGTCATCTAGGCGAGTGTTATGGCGTTACACCACTTACGCCACAGCTGCAGGAAATGCAATGTCCTCCTCACCTTTATTTCCTGAAAATCTGTCTGTTTCGAATAACTTGCTACTTTTGCTGTTTTTGTAGTATATAGAATGTATACTTGGCACAGAATGTAAATATTCTGCTCAGTGGCCGAGTACATTTTCTACAATGTGCAGTATACATCAGAACACACTGCATACCATAAAACCATATTTGTACTTGACCTTCCATTTCAGATGATAACTAGATGACACTCACATGCAACGTGATGAGGTCATGTGCAATATTGCATATTACCTAAATTTTTATTGTAAAGCAATGCATCACATTTTTTTTTTTTTTCAAATAGTAACTAGTATACCGCACATACTTACAATGTATACTTGGCAGTATTTAACAAACTGTAAGCCAGTATTCTTTTCTGATCATAGTCTCTGTGTATCCTCTTAATATAAAGAAAAGCCAGTTAATTATTCTATTTGAATTTGATTCATGGAGTCATGATCTCATTCCAAAACTAATCTCAATGCATCTCAATTCTTCAGGGTGCATATATTGGTAACGTTAACAAATGTTGACAAATTCTGTGTAAATATTCAACACAAAGCTGTAAGAAAAAGTAGAAATGAATAATATTTTCTGTAAAGTTTTCTCTCTTACTCACTTCAAATCTTTTTCACATAGTGAAATATTTCATTCTCTCTGTGTAGGTGGAATGGAGTCGGACCCCGGAGCCCATAGAGGTGCTTGTTTTGTGTTTGAGGGCGTTGAGAGAGAAGCTGCCCAGAGGTCTGTACTCACTGAGCGTGTCTCTTCAGACTCGACTGGGCGGCCGCACGCTGCACTGGTCCCGTCTGCAGGAGCAGCAGTGGGTTGGAAGAACAGAACCCGTGGAACACCAGGGCCGATACTTTGACATAGAGCTCAACATTAACCAGAGCCTCTACATGGTAAGAAAACCCCAGCAAACTGCCCTCCTGAGACACCCACAGCACTGCAGTTTATTTAACCCGAACAACAAAATGGCTAATGGTCAAAGAACCGATTTGATGATTGTTGATGTGAGTGGATTTATGCTACATTAAAGAGCACAGCAATCAAACATCATCACCTATACGTTAGAAATTGTGGGATATTTTACCACTATCAATCATTGGTGCTGCTCAGAGGGGCCGTCTGTCATTGAGGGCATTTGTCATATTTTTGTCAGAAGTAATGAGTTTTGAAAGCATATTCTAAAAAAAAATTCTCAGTTGGCTAAGCTAAAAAACGTACCCCCCCCCCCATTATTTTATTAAGATGTTCTGTATTTTTTGTAGCTCACCAAGAGATATTATTCTAATTTAAAACAATGTTTTCTTATATATAATAGAATTTATATTTACTGTAGCAAAGCTCAGTGTTACATGATCCTTTAGAAATCATTCTTATACACTGATTGGTGCTCAAGAAACACTTCTTATAATTAGCAATGTTGAAAACAGTTGTGCAAACAGTTGTGCTGCTTAAAATTATTGCAAAAACCATGATACTTTTTTTCAAGATTATTTAATAAATAGAAAGTTAAAATGACAAAAGCACAATAAGCATTTGTTTGAAAAAAAAAACCTTATAAACTTCTGTCAGTTTTGATCAATTTATAGCATCCTTTCCAAAAAAAATCCTTTAATCAATCAATCAATTTTATTGCAATATTGTTATATATCACAAAGCATACATCAAAAAGCTTTATGAAAACGAACTCACACTCACGTTTAAAGGGATAGTTCACCCAAAAATGAAAATTCAGTGAAATGAAAACCACTTTGACACTTCAAAATATTCATAAAGAGATTGTACAACTAATCCATATGAATTCATATGGATTACTAAAACATAAATCATATGAATCAATCGCTTTATATGATGAACAGATTTAATTTAGGCTTTTATTCACATATAAACCTTACACACACACACACACACACACACACACACACACACACACACACACACACACAGTTATGGAAAACAGCTCAATGTAAATATGTGAATAAAAGCTTAAATATAGGCTGTTTATTATACAAAGCAATTGAGTAGTTTGACTAAACCGTTTTACGATCTCTTAATAACATTTTTAAGCGTCAAAGTGGTAGTTGTGTAGAATGGAGTGACAGAAATCTCTCTGATTATCAGACAGGACTAAATTCCAGAACAGAACCACTCTAGTTTTTCTCTCTGCGGTTCCACTTCAACTATTGAATATAGAGTCAGAATGAGGCTTATGAAATGTGATATTAAACAGTGAGTGTGTGTATAGGAGTGGAAAGAGACTGTATTAAAAACTGCAGCTGAAATCTCAAGGTTTGACTTGAGGGACAGTCACTGTGAATAAAACAGCTGCTTTTCTGACATGACATTTAGTGTGTGAACGTAAATCAAATTTATAATTCATTATACAAGAGCTGACGGTTTATTGGGATAAAAATGATGTACAAATGCTGTGAAACCAGAATTCCAGAACTCAGAACTACTGAGAAAATAAGAAAAAATAAATAACTATATGCTTTTAAGGAACTATCAGTGCTGTTGAGAGCAAAAAGAATAGTGTTAATAGTTTAGGTTAGTTTAGGGAGCGATGCTTTAGCTTTTAGCACACATCTTGTTTTCTGTCGCTAAAGAGCACTGTGTGATGAAAAGATGAAAGAAGACCTATAAATTGTAAGATCAATGTACTATATGTCAATGGGAGACTTTATTCATTATTTGTAATGATTTTGATGAATGATTAATGAGTTTTAGTGTTATGTAAAAAAAGAGAATAATCTAACAGGCTTTTACAATGAATAAAGTGATTGTTTCGACAATAAAGCTCTGATTTTATGAGATCTGAAAATGTAAAGATCTCTAAAACTTTATTTTCCAAATATTACTTTAATCTTGTAACCTTACTTTGTTCTCATAACTTTATTTTTGTAAAAGGCCTATTATGAGATTATTCACAAATCTCTTGTAATATTTTATTCTTGTAATATTATGACTTGATCCTCAAAATCATTTTTTTTTGTCTGTGCACACCTAAGACTGAAATGATCTTCAAAACAAAGTTTGAATGGAGTCTATTTAAGGGGTTTGGGCTGAATTAATTCAGTTCAGACCAAACCCTCACCAGAATGTTTGTTCAGTAGTGCCTTCCAAGCACTGTAAATAAAGAACCTAAAAATGTGATCACGATCAATAAATAAAGCACCAAATCTAGCATGCGCTTGTGTAGTCAGGCCTATATCTGCAGACAGAAGCGTCTGACACAAAGGAAATAAAGTGGGCCGCTTTAACTGAATACTCCTCCTCTCTCGTCCAAAACCGTGGGCTCTTATTTGGCAGGCAATCGTTTAGCGCTCCATTGAGATTGTCTAGTGTCAGTCTCCTCTATCCTCTACCAGCTCTTATTTATAGCCAATCCTGTTGCTGTTGATGTTTATGTTTCGAAGATTTCCATCAGATTTGTCCGTAATTGGCTCATTTGCTTTTCGCAGTTGCCCACATTACCGTGTGCTCTCGCCTCGTCTGTTTTTCTCAACAGCTTTCGCAGAGGAAACGAGGAATTAACGTTAGTAGGAGGAAAGCTACAGCTCATCATGTTTTTCTTGAGTGTCTCTGGCTGGCACGTAGAGATGCTCTGGTCTGATCCATCTTGCAGATTTGAGTCTTTCCTTCAAGTGGGATGTGAAAGATGTGATGGTCCAGGCAAGGAAGCGGAAGATAAGAAGAATCTTTCGCTTCTTTGCCAATCTGTAGTCTCAGTCTCATTTTCACATCTCTTCATTCTGTTGTTTCATAGCGCTTCCATCTAAAGCAAAAACAGTCATTTAATGTTAAAAAGCAGAATTACACCACCAGTGAGGGAAATGCACTTAAAGTTATTTTTTTTATATATATATTTTTTTTATGCCTTCACATGTTTGCGTTTTCTCTTTTCCCCTCTTTCTCTTGTGGAGTTTGCTCAGTAAGCACAGGTCTGTTTTGAATGAAATCTGATCTCTGTGATGCTTTAATAGATTCCCAGCATGTAGCAGTTCCACCTGAGAACTGACACAGGCCTATAACACAATGTTTCAGTCATTTCATTGTGTTTTCACTCTTTCCTTTTTTAATCTCTTTTTCTTTGCCAATTGATACAGTCAGCAGTGTGCTTGCTTATTTTTCAGTGAATTAAGCGTCTGAAATATTTTTCAATATGTATAATGCAGGAGATTATGGCATAAATTTGAGGCCCGATGCAGGGAATCTGTGCCATTTTTTTTAGGTGTGAGCACAAAGCGATTAGAAGAGAAACACATGATGAATGTGATAAAACAAGTCTTCTCCGTTTTCCATTACTCCTAATGGAGGGATAGAATATTCCTGGAGTGATTGATGAAGTCAAGCGCTTCTTTTTGTCAGTTCATTTTTTAAAAGTCTCTCTCTTTCTTGATGGGTAAATAAGGATCTCTGCGTGTTAAACGCTGGTATTCCTCATGCCACATTTTCCTGATATACCACATTTTTCCTTAAATGTGCCTGGTTTACATTATGTTCTAGTGATGTCACGGCTGTCATGTTGGGATCGTCACATGCTGGCGCTCCTGCTGAGATGGCTTCCTGAAAACAGCCATAATCACATTCCGATGTTTCATCATCTAGGTTCAAACTTTAGATCGTATTAAACACATTTACATCTTTAGCTAGAGAGAGGAAATCTGGGAAATTAGATACAAAATATCTGTTTTGTAAGAGAGAACTTACTGTCTTTACATTGCACCCTTTTTCTATGTTATACTTTCTCTAACGAGTAGTGTTAAAACCGTTAGCTGTGTTTTGTGTGCCACAGTGAAAATTAGAGGATGCTTTTTTTTAGACTATTACAAGAATATATAGCATCAATGAAGGGTGCTTAACTTTCCAAAAATGTTGTATGTCCACAATCTCCACATACAAAAGTCAAAATAAAAAATATTTTGTTTTACATTTATTTTGTTTATTATTTTAATGTTATTTTTTTTACCTGTTACATAGGAACGTATTCCCTGAATTTATTTTTTCTTCCCTGAATTCTAGCAATAATAATAATAATAATAATAACAAATACAAATTAAACAATCAATAAAACACTAGTTTAAATTATTTGCAGGATTAAATGTAACAGGGTTGCAAAATTTTAATCATTAGGGGCTAGCTAATTTGGGACCACACTACATTAAATCTAAAGTTTGATTGAAGTTATTCAACTTTTTTATTTATTTATTTATTTTTTATTCATTTTTAAAGAATAAGCTTGCATCCTCTGTCTATTAATATATTTAAAAGTTGTCTATTAAAGGATTTGTAAGTGTTTGCAACACCGTAATTTCATTTTGTGCTAAACAAACAGAGTAGTGTTTAATTTTTTTAATGCAAATTATTTGAATCATCATTTTAATAAATAATAAATCATTTTGACTTTGACCATTAACTCTCTCTGTCCCCTTTTTTTCTAGATTTGTTTTAAATGATACATTTAGATTTACTGTAGGTATTGTTCCCTCTCTGTCTCTTCTAGGTCTTGCCTGCATCATGTGATCTGTTGCCGTCCAGTGTGTTAGTGTTCAAGCTGTTATCTCTGCCTGGAGATCACAGTCATGTGAGTTCTGTGGTGGGCTGGGGTGCATTTCCCATCTGCGACTGCTCCCTCCAACTCTTCAATGGCAAGTTCAAGACCCCTCTCTTGCGTGGCAGCCCGAACCCCTCACTTAACCAGTTCTGCAGAATTGAGCATCTGCTTTCCACTGACCTGGACAACTGGCTATGCAACCTCTACTTCCAGGTACATCTTTAAAATGTACTGAAGGTTTACTTTTATGAAGATACTCAACAGTCTAATGATTCATAATATAAATAATAATAATAATAATTAATAACAGTTTTATTTACTTTGTTGCAGTTGCTTTAAGCTAATAAACCACTGTAGTTACCCTAACTGAACTCAGTTTTGGGAGAATGGTCTTTGTATATGTGAGTGTGTGTGAGAGAGTGTAAATGGCTCTAGCAAGACAATTGGAAATTGGAGCCAGGTTGTAAACAAACCACATCTTTACTAAACAGATCCAGATACATTTGAGAAGAAGCATTGATCCTGCTACTCAACAGCTTAATGAAATTAAAAAGCAGCACAAAGGCTTTTTTCAATCTAATGCATTTATATAATTAGAAAATATTGCATGTAGTGAGTGTACACAATTAATATATCCTTATGGAATCTGCACTCCACAAAAAGGCCATAAAAATGTTACACATTCACAATAGCATGATTGATAAAAAATATTTTGGCTACTTTGACAGTTTGACACATTTTACCATGTTTAAACTCAATCCAGATCAATCTGCAGATTTACCAGCCAAATTGGTGCATAAAGTGCAACAAAAAAAACAAAAAACCTCATATTCCATACGAGAATGAAGCAGTCTGTGATTTTAAATTAAAAATTGCAGGTTTGTTTTAGAAAAGTGCCAGACAGTAAAATAATCAACAACAGTAAATAAAATAAAAAAAAATAAAATGCAAGTAAGCATATTTGTGCAAACGAGCGATAGCAAAGGAAATGAGCTTATCTGTATCTAAAATGGATGAGAAATGCTTCCCAGGTCTTTTTTTGTTGTTGACGTCAAAGGCTGTGTCCAATCAAACTACATTAAATCTGGGTTCCTGAATTATCTGGGTCCTGATGCAAATCCAGTCAAGAGCCACTGCTGTACAGCATCTATTCAACTGTCTCATAATGCCTTTCATAATCAGTCTTTGTCAATCAGCAGACATCCCTCTGTGCAGGTGAAGAGACTCCCGCGGGGCAGCACCGGGGTGCCGGAGCGAAGCTTCACCCTGCAGATCCCTTCTCACCCCCAGCTGAGCTCCAGCCAGGGGCTTCATCCCCATCCGGACACCTCCACCCGCTCTTCTGCTTCTCTGCCAGGTAGGACTTCTACACCCCCCCGAAAGGAAGAAATGCCAGCGAATGTCACGGCCTGCCACAAACTCCCACACAGAGGCAGAATGGCAGCTGCCAGTTAGAATTTGGTGGGGCATTCATGCAGAGAAAATGAACCTTCTTCGTTCAGACTAAAGCACGTCCACTTTGTGCAGCACAATAGGTGCCATTTAGGCCAAAATAATTTTCACTGTAAATGAAGCTCACTAACATAAGACGTTCAGCTTTACACATGATTGACATTTCTCACTGAATGCTATCATCATCATCAACATCATCATCATCATCATCCATTGCTGCGTTAGCAAATGGCACATATTTCCTCTAATAAAAACTCTCAGCCAGAAGCCGGCTCATATTGTTGTCTCGAACCGTGAGCAGTCAACGTTAAGTGGGATGGGGTGATAGCGAGATCACTAATAGGGCTCATTCGCTTGTGTGTGCCTCCATTAGCTTATTGATTTTTTTTTTCTAGTGCGTTCATTGTTTGCCAGTTGTTTGGGAAATAGCATACGAGTCTGGAACGGTACACATAGAGATTAAAGCTTTCAAAACACATGGCATTTGTTTGTGTGCTGAACACTGTATTGAAAATCTTCATAGTCACATTGAAACAAATGAAGCAAGTCAGGCATTGTTTTCACGTTACGTCACTTGGGCCCTTTTGCTTGTGTTGTTGTCTGCGTAATGTCTTTAAATGATGCCATCTTTGTTGGCTTATTTTGTTTATAAATGATTTAGACAGCATGTATATGCCTCAGTCTATTGATGGTGTTTCAATACTTTGGTCATAAGCATAACATTTTCAAACAACTAACTTGAAGTATTAAACTTTTTTCAGCCATGAATGATACCTCAAATTGTGTGACTTGAGGAGAGTCATGCAATTGCTTTTATAAGCATTTAGACACACAAATATATCCCATTACACTGAAGTTGGTATCTGAACCACATTTAAAAATCTAGAGTCATCAAGACTTGAAGGTGGGCACTTTTTTAAGATTAACTCTCTTCAATGGCCTAGCAACCACCCAAAACGCCTTAGCAATTACACAGGATCATTCAAAAACCACTCAGAACAAATTAACAACTGCAAAGTAAGCCACTGAAAACCCCTCAGAATACTGAGTTAGTACAGAATTTAGGAACGTCCTGGCAACCACCTACAACACTTTGGAAACTGCATAGCAAAGAGTTAAAAAAAAATGCTCAGAACACATTGCAACAAACCAGAACTGGAAAACCTTTACATGTATACATTTAGCAGATTATTTTATTTAAATTGATTACAGTGCATTTAAATTGTTTGATTTGTTACTTTTTGTGTTCTCATTACCCAACCAGTTTACCTGCTACCTACAACACCCTATCCACACAGAAATATGCTAGAAACCGCAATGCTCTGGCAACCCCTAGAATTACACTGGCGAGTTTTCTTTACAAGCAAGCACCATTTCTTATTTTCTTAAGAAGTAGAAAAAAAAGTCTAGTTTTTATAAGCAGCATGTAATTTATGCTCTTAAATATCCAGCACTCCCATTGCATAAAGATTAGTTTGGACAGGAAAGAGGCAAATAAGCAGTTTCCTTTCACTCACGTCCATGTGTAGAGCAGTTTTTACTTCAATAAGTGTGTCTCCCAGGCACACCTTCCTGTCTCCGAGCATTCTGTCCTCACATGGGTCACAGAACATCTTGATGCCAAAACAGTCTCATTTGGTATTGATCTAGCGCAAAGACCATTGTTCTTTTTTTTTTTTTTTTTTTTGGCAGTACTCATCTTTATTTAACAGAGCAGAACCAGTAAAAAAGTTTCTGGGGTGCTCAGCTTTAAACATCACATAGGCTTTTTAATTACAAATGAGTTGTGACAGGTCTGCTGGGTAGCAACCTGTCCCATTTTAAGCGTGATGCTAGCTGACAGCTCGGCGCTGTTCTCAGAGCGCTGCAACATGTGGAAGAAATTGGTCTTTTACATTTCACAGCTTGTCACTTCCTCTCTGCCGTGAACTTTGACCTCCCACTGTGCTTCTAACACCCCACATGGGAAGTGTCCCCATGCTATGGCACTCTGGGAGAGTTGTGTTCTGCTTACTATACATGCCAAAAAAGGGAGGAAGGAAAGAATAGGATGAAAAAGAAGCAGGTATTGGACAAACAGAGGAAAACTCAATCTGACTCGAATAAGTGATCAAAAGGTGTCTCTCACCGGACATCACAGCGTCAAACCGCTGAGCAGAGATGACGTTAGCATAAGGATCAGTTCAGGTTGCATTACTGCTGCACACTCTTATGATATTCAGATGGAGGATTCCCATCAAGCGAGAGAGCGGGATTGGACTGACAACCTCATATTACTCTGAAATGAAAATCAAATTCAGTGAGGAAAAACTGCAAATAAAGAACATCCAACTTTGGCTCCACGGACTAACGTTTTTTTTAACTGTGGTATCTGGCACCTTTATTGAGATGTGTTTTTTGGGGGGGGGGGGGGGGGGGGTCCTAATATTGTTCTATGTAATTGAATTATATAATATTGTTTGATAGTTTTATGTTTAAATGTATTATTTGTTTTAGCTTGACTTTAGTAAGTACCTTCCCCAACATTTCTTTTTAGAAATATTTTTTTGTGTGTGTGTGTGTGTGTGTTCAGACGTTTATAATAATAATAACCATAACAATAATAATAATAACAACAACACACTATATAGATATGTCTCAGTTCATTCCAGTCTTTTTCTTTCCAAAAATCAGCTGAGAATACAGGTACATTCCTTATCATTCTTGGGTATTATTGTAATGCTCAGACATGTCAAATAGGAGCACTGACAGCTAATATTATTTTGCCTCATTTCTATGTTCATTGCAACATATGACGTAGCTGCAGGCATTATGAGTTAACTGACCTTTCACATTAAGTGAACGATCCAGTTACACTAGGTCTGTTTGAATTCAAATGACTAATTAAATTAGACCTTTCTGCTTTGATAACTCTTAGTGGATCTGTAACTGCATGCAGTGGGTCTTTTGGAAGCTGTGTTTGATTGCATCCTGCCCCTTAAGTAAATGCATCGTAGTACACTCGGCCCTTCAGCGCAATGACAATTTCCAAGATTTGCTCTTGGAGTGTTTCTGGAACACAGCCGTGCTCTTTTATATCATTGTCCCTGAGGGGCCAGTCCCGGTCACTGCAGATAACCCTAATACAGGATCATACTCACTAAATCACACTGCATTTTTACCCCAATTAATTTATCACTGCTCGTCTTTAAATGGATGAATTAACCTTGCTTACATCAAACTCGTTTTTTAGTTGATGAGAAAACGTAGCCTCATGCGGTGAGTGTGATGGAGTCGGACAGACATTCCCAAAGGCTGCTTAGCTTATGTGAAGAAAAACAAACTGTTCTGAAATGACAAGCCTTGCATAATGCAGATTTTTAAACATGATATCATTGTAAATGCGCAGATACTTGCTAAGTTTCAAATATTTGAAAAAGCTCACGATTCCCACAGTCATGGAACCTGGGAATGATTGTAAAATAATGCTTCTGTAAGTCTCTATAATGATTAAAGTATAATATAATGTCATGTGATATAAAATGCTCTATAATAATTAGAACTTTATTTTAAAATAAATGATATGATGATGATACATTTATAGTTCTAAATTATTTTGTACATTATTTTAACTTATGTATAATTTGGTATTATATATATAAATACACACACACACACACACACACACTTTTGCTAAAAAAAAAAAAAATCAACCAAAAGTTGCTCCTTGTTAGAGCAATAATTTTTAAAAACCTTATGTATTAAAAATGGTATTTTTCATAATTTATTTACCAAAAAATTCCTCTACTTTATTTCCCTTTGTTTTGATTATTCCTATTACATGGGGTAATTATGAGAGTCATGGATTATTCTCATGGGTAATCAATAATTCACTGACCTTTGATTCTCGGCAACTCTGGAACCGACACCAGGGCAATTAGAAACCTAGGTGAGCACACAGGTCCCCGTCGGTCACCCAACCCTTCAGGCCCGCTTCCTACTCTCTGTGCGTTCATGGTAAGCAGAGGATAACAAGCCTCTCTTGTTCACCCTGGGAGAACGTGGGTTGTGGCTGCAACACTCCAAGTTCATGGACATAGCCTACAGCTGTCAACGCTGCGCTAATTCAGACCCGACACCATCTGAGCATCAGGCTGGAGGAAGGATAATTAAAGGCAAAGTTGCAAAGTTGTGTTGGCTGGCCCATTAAAACATGCATGATCGTGGCACAAAGGCAGGCAGAATGCTCTGCTGACAGGGATTACAGTCTCTGGACACAGAACAGAGGTGGAGGGCAGGCTTTTGCTCCACATCGCTGCAGGCCGTAGATTGGAACAGGCTAAACCTTAGATAAAAATTCATCCACTGCACACGGCAGACAGGGGTCTTCAGTTTATGTAAGGCTAATGTCTTTATTACTGTGTCAGTATCTTTTTTTAATTCTGATGATTTATGTCGAAAGTATCATTGTTGAAAAACTTTCCATTTGATTGCAAATTGTTGCATTCTTTTCTTGATTTAAGTGATATATAACCTGAAAGCTGCATTGCTGTATGGTCCTAACTTTTGCTAAACTTGTCAGTCTTCATACCTTTTACCTTGGAGATGTAACACCATTATTGAAGCTAATTAATGCATCGCTGCCGTCCGGACACTTTAATGAGCAACATGTTGGACAAAATAATAATATAGTGCAGGAAGTTTAAACATTGAAAAGAAAATAGGCTATTAACTCCCCTGGTACAAAACTGGAACAAACTGTTGTAAGCAACCATGTGAAGAAATGATTACAAAAGCATTATGAACTAAACACACCAATATTGAATGGCAGAGAGCCATTGGGGCCGGTCTCATAATGTGAAGGTTTTGAATAAACCTTTTTTACATATAACTCCATATGGTTTCGTGGGTCATTAACTGTGTCTCTTCCAAGAGAAAACAGACTGACATATCTTCTGTAGAAGACAAATTTCCCCTCCAACACTTTTTGACTTTTTTCAAGCTTCAGCAGTAGAAAATGTCTGCAATTCGTTTCCGTTGTCTACGGTATTTCTTAAGGCTTGTCACTACAGTGAAAAGACAGTGCATCAGAGGTAATCCATGCAATCGAACGTGATTATGCATTCATTATAATGAAATAACCATCTATATTTATGTTAAGATAGGGCAGATGTAATGCTTTCACCTGTAGGCATCTCAAATGTTTACTGGTATAACTTGTAATTAAAATCTACATCTGCGTTCAGATTAAATGTAATATCAGTTCAAAAACAGCACCGAGGACATACCAGCCCTGAACGCTCCTGCTATTAAAACCTATTTGAGTCTTCTGAAGCCTTCCTGATACGTTGCCTATATTTAAAAGTTATTATTACTGATATATTTAATCCCACAGCAAGAGAAAAATTATATCATCTGGGAAGTTTCCATATTTATTATATAGATGTGACTGGCTGAGGCGAAGAGAAAAACGCAATGAAAAAAGTTTCTCATGGTAAAATTTTTACATGTATCAAGCTAAGGTTTACTTAATTGGAAGCTCCAGGCAATGCAGGAAACCTCTTTTTAAATTCTGTGAATGTTAATATGCTAAATAATGCAAAGCTCCTGCACTTCAAGCATGAGACACACATCTGGCAGCTTACCATTTAAATTACAGACGGAGAGCGAGAGAAAACACTTCAAAAGTAATTTCCAAAAGGAAGGAAGAATGGCAAAATGTATTACAACTAAATTTAATTTTTTTCCGATTTTTCATCATGTCTAATTGTGTGCATTAGAGCAATAAAAAAAAGAGGAGAGGTTGGGCTCAGAGATGTTGATGATGTGTGTGAGGGAGAGAAATAACAGAATATATGTGAAGAGAAAGTTTCATCACTTTTTCTTTAGCTGTACATTTCATTGTTGTTGAAAGTCTACAGGCATTTACCGTTCTCATTAGTTGTGCTTTATATGTATAATATATAATTTATATCATTTTGTTTTCACTTATTTAATTTATTTTAAAATATGCTGAAATTATGTAAATTTGCTTAATTTATTTTATTTTATTATATTATATTATATTTCATTTTATTTTATTTTACCTTACGTTATAGGTGAACTATAACAAAGTTTCTGTTTTTGTGCTTCATCTGTGAAGTTGGAGATTATGCAATCATCATTTAATTAATTAAACCATAAATCACTGATCATAAGTTATTTTCTGCCTTACAAGAACAAAGGTTAATTTGTAATGTCATTGCAGGTAAGAGCCCCAGTGGAGCTGTGTCAGCCTCTGAGCCCAGCAACCAGACAAACCGCCCCATCGCTGAGAAAACCAAGGCCGAAATTCATAGCAAGGTAACTTGAATGAGGAAACATTCTGACCTTGAACATGGGCCCTCGCTCTCACTTCTCCTCAGAGGCACCATGCCCATTCAAACATTTGGAAGATTAAAAGCTTGCAAGCTTAAAAGATTGGGGGAAAAGAAAATAGAAAGAAAAAAAAAAGTCGGTAATATTATTTTGTAATAAGTAGGTAAAAAGTGTTTGAATTATTACACATTCTACTGTACTATCGTACTATTTTTGGCATGGTATACATAGCGTGCAAAAAAACAATATATATATGTGTGCATGGAATCTCATGAAACTCATGTGCGTTTCTTCAACTAGGGGCACTTTTAGCCTTGTGAAGTTGAATAAAAAAAACGTGTTCAAAAGTCACGTAACACAGTCTCATAAGTTTAAATAATTTGTCTAGTTTTAAGGTCTGTAAGAGGACAAACTTAGATTTCAAGAGAAATTGTTAATATTTTACATTTTTCCGACCTGCAATGAACAAATGTCATTTCCACCACATCTCAATATACAGCTGTTATTTAAAAATAGAATAACTTATGCCACTCAAGAATTGTCTAAGATCATTTTTGTAACTAGTTTTACCAGTTTTTCCACAATGTACAATAATTATACATTTTTCAATGAGATAAATTAACTGCCCTAAGGACCAAATGCTGAACTGTAAACCTGTCACACTCTGAAATTTAATATTGGTTTGGGTAAGAGCTTATTAGAAAATATGACTTTTTTCATATGAACTAAAAAAAAAATAACTTAACTAACAAGTATACTATTATTTGTTTAATTTTAATTGGATTCACACACACACAGGTTTTATCTTAGGTAATTATGTGACATGTTTATTTCTTTAGTCATGTCTTATTCAGCCCAAGGCACCCAGTGAGCCAGGATCGCCACCGGTGCCCCCTTTACAAAAAATAAAAAAATAAGGTGCATGACGCCCCTGCTGCTCCTCCCTTTTGCCTCCCTACTCCCCTTATTATCTGAGATTTGTCAAAATACATTTCACACTAACAGGTATTTTTCAGTCTTCAAAGCTAGTTTTGATGTGCTCGACAAGCCAAAACAGCTCAGATTCTGTGAAATCAGCAGTGCCAGCCCGGTGCTCTCTTTCTCTAACTGCTCTCAACACGCCTTTTCCTGCGCTCCACAGGACTTAAGCTAAATGAATCAAAGCTGCGACGTTACCTGCCACACTTTGAAGTGGTAATTGCAAAATGACTTCTCTGTGCTGATCTGGTGCTGCTGTCTTTTGTATGTTCTCTTATGCCACTTTTGTCTTTGTTGTTACTGTTGTCATGGGATGCCAGGAACTCACTGCTGTTTACATGTATCTGCAGATTAATCACAGGAATGGAATTGTGCACATTGTATTAGAAATTATCCTCATTATCCGTATTACATCACTATCAACAATTAAATCTGTTTATTGAAATAAGTTGTAATGCAGACGTCATGGGTTTGATTTTCAGGGAAAGCTAATGGGTTGTCCATGTTGATGTTGTTTGTGTCAAATGTATACATGGCTAAACTTTTATTTAGATATTAGATTATTTATATTAATTAGATATATTTACAAAATATATTATTAATGTATAAATTTTTTGTGTCTTCAGGCCATGCTTCAACATACTTTTACCATTTTTATACTTCTCCCCTTTAAAGTAACTATTCTAATATGTCATAATGACAATATCATCCTTTCAAGTGAACTCTTTAAATTAATGTAAATTTGAAGGGGATGATCTTAAAATGAAAAGGCTAGAGAATATAGCCTATCACAACTGATAATAATAATAATAAAAAAAATCAATTTGAAGAACATATTGCTTAAATACTTTTTTCTGGAATATATTTAACATTTTATGGTATATTTATATCCCTGCCTGTCTTTGGCTTCTCCTGTTATCAGCTATTGTTCATCAGTAGTCTAGTGATGACATAAACAATGTCATACCTGCCTAAACCTGGAAGCCATCCATAAAATACAACATAAAGGCATATATATCCTGTTTTTTTCTCCTCCTTCTTTTTCTCTAGCTATAATGTTCTTCTCTGTTGTGTTGTTCTTCTCTGTAGTTTTCTGTATGTGGTCCAATGTGTTTTTCATTTCTGGATTGGTGACAGTGCTCTTTCATATGGGGAAACTCATTGACATGTAGATGCAGGCAGTATCTGTGCTGCAGCAGCGCGTCTGAGCCCACCCAAGGGCGTAGTGCATCAGACTGAATGCCAGACTAACAAGCAATATCAGCACCCAGTGTTTCTCTCTGCTACAGCTCAAAATGACTTCTGAACTCTAATGGACTCCAATTATGACAGGACTGCTCTAATACACTGCTGTATGCTTGAGCTATGCGGGGTCAGAATTTGACTCCCATTTTTGCCTCGTTTTGTTCTAGCTACCCCTGTTTCTGAGTCAAATTTTCTTGGTGGTGTTGATTTTATTGTTGGTTTAAAAGGTTGTAATGTGGTTCGTTATGATGGGATGTCTGGCTAGTTCTATCTACCCCCTGTTTCTGTGTCTACAGAGCTACAGTATTTTAGAGGAACTGTGAAGAATTATTATATTGCCAAACTACTGATAGTGTGTCTGGGGGAGACATAAAATTGGTCCAGCCCCGTGAAGTTAATCAACTACCCTGAAAGAGAAAAAAACATAGAATATGAGTATAGGTATGAAATACATTACATGAATCATGTAAATGATAAAGGCTATTTTCAATTCAAAAAGCAAAATAGGACAAAACAGCTGTACACGTTGCATCACTGGATTTAATTGTCTGTTTTTTTAAACATTAAATGCTTGTCTACTTACCTCTCTTAAAACTTAATTCTGAAGCTTCATGCTTCATGTTTGACTTCTGTACAGCTCTTCTTTTTTATTTGATTGGCCATCTGCCAATGTCAGACCTCTGGCAGACCACCGTAAAATGTAATAAAAAAAAAAAATCATCCTAACATTAAACTGAGCGGTCAGTATTTGGCCATGTCTTGAATATTGGGAGAGTCCTTTAAAAAATTATAAATGATAATAATATTTGAAAACATGCACACATTCACTCTTATTCATATGCTTAGTATGTTGAAAATGGAAAACGTTTCTAGTTGCATTCAGTTAGGAATTACATGAATCACATAGATGATAAATTACTATTTTTGAGAAAAAATTGAGTAGTTTGCATCGCTGGATATTATCGTCTATCATTTTGTCAGTCATATTGGTCTATCATAAAACAATTGTCAAATGTTAAATGCTTTGCTCTTACCTGTCTGTCCTTCATTGATAAAACTGATACTGGAATTTGTGCTTTGATTTTGTGAACAGTAAACTCCGCCTACTTTGATTTGATTGGCCATCTCAGTCATTTTGCCATTGAAAAGCATTGTTGACCCCTGAGGCAAGCCAGCCAACTTTTAAAACTTTTTGTCATCCTAACAACAGACAGAGCACTACATAATGGAGTGCAGCAGAGCAATGCAATAATTTAAAATATTTCTAATTATTGGGGGAAACAGTTTGGCCATTTCTAATTATTGTCCCCCTCACTGTATGTGGTGGTTACAGCTCTGAGCCCTGGTGCAGGAAGTTTCAGTAGAGAGTTTAATAACCTGCTGACTCAGTTTTAGGTTGAAATGTATTGAGTGGTGTTGATTTTATTGTTGATTTAAAAGGCTTGAATGTGGTTCATTATGAGAGGATATCTGGCTAATTCTGCCGATAACGTTTCTGATTGGTGTTCACCATGACTGGAGTTTTAATGGATAACTGGGTCCAAAATGTCCATGGCTGACTCATTCTGTTAAAAGATTGGACTAGATTAAAACAATTATTTTAAATCACTGAATTTTCTTTTTATCGCGTATGACTCTTCTGTGCTTTAAGTGATTTCAGCCGTTTGGCTAACTTCTGCTATTTTTCTAATCCTAACCACATGTTCCTCAAAACACCCTTCAAAAGCATACAGTATGTGCAAAATGATTGACAGGCCGAGCGTTTCTGATTGGCTAGTTCCCCTGACTCACAGAAACACCTGACACCGATTTTGCTCATATTTGTCAAATAGTGGCAAGATTTTATGTGGTAAAAAAAAATTAGAAAAAAGCTACAAGCAGCTTTCATATTGTCATCCTCAGGTTTCCAACAGGCCAGTCGAAAGAGGTTCTGTGGCAGAATATATTGTTGGATACAGTATTTCAGTATATCAATTTTTTACAGAAGAAAAACTCTGTTTGTTGCCAGTTCATATTTCACATTTATTCTTTGAATATATTGCTTTGATTTCATTGCATGCAGTAATTCTTGTGACTGTAGGGCAGCCCTTCATAAATGATATGAACTGTCTTCCAAAGCCTACTCAGCACCCAAAAAGCTCTGTTCAACAACCTAGAGAGCTACCTACATTTTAAGTCAAATGGAACCTCATAAATGACATAAATTAGGAAAAATTTACACTTTACCATGGGAGACTCAACTCAAGTGAATAATTTTGTTGTTAACATGTTGCTAAGTTATCAATACCATACTCTAATAAGCAAAAAATACACAGATAAAAAAAGAACACATAAGTATTGGATAAAATAGACTGTTTAATTGCACTGAACTGTTTTTGCTGATATTTTTCAGCATTGAATTAAGTATTGTTTAGAATCATCATCTTTTGCAAGAAATGGGCAAAATAACATATCTGGAGACAGCATTAATATGATGCCTCTCTTTTGGAATATGCTTTTAGTTGGAAACATACTTCTGGTGCTTTTTTACATACGTATATTCTTGACTCATAATGATTTTATAGAGTTGAATTCAGTAGTTTGAGTATGCCAGGTGTGTTGTTTTAAACATATAATTTCTTGTTTTTGTCTACTTTTTTGTGACTGCCTTTCTTTTCATTTCATCTCATCTCTGTCTTTCCGACAACTTTGATTAGATGTTGCCTGTAATGTGAATGTCATTCGTTTCCTGTACTGGTTGTTTTGTGTGTGTGTGTGTGTTTGAGAGATGATGTCAGGGTGAAGTGTGCTGCTGTCATTGTATTCCCAAGATAAATCACTGCAACTGTTTCCTGCTATGATTATAAACGACATGCACATGTGTCTCTCCGATCAGAGCGGCAAGCAGAAGAAGATAATCGAGAGAAACAGTGAGGCGCTCAAACCTCTGCCTAAAGATCAGCAAGACCAGTTCACCTTCTCTGTGAGGTAAGTGTCATTTCTCAAGGCCAGTTTCATGTCTATGGGTATATATGGTTATGTTCAGAATGAATACAAGCATGCATACTGCATACTGCACAAGCAGGCATTATGCCATGATAAACATTTTAAGCAGAAATAACTTTGTTGTCACATGACCTGATTGCGTTATGTGTTTGTTACCATTTTAAAAATACTGTGCAATGTGTATATATAATTTGTGTACACTGACCACAGCATTCAGCAAAGTATGCTATTCTGAATACTGTGTGGCAGTTTGTGGGTAAACATTAAAGGCCTTCATATAACACACACACACACACACACACACACCCCAATCTTTTGAATGTATCGTGTTTTATACTAAGATTATATATAAATCACACCAACTAATTTTCCAATATTTTTTGAAAATTGTTATTGTTGAGTTGTGACCCTATAATACTGCAGCCTTTTCTCAGTGCATATATTAACGCACATCAACTTGCGTGATTTATTTGAGGCTGAATATGAATGTCGCTGTCCGCAATATGAATGTCACTTTATTGTCAGATTCAATGTGTGTTTTTATTGAAGGGATCAAGGTAACGTTAACATTGGCAACACATAAAACCTTGCGCTGTGGATAATTGCTTTTTCTCTAGTGAAGCAAAGTGCACAAGCAGGCCTACGAATGAGTGTTTTCTGCGTTTTATTGTGGCTTACAGCATTTGATATTAATGAGAAAACAGGAGTGAAAACACACCGACACAAACAGCAGCACCGAACAAATCTTATAAACGGCCTCGTCAAATTGCATTTCACAAAACACTTACCTAAATTTCACTGCACGTGCCTGCGATGAAAGCCGCTCGCCTAAATCCACAGAGGGAAAAAATTGAGGTGTGTTTTTATTTTGATTTTGCCCGAATTATTGCCAACACTGTATATTTCTCTGAGAAGAAAGAAAGAGCGACTCATTTTATAGGATTTAGAGCTGCCTACCTCTGCTCATTTCTGAAAATTGGTAATTTGTTGCCGCTGGACTAGTATTAAACAAGATCAGAAGCTGTGCTGCTGTAAGTATGAGAGGAAATCAAATGAAACTCAGGCCACACATCAGAGAAGAGAGGGCTGGAGCACAACTGCTAACCCAAAGCAGGATAAAGGACTTCAAAACGTAAAGCCAAACATCGACGGGCAAAGTTTAGCTCCACTGCCTTTCATGTAAGCCATATGAAATACAATTCAATCGACTGTTTCTTTGTTTGTTAATATTGTTTTGAAATGCAAATCACATTTTATAAAATTCTTATGGCTCTCACACAACCAATCCTGCGGAGATCATACTGACTTTAGAGAAAACTCTTTGATTCATTTCACTGGATGCAAACTCAGTTACGCCATCATTAGGGTGTATTATTAGTGTAATGTGTGTATTTGTGTGTACATGGGTGATTCTTCAATGAAGTGAACTTTTCTGTCCCCCAGGATGATTTTAAAATAACCCTGATTTGTCAATTAATTGCTAATTTTATTCAAATAATGTGCATTAGATTTTATGACTTTTGGTTTTAAACAATAAATGCTTTAAATAGTGCAATTATAATTGAGGGTGTTAATAGCTTTAAGCTTTTTATTCTCTCTAACAGCTTCTTTTTTATAAGGTTACATTTTCTATAATTTCTCCATTTTGGCCTTGTCCAAGACTGCCCAGACTTTCATTCTACAGTAAAGTATTAAAAAAATAAGTTTGCTTTACTTAAAACATCCTGTTTTAAATGTATCTGGTATTTATGTGCAGTTTTCATAACAAAGAATCACTTTTCCCAATACTGCTGTAATTATGATGAAGAATCTACCAGAACGTTGATCAAGCCCATCTTTTCTTCCCAGGACATGCTATAAATGTTTGAACATGAAACAGATTGAATAAGTTTCATTTTGCATGATTAGTCAAAACTGAATTTGAAGAATTATCTCAATTTATTTGAACGTGACAGATCGGACATAACCACATAATGATAATAAAAAAAAATTATAGCTTTGGATAAAAGCGTCTGCTAAATGCATAAATGTAAATGTAAATGTAAATAACCTCCCTCTCTCACGTGTTACTACGCTGTCTTCATGCACAGTTTGATATGTGAATGAGTGAGGCATATTACTGCCATCTAGAGAATCAGCAGAGACTCTGATGTTGCATTTGATTATTTATTTTTTCTGCTGTGAAATGTGTGCAGCTCAGGCAGAGGTGTTGACAGTTCACAGCCAAGAGTTTATTGATAACTGCTGTCCCATTTGTTAGCATGGAAAATCCGTATGAGTTGGTGCTCAGCCCGCTTGTATGACCTCTGAAAGTACAATGTGTGCAGACTAAACAAACTTCAAACAAACAGGGCTGAGCCTGCTGTATTACTAAGTAAACTGTACATTATGAAACCTTAGTTTTATTATATATATAAAGTATTGCTTGAATAGCTTGTTGGTTAATATATTTACCACACTGGCAGAGACTTGCCCTGGAGGGTAATGCATGTGTAGTGTCTGTTGTGCAGTAGCGCTTGTATATTTAGATTCTCGAAATGTTACAAATTGTGCATGTGTATGAAATTTGTGTATAAAATGTGTTTGTAATTAAAGTGTGTGTTCACTTAGGATGGGTTAAATGCAGAGAATACATTTCACTGCTGGTTATATACTCTCTATATAATCGTGTATGTGACAAATAAAACAATTCTATTCTTCTATTCTATTCTATGAAAAATGTGAATGCTTATACACACCTGTAAATGGGAAGAAGCAGAAGATTAAATTTGTAAACCAGTTTAGAAACATCACAAGTTGAATTTGATAAGTGCATTAAATTCATAGCAGTCATGTCACATATACGGCATTAATAAATACACTTTATTCAAATAAAAATAAAGAAGCTCTTCAGCTCTGTATAAGCTTCCAGTGTAGACAGTGTTGTTTATTTTTAATGGGAACTATTTTTTTTTTTGGGGGGGGGGGGGGTGTCCACAGTATAACGCTCACATGATGTAGAAACTGTGTAAAAGTCAAAAGCGCCTCAGACAAAAACACAGCTCAGACAAAAACGCGTGTCTCAAGGCTTGTGGTATTCAGTGAACTGGGAGCAAGGGATGCTGGGTATCGCTCAGAGAGCTGTTTATCTGAATGGGCAGAGCTGCTCTTGTTCTTTCTCTTTGAGTTCTATTATCCTCCTCTCATTTGATCCTCTCCCAGATTTACATATCAAACACCTTTGCCAGAGTAATAACCTTAAACCATACATTACAATTTCAAAGAACAAACAAAATGCAGCAAAGCGCAAATATTGATAAGTCTGCACTCATTTCAAAATGAGAAAGTACAAAAAGAGTTTGAAGACCTTCCACCCGATCTGGTAGGTTGTTTGTCGTCTTTTTTTTTTCTTTTTCTTTTTTTTCAGATACAGAAGAGAAAATTAAATGGCAAACGCTAGTTGGACGCTAACCAAGAAAATATGCACACATGGTGTCTGGCTAAAATCCAAGGCATAGTCACATTTTTCCAACACACACAATCCCAAAATGCATCCAGTAAAAATGGTGGACAAAGTTGAGAGAAATGTTGATTATAAATACACTTGTTTTACATTTTTTCTTTGCATTGTTTTTATACTTATTACAGGTTATTAGCTTAGCAATATGCAGACATCAAAGTCTACTGGAATTACTTTTCAAGTCTCTTGCGAGGAACACTTTACGTGTTGTGTGAAGTTGCTACCTATGTTGATCATATCAAATCAGTCACTTGTGATGTTTCATAGATGCTGCTTTAGAAGAGGTCTGCCTACAACGAGGCAGCTATTGTTAATGACTTATTTATACTGTGACAGAAGTTTCTGTCTTGTTTTTTCCTTTGAATGTTGCCTTGAGATATAGTTTTGCAGTTTCTCTGCAGATAATTATTGTCAAAGATTTCTGTCTCAGTGAGTGGGACAGTGAATATTCTTATCTGCATGTGTGTGTTTAACTTTGCAGTCATTTCCACTGCATGCAAGTGTTTTTTTTTCATTAATTACTCTGCATATTTATGTTGCGCCAATGTCATCATGTCAACTAAATATTTTCCCTCTTATCTCGTTTTGGGGAAACCTGTTTTAATCAAACTCAGTCTCACACAACAATTATATCTAATTAGCCCAATTATCAAGACTCTAATTACACTGAAATATACCCCCCAAATCTCATATCAATTATATCTGTGACTTTTCCTGTCCTAAAAAGAGAAAGATGAGGGGTCTGTGTTTCCTCCTGAGTATGAGCAATGCTTCCAAAATCTGTACAATCATTCCCATCTCCTTTCACAAAACTCATTTCCACCCTTTCACAATGGATCTCTTTCTGGTGTTCCAAATTTAATTTAATTTTATTATTATTATTTATTTATTTTTTGCTGCCTTTTTACCTTGTTTGTAAGTTGTGTAGTTTCTCTCATTGACTACATACACACTGCAGCTGAATATGGCTGTTATTTTCTATTAAACCTTTTGACCACAGCAACTTTCTTTCGTGTATTCTCTTCTGAAAAAAACTTTTAAGTAATATATTTGAGTGCAAACTGAATTTATTTGTTTTCGAATTTACCTAATTGTTTTACTGGATTTAGTTAACTGCTGGTTAATTGCAAATAAATGAAAATGTTTTGTAGTTTAAATTATTATTATATGCAGTTAGCTGACCGTTTTGTTTTAATTACTTCTATTGTCTTTGAAATATGGTAAAAGTGTACTGCCGAATGTACTGACAACCATTTATGGTAAACTAAGATATACTTTTTTTGTATATAAAATATATAAAATATATTAACTTTAAATGTAATGTTGAATAACTCTACAAAATTATAATCAAGCACTTTACATGTGATTTAGTCAATGAATCAAAATAATACTTATAATTTGTAAGTAAAGGATTATTAAAAAAATATTTATTTTCAAGTAAAAGTTTTAATTTTAAATTTTTACCAAGTGCACTTTTAAAAAGAAACATAATCACAAGTGTACTTTCACGTAATTCAATGATTTGATGGTTCGATGGTTTCACAAAAATCAACCCAAAGTAATTTTTGTTATGCTAATTGTAGATCTCAGTAATTATCTTACGGCGCTGTTTGTTGTGAGTGCCGAGGTAGCCATGTGCAAGCAGAGCATGCCCGAAGTTTCACATCCCACGTTCCTCGGTCTTTGAGTCACAGGTCAATCAATTCTGATGTAATACTGTGGGTAGTTTTGTCTGGAGGTGTGTAGAGTCACCTCAGGGGCTGATGGACCCTTTCCTGTGCTAGGAGGCTCCTGGGAACCATCAAAACACAGCACACACATACACACACACATATATATATATATATATATATATATATATATATATGCTACTTCATGACCAGGTTTGTATAGATGCCCTCTGACTTTGCGAAAATCAGAACTGTCAAATCTGACGAGCTGTTGGCCTGAGAGTGGCTGACCGGTCGTGGTATGGTGGGCGGCTGAATCGTGGTGTGTTTGTGTTGTGTATTTTCCCATAGCCCTTGTTTCAAGTGCACTTGAATGAGGTGTCCATCTGAATAGAAGGCCATGGACTGAATAGTCAGTGTTAAACTTCCAACAACATGTTCTGGAAGTCTCAGGAGATTGCTGCACTAATAAACAACTAGACAACTCAGATTAATATATAATTGTTTTCCCTAAAATTGTAGCCAAAAATAAACAGATGTATCTGAATCACGTTTGCACAGCAGAACATTCAAAAAGAGGGTCATTTTAGTGTATTTAGTGCCAGCAAAAACATGCAGTACAGTTTTAAAGTAGTATTTCTTGACTGTGTAAATAAATGAATATATATGGCCCTATGAAGCAGTTAGCTGACAGAAGATTTTATCACAGTTTGAATTACCCATGATGCAAAGTGCGATAGAACTGTCAGTTCTGTGAGAGCCCAGTTTAGGTGGTACAGTCCTTTAGTTTCTCATAGTCAGGTTTGCAAATTTAAACATTTGCACTTGAATGACTAATGTGGATTTAATGTGGAAGTTTATCTTAGCTGATGCTTGATTTTATCTATAATTAGGCTGTTTATTATTAGGATTTGTTTTCCCACTGATAGTCTGAGTTATTTACATGACCAGCTTTATTTAGATGTGTGTATGTAACAAATTATAATGTCTTTTAATTTCTCTTTATTTAAAGAAATATAAAACAAGAAATTGTACAACCTCAAGAATCTGACAACATTCTGTAGTTATAAAGGTTTTAATTGCAAACATTCTAAAAATTATGAATTCATTAAATTAATAATATAATTATAATAATAAATTATAATTTTGTTTCAGTAAAGTGTAAAGTGTCAGAAAACCTTTTAAATTTTGAATAGTAATGCATTATTTTATGTCAAACCTAATAAACCTTTTTAATGAAATATTTAGCCTGGAATGTGTGCTATATTCCTTTAAAATAAATGACACTTGTTTTGATATTTTGCTATCTACTGCAATAACATTCAGCATTTTTTAGCACAATCTAAGCCTCCAAATATATTTTGTGGCCAGTATTCTGTGAAATGATCCTGGTGCTGAAATTGTTCATGTTTTCTGATGTTCTTGTGGGCCACACTGGGTTTGGATTTGGTAGTATGGAGCAGGATTTGCAGCGACAGCAGTCTGTACAGATTTATTCAGTGAATAGTGGGTCAAAACCTGCAGCTTTTTTTTTTTGGTGGCATTCTGACATCCCTAATGTCCTTCCTGTCCTGTCTTATGCATCTGTGTTGAGGCTTCTGTTGGGTGACTGCTTTCGGGTGCAAGGGCACATGGTTCTATGTTTGAATAAGAGACCGTTTATTTTCTAAGTGTTGAGTGGAGGTTTCTTTGAGTGGCTTTAGTTAACAGATTAGCATGACAGTTCAAAATGAATCAAAATTAATGAATAAGTGTTTGCATTGTTTAAACACTGTGCGACTGGATATAATAAAGAAATGTAGCACATTTTTGGAGAATGGTGAATTCAAAATAGAATCATAAATAAAGCATATACAACATAACTACCAGCAGCAGGGGAGATGAGGTTTTATATTCCTTCATAAACCACAAACTGATAAATCAGATAAGTCTTTTACTATAACAAACAATATGTGTGCCAAAAGTAGCTGTACCATTATCAAACTTATAAGAAGTCATAATATCAAATTTAATTAAAAAAGTTACCGTCTTTTGTGGCTGGTATAGGGTGTACAAATGTATACAAAATGTTTAGCAAACATTGCTGTTTCATGTAAATTTTGTAACATTATGTAAAATGTGTTTTTTTTTTATAAATCAAAATATGTATACACTATACAATTTTTTTTTGTTATGGGGTCTTCGGTGGAGTTTATGGCCTAGTTGGATGAAGCCACTGTTGCAAAATAGACACATTTCAGTTTAAAGAACTGACATTTTCTGGTTCTGGGCAGGCTTTAGTTTGTTTATTTGCCTATTTCAGTGGTTCGGATTTTCAAAATCACATTAATTGATGACTCATTTCCTGCTAAAATCTACCAGTGCAGCACTAGGAAGCACTGAACTTGTGCTATGAAAGTATGAAACATTGTGCCCAGGTTCTGCTGAATAACCTGCTCATAATCGCTCTCAGTGGATCCCAGGTGCATTCACAGACTTCATGTTTCCACTGTGTTTATTAGACTCGGTGGGTCTGGGCATTACCATGTGAGATTCCCTACCGACAGACGCAACCGGCCTATAAACACACACATGTTGCGCTGGCTTGAACTCGGCTTCCTTGCGTACATGGGGTGTGGAAGTGTGTTTGGACCTAAGAGCCAGAACACTGGAGGGGTGAATCAGTGTGTGCAACATTCACATACTCCATGTTTCAGTTTTTATAGAGACTCAAGCACTTTTCTCATATGTGGGAACTTCACTGCATTAAAAAAAGGAGCGGTTAGCTATTAGTCAAACGAGATCCGCTAATTAAGTGGAACACATTTTTTTTTCCTGCTTTCGATTAGGTTAAAGTACCCCAGTGCCCATCTCCCCTCTGCTCTCAGCTGCAAATAATTCTGATAATTTGGCAGTGGCAAAATTCCTATTCTAATTATGAGCCGCATTCTAATTCTGCGGCAGTAATTCTCTTTTACTACACCCCGAATCTCCTCTTGCTGCCTTTTTCTCAATGAAACACATTTATGTGCACCTCGCCCTGCCAGAAATGGGGAAATGGGCTTTCTTATAAAAGCTTGAGATGTGAAGATAATTATGGAAAAAACAAGGCAAGATATAAATCTGCATTGTATTGTAAAATATTTGTGGAAAACAGGATGCAAGCGGCCAAAGAGAATGATATCCAAATTGCGCTGAAATGATCTGTGGCTTTGTGGGAAAAGAGAGTGTTGCTTTTAACAGCATTTGGGGACTGTTGGTTTAAACAGCACAATGATTATTGATTATTAGGCTATTTATTATGTGCTGGGGGCATTTTAAGATTTAAATTTGGTTACATCACATCCAGTTGTTGACACACTAAAGCATCAAATTACAGGGAATCTTACTGATGCCGCTGAGGCCCAGGCTGATGTGACCAAATTATTACGGCATGCATTATTTTGCTTGCTGTTTCAGCAGTCCATGTTTATCAGTAGCTGATTGTTGTGGCATACTTATCACAAACAGCCTTCATTTGTGATTGTGCACTCAGTTTCAAAGGTACATGTAGTTCTATATGAAAATGTGTAGCCATGTGAGATTTTGTTGTTCGTATAGAGATATGAAGATATATGAATGTTCTTATTCCATGTCTGTAGTGCTGTTCTGTTCTCTATGATAACTCCTAACGTTCAGAATAAAGGCCTGCTGTCTTTCTGCATTTCTGCATTGCTTCAGATCATCTGACATCAAAGCTGCACTCCTCACTGTAAAGTGAACGTTATCCACTTGCCATCAGTTGTGTTAAACTCAACCCTGTGGAAAAGGTTATTAAGATATACGCTTTGACTATACCAAATCTTACATTATGCTATCAATCACCACGCACAGCTATTTCCACCTATCACACATACAGACACAAACACTCCGCTGACACTAAGTTCAGCTGGGATGAAATAAAGAGTCTCTGTTGGGCTCATGTTCATTTCTGTATTAATGCTTTAGAATACAGAGACATTAGACTCACACAGAGCGATTTCAGAATAGATCTTTACACAAGCATTAAATAAAAAGAATCAGCTCTGTGCTGTCATGCTAGCAGGTTTTTTTTATAAAATTTTATAACAGTTTTATTATTATTATTACTGGGATTTCAAACAAAATATAACAAATAATTATATTAAAATTAAGGCACACTTTATGAAAAAAGTAATACATTATGCATGAATGATATATACTGTATTAATATATATTGTAATTCATTTTAATATTGCTTTATCTGTGAAGGATACATGTAATGGTGCCTTACATTTGGGATGAAATGGTTTATCTTATAAACTCAGCATATGTTCTTTCTTTTCTTTTCTTTTCTTTTTATTTTTTACTGTTGCGTTCACTTTTTTTTTTTTTCATAAAATAACCTCTGGTTTCATTTTACTCCTTCTTTAACACTTTATGTGACTCTGTGTTCACTGATGGAGGGGGTAGAAAGTGGCTCTGGCACATTTACAAAACAATGTCTTTAGTCCAAATCAGAAAAAATGTGACAGCAAATAACTTAATTCTGCAAATAAAGAAGAAGTCCAGCTTTTAAGTGACTCCAGATTTTGAATCTGTAACTGAAGGCACAGATAGTTCCCAGGGTTGCTGTGCTTTGCCTTACAGGCACCAGGCCATAAATCAATCCCACCCTACTGCTCGTCTATCCTGCCAACACACGTAATGACCTGCTCCTCAGTACGCCACACTTAACACTGCTCTTATCTTAGTTTTTTTTTCAACTGCTTAAACACATTTTCAAAACTTTTCCTCAAATCTTTACTCACAAATCCAAGAATTGCATGCACAAAATGCAAAATGCCTCACATCTCTTGCAAAAATGAAGCTCTGCTTTCAAAATATCACAAACACATCTCAAAAGAAATCATTTGTCTTATGTTGCAAACTCATTTGCCATAATATTATATTTTTGGATATATCATATACACACAGTCATTCAAAACCTAAAGCTCTTCTTTATCTCTTCTTTCTGAGATGTTGAAAAATTCACTGTAAACATGACAGCAAAATTGAAACCAAACTTGTTTTTGTTTTTTTTTTTTTTTATACTGTAAGCATTTGTGGTTGTGAATAAAGTATTACACAGTACGAAAGAAAATAAATACATCAACCATGTGTAGATGTGTATTTATAGGCCTATTCAAAAGCCATGATTGGTTGGTGTTAAAGGAACACTCCACTTTTTTTGGAAATAGGCTCATTTTACAACTCCCCTCAAAAATGATCAAAAATGACCAAAGAGTTTCGATAATTTTCCTATTTAAAGCTTAACTCTTCTGTAGTTACATCGTGTACTAAGACCGGCGGAAAATGAAAAGTTGCGATTTTCTAGGCTGATATGGCTAGGAACTATACTCTCATTCCGGCGTAATAATCAAGGAACTTTGCTGCCGTACCATGGGTGCAGCAGGCGCAGTGATATGACGCAGCGCCTGAAAGTAGTCCCCAGCTATTTCATAGGCTACTGAGTTGTGCCTATGTACAACACTGGTTGTGTTTGAAAAATGAGATCAAGATACTTCAAGTTAGATTTTTGTGTGTTGCAGTACATAGAAAATTGTGTGTTGTGTTTTGCAAAAAGTCAAAGGCTGAGAATTAGTGTATGATTTTGCAGGTTTAGTGTGTGGCTCTGGTGTTTGAGTGTCAGGTTTCAGGTTTGTGTGACAAGTAAAGATTTAATGTGTAAGCAGTTGAAAAAAAACTAATAATTTGCAAATAATGTTGTCTGTTTTCTGTATGGTTTTCAGTGTGTGTATATGTATATATATACAGTATATACAGTATATATATATATATATATATTTATTTATATATTGAGTTTCTCCCTTGGGGTGTGTGTGTGTGTGTGTGTGTACTTGTTTATGATACATTAAAAATAAAAACGAAGTATTAAAAATAGTAAATTAAGTTTATCTGAAAGTGTAACAATGCAAACTGGTTTTCTGTAAGGAGTAGGTTTAGGGTTAGGGTTGGGTTAGGGGATAAAAAGTATAGTTTGGTCAGTATAAAAGTAATAGAAGTCTATAGAAAGTCCCCACAATTCACGTGTGTGTGTGTGTGTGTGTGTGTGTGTGTGTGTGTGTGTGTGTGTGCGTGCGTTTTCTCCCCACATATCGTATCATTAAAAATCCTTCTTATTTGATTGCTTACAAATGAAAATTGCACATCTCAACCAGCCACATAATTTGTCCATAATACAAACATTGAGGGATGAGTTACAAGCCAAAGTGTAATTAGAGATTTGTTCTAATCACAAACCCTGACTGTCAACAATAGTACGAATCTTAAAAGTAACAGCACAGATGAATGTAACACATTACCACCTTCTTTTTTGCTTCACATTTCAAGTACATGCTCTCATGTCACAGTTTCTTTAAAACAAACCTCAAGAGATGGAGCTATGGCAATAAAAATCAGTTTTGTGGCAATAACAGATTTCACATTGCATTAGACATTCTCTCTAGAAAAGCCAGTCTGCGCAGGCGGCTAAAAATACATCTGTTCATATATCATTGATACGTTCATTAGAGAGGGGATGCATGTCAGGATTTATTTGCCGCGGTGGCGTAATGCGGCTTGACAGGGATGCGTCCCTGACACATTAACTCTGTCTAGTGTGTTGTGAATATACAGAAAGGCATTTTGGTGTAGTGTGGATCTTTTAGTGATGTAGATGTTATATTTCATATTTCAGCAAGTTTTGATTGCTTGAATGTTGCACTGAAACTTTGTATTACTAGCACTTCTCATGTTTATTGCATCCTTAAGATGAATTACTTGTTATATTCCTTATTTGTAAGTTGCACTGGACAAAATATATTAATAAATGTAAATGTAGAAATATTTCAATTAAATGCTGATATTTTAAACTTTCTCTTCATCAAAGAATCATGAAAAAAATGCATCGTTTTCCACAAATATCCCATGAAAAATTAGAAATCATATTAGAATGATTTCTGAAGGATAATGTGACCTTAAGACTGGTGTAATGTCTGCAGAAAATTCAGCTTTGCTGAATAATTTACATTTTAAAATCTATTAAAATAGACAACAGTTATTTCAAACTGTATTGTTTTAAAATATTACACTTTTTGCATGTGTACATACTGTATACGTATATGGTCAAAATTGTGAAAATGAAAATGACCTTAAAATATATCCAAATATATTTTTTTCTCCTTTCAGAAATGCATCATTACCACTGCACAGTGTCCATATCACAACTAACAAAAAATAGCCAAGGATTAATGAACTAACCACAGACCTGTATGTGACAAACAGAAAAGTTTAATTTTAAGTTTTTGGTCTTAAATTTCATCAATTGTATAATATTCACTGTATGGTGACCAAATATGATAATGAAGTGATTATAGATAGTATATATTTTATTAATAATAATCACACTCTTTCAGTCAGATGTATTAAATTAAAAATAAATAATTTTGTTTTTCAAATTCATTTATCTAAATTTCTCCACATTAATTCCTCATGTGTGGGGAAATGGGGAAAAAATATTTATGCATTTATTTTATTTATTTATTTTTGCACTGCTTACAGAATCACCCGTATGTTTTTTTGTCCCCAGATCTCAGCACCACAATCAGCACAGGTCTGCCGCTGTGTGCTGTGGGACGGGCGAGAGAACACGTCTGGCAGTGCGTCTCCTCCCGTCACTGCTCGGTTTATCCTGTCATCCACGTCCTCATCTGTCTCAGATCAGTCTGACCATTCTCCTGTTCGGCGTAATGTGGTTTCCCCGTCTGTACCTTCATTACTGCAGCCAGTGGCTCTTCCTGCAGGCTCAACACATCCCCATCAACAGGTGAGACATACGTGACCCTCCGCACAGAACAATCATTCGCAAACACACAGTGTCAAGCTCATCATTATTCCAAACACACAAATACATGCAGAAATATTCCAGGAGACAATATGCTGACCTTTACAAATGTCTACTTACAATAATTCACTGGAAACACACACTCATACGCACAAATATGCATGCAGGTGATTCATGCGCTGTTGTCGTATGTCATATGTGTACATTTATAAGTATGCAAACAAACGCACACACATGCACAGTCTTTTACAAGACTTGTCTAAACTTTAACTACCTCATGAGGGGAAAGTCAGTTGATTTTAACATGCGGGGGCACGGGCCTTTAAGTGTGCATTATTTGGAAAGAATTTATCTTCTCTTATTGTGTGGACAGCGTTTCATTATAAACCCTGTGTGATACCGCAGCGTGGTTCTATTTTGCATGTGGTGTTAATTTAATTTATCATCCAGGAGTCATTTAGTGAATATTCTTACGCACCAAGTTGTGTTGTTGCCAAACAAATCCGATCATTAAATCGCAGAAAAAGACTGACAGAAGATAAGAGGAATGCAGAGAAGGACAGATGAGGGAGAAACAAGTGGAAAACACAGAGCTGGGGTCAAAGGCTCATGACATGTTCCACATGTCTGTCCATTTGTCCGCTGCGAGCGTTTCTCTACAGGGCTGGTGACCACAGTAGCGGTCAGAGATCAGCTGCAAACTGACAGCACACACACACACACACACACACACTCGCACGCCCCGCAGTCATTAGCGTCTCTCTCTCACTCTACCCCACGCACATTTCATTACCCCCAGCATTCTCACAAATACCACCCCCCTCCACTCCTACACACACAAACACACTCCAAAATCAGCACACAACCTCGCAGTGCCAAATGAGTCCCACCCGTCTACACAACAACATGTGTTCTGTGGATTTTATTGCACCACAAGCATGTGGAAAAACTCTTCATTACCAACACAGGTCCTGTTGTAAACGTTGGAGTGAGTTGTGTTAGGTGGCTAGATCTGTTGACGTAATTTACAGCATCCAAAACAGAAAAAAAAGTAGAAAAAGTGCGAGATCTGATTCTGTCACATACAGAATAAAAGTAAATCAAATGAAATTGAATCTTGAATGCATTGGAATCAAGCTGAATCTTGAGTTAAATCAAACTGAATCTCAGACTGAATAAAATAAAACAAAACTGAGTCAAGTTGAATTGTTTAATTGAATCAAATTTAAATTTGACTATTAATCAAAAATATCATCTTAAAAATTAAACCTTATTAAAAAGAGATAACATACAGTGAGTGTAGGAAAGTTTCATGTGATTTAAATGCTTGAGAGAATGCTAGAACATCTGGTGTAGTGAACATGTGCAGCAGAAATGGGCCGAATAGGTGAAATGAAGAGTGCAAAAGATTCTCAGGTAACGGTAGAGAGGGATTAATGAACAGAGAGATGATGGTAGATTAGGAAAGACATGAAAGTTTATGTAAAAAAAAAAACACACACTACACATCAGCATAAATTCTTAGACATTTCATTTTGCTTTATTTTGTGCGGATGTTCAGTAACGGTTCTGATTTCATCCTCAGGGGAGCTTAGCCCTTGGTGAGAATGTGTAGCAAAATGATACCATTGCCTCTTTGTAAAGCGGCACCACAATATTGCTATAAAGTCAAAAGTAGCATACCACTAAAATTGCTACCAAGTCAATATAAACATTTTATAAATGATATAATGATAAGAGTCAGATACCAGTCCGCAGTAAAGCTCAAATTAGTACACATGTAGGCTACTGTTTGACTAACAGGAAAAAGGTCATCGTATTGTTGTTATCAACAAGTCTTATTGTTAACTAGCTAAAAAACTAAAATATTGACTCAGGACTCAACATTAAGGAGTTTTTCTACTGGCCTGGTCAGGCCAGGAGATCAGATATTTTGCCAAAACATTCACTGGCCCTGCCTAAATAAATAAATAAGTATTTTTTGACCTATGTAACCTTACAATACCAACATTTTGGATACCAGTGGAATTTCACTGTTCTCGACTCCAATTTACGATAACAGCAAATACTAATACTAGCCTAACTAATATAAAGTTCAAACATTAAAGACATAAGCAAGCATAAGATAACAAATTACAAGCAATATCACAAATAAATACAATACAACAAAGATACTTGTATGAAATAAATAATTAAATAAATAGTACTTGTACAAAATGTTTATAGTGACACACATCCGATATTTTCACATGGATATTCATTAAGAACTTTTTGGTACTCGCATGCTGTCTGAGAGGTGGCTTTCTGTGTGCACACAGAAACAATTTGTCACGGTGTGTGATTACCGCATTGACTTTTCTTTCATGCCATATTGTGCTTGAATGGCTAAAATCACTTGAATGTTTAAACTGACAAAACTTAAAAATATGTGAAAATTATAAACTTTCTTTAGGAAGCAGCACTGTCCCGATCGTTCAGTTATAGTTTTAGACTGACGGGGGTCGAAGCACCCCTAAAAAGGGTCTAGAACTGCCCCTACCAATGTTTTTCTTTTTTCTTTTCTTCCTTTTTTTCCAACTTCTTCATTATCGTTATAAATGTATAAACAGATAACTCAAGTTTACTTTACATTCTGCCTAACCACAGCACATACTGTAATTTGGAATTACTTTAGTTCACAATAACTGTCATATGCAAATTTCTCATTTATTTTTTATTTGATTATCTTACATTGTGGGCTAAATCAACTTCTCATCATGTCTCTCTCTGGGCAGATTTGGGTTGGGTGCGCACACGGTGGATCTGTTCTATCAGGGTTCGCTGCTGTCTACCCTGGAGGAGGTTCTGCTGGTGCTGCTGGGCCCCCTGACCTTGAATGCAGCTACGCTACTGCTGCTCCTGATCAGATGGGGCTGTCAGCTAGCATTTGGCTCACCGCCCTCCTTCCTGTCAAAGTTTATCATGACTGCGGCAGTGTGGACAGTGCTGGACCCTCTGGCGGTCTTTGCTGTGGATGCCGTCCTGGGGGTAAGTCACTTAAAATAACGTGGACACTTCTGCACTGTAAATAGAAGTTTCACATTATCTTAGCAAAGTCACTTTACAAATAAAACTGAATGTGAGGGCAAGGATGGGATAGACAGACTGTAGAGAGAAAAGATTATTCAGGATTATAGGTGTATTTTTGGTTGGAAATGTTGAATACTACACTATACATAATTCTGAATAACAAAATATAAATTAAAAAACTAACATCAGACATCACAAAGGCTATTTTACAGATGTCACAAGGCATGGACTGAAAAACGCATTTCAAAAAAGTTATAAATTGATTTGCATTTTAATGAGTCAAATAAGTATGTAATCCCCTATCAATCAGCAAGATTTCTGGTTACAAGGTGTCTTTTATTCAGGTAAGGAGCTGAGATTAGGAGCACACTCTTAAAGGGAGTGCTCCTAATCTCAGTTTGTTACCTGTATAAAAGACAACCTGTCCACAGAAGCAATCAACCAATCAGATTCCAAACTCTCCACCATGGCCAAGACCAAAGAGCAGTCCAAGGATGTCAGGGACAAGATTGTAGACCTACACAAGGCTGGAATGGGTTACAAAGCCATCGCCAAGCAGCTTGGTGAAAAGGTGACAACAGTTGGTGCGATTATTCGCAAATGGAAGAAACACAAAATAACTGTCAATATCCCTCGGACTGGGGCTCCATGCAAGATCTCACCTCGTGGAGTTTCAGTGATCATGAGAATGGTGAGGAATCAGCCCAGAACTACACGGGAGGATCTTGTCAATGATCTCAAGGCAGCTGGGACCATAGTCACCAAGAAAACAATTGGTAACACACTACGCCGTGAAGGACTGAAATCCTGCAGCGCCCGCAAGGTCCCCCTGCTCAGGAAAGCACATGTACAAGCCCGTCTGAAGTTTGCCAATCATTCAGAGGAGAACTGGGTGAAAGTGTTGTGGTCAGATGAGACCAATTCGAGCTCTTTGGCATCAACTCAACTCTCCGTGTTTGGAGGAGGAGGAATGCTGCCTATGACCCCAAGAACACCATCCACATCGTCAAACATGGAGGTGGAAAAATTATGCTTTGGGGTTGTTTTTCTGCTAAGGAGACAGGACAACTGCGCTGCATCAAAGGGACGATGGACGGGGCCATGTACCATCAGGGCATTGAAGCCGGCCAGGGCATTGAAAATGGGTCGTGGATGGGTATTCCAGCATGACAATGACCCAAAACACACGGCCAAGGCAACAAAGCAGTGGCTCAAGAAGAAGCACATTAAGGTCCTGGAGTGGCCTAGCCAGTCTCCAGACCTTAATCCCATATAAAAAAACAAGGGTTTTGCCACCAAGTACTAAGTCATGTTTTGTGAAGGGGTCAAATACTTATTTGACTCATTCAAATGCAAATCAATTTATAACTTTTTTGAAATGCGTTTTCCTGGATTTTGTTGTTGTTATTCTGTCTCTCACTGTTCAAATAAAGCTACCATTAAAATTATAGACTGATAATTTCTTTGTCAGTGGGCAAACGTACAAAATCAGCAGGGGATCAAATAGTTGTTGTTTTTTTTCCACTGTATTATGGAGTCTTTTTTTTTTGCTTATAATAATATTAATGAAATAGAAGGTACTTAAAGAGAGTAAACTTTCATGAAACACACTTTTAAAAAGTGAACTTTGTAACAAAAATTGCACTTTTAAATGACATCTTTCACAAGGGTTAAAATAATGCTTCCCCACAACTTCATATTGCAAGTGAAACCAACCCCCCCCCCCCAAAAAAAAAACCATTCCATTGGCTTACGTTCTCTCCTTGTTAGTACTACAACTCGATTTTTTTGGTACATAAATGATACTGCAAGACTTTGCATTTGCTCACAACATGCTTAAAAAAAGTGGATGTTTATACTCTGTATATATTTAAACGGAATAAATAAAGGGACAAGCATGATAAATTAACAGCTAAATTAAATAATCAGAAAAATAAACAAACATCAGTAGTGTGAAATGTTTAGATGATCAAAAGGTCGGCTTTTTAAAATCATGGAGACCCCAATTTAGATCCCAGATGATAAGCTAGCAGGATGTATTTGGTTGCATTTATTGCAGAATTTGTGGCTAAAATGGGCCAACCTGAACACGACAGAGTTTTTCACCTTCTACAAATGATATGTTTGTATATTTATGTTTTTTTATAGGTGAGACAGTTGTGATTTTGTGAAACTTGTTTTGTTTGGTCAGCGTCTGTCCTACAGTGCAGAGGAACCGTTAGCAGATGCTGCTAAGCTGTACTGGCATTTCTTTCGGACTGAGCAGTCGGGCACAGCAGGCATCATCATCACACTCTTCTTGTACGGTGTCCACTGCATCCTCTCCTTCACCTTCCTTTATGTTTACTTCCTCAGGTACAGAATCTTAAAAGCAATCTAACAAACACAAAATCAGAAGTTTGTCAAATTTATCTGGAGTTGTACTAATGTTTAAACTGTAATTTGTAACATGCCTTTATGCCACTGCAAATCATTTTACATTTTGCTTAACTTCGAGCACCCACTTTTGCAGCAGCCTTTGGTTCTCTAACAATTTTTCCCAATCATTTACACCAAATGCATTTTTAGAACATTTTTCAAGAACTTTAAATCTTGAACTAAGTCAAAGTTTTAATCAAAGTCTTGAACTGAACACAACTAGCTTTGAATCTCACTGCAGATTTGTGGGTGTTGTAGTACTTGTAGTAGTGGAAATTAAACACTTCATTTCAACACTTCATTAAACACTAAATAATTTCTAGATTAATTTTGGTTTAGGAATATAATTCTTTCTAGGAGTGTCATCCTGGATGAGCTCCAAATTTCATCAAACTGCAGCCAGATGCAGCAAGCAGGCCAGGACACATACATTGATGATGCAGTGTAAGTGCTTTAAAAATAAGCAAAGTTAAGTGGGAGAGAAAAAAAGCACCTGATGACATGAGCGCAAGAAGTGGCCGCAAGAAGATCCTTTCCTCTGAACAGACCTAATTCAGGGCATTTATTTTATAGGGGAACTCACCTGACCTTGACAAGGCATTCTTCATTTGCCAGTTTTAATTGTACAAGAGGGAGAGAGAAAACAGAAGGCTGCTTGCAGGGCAGCCAAGCATGTCAGCAGAGGGATATATTAACATACAACATATATACCACACATTTATATTTAACACAAAGCAACAAACATTGTGTTATAAATGTAAATGACTTGACATCTAGTTAACAGCAGTGTTTAGAGTTTGTATATGGTAGAGGAAAGATGCTGATGTTGAGAAAAGATGTAAAGATAAAAAAGATGGATGGAAGATGAGAGGATGAAATTATTTTGGCACAAGATTTTTTCTTTTCTGCATCCAAGCAATAAATCATGTCTATCTTCAGAAATGGAATTTCACAATAAGAACCAAAATGCAGTATTCTCTTTGCCGTTATTTTTGCTGTCAACTTGAGAGTTTGTGTGTGACCTTCCTGGTGGAAGTGTCAAAAGTGTCACAACACTGCAGTCCACACGATTCAGAGTCTGAGATTATGGCAGTGTATTTTTGGACAGGAACCCCTGAGGGACATCCAGCCAATGAAGTCCTGTCCACCAGCACATAAGCATCATAAACAGGCCCTATCAAGAGCTTTCTGCTCATTACCGTCATCTGACAGCCAAGTGTTGATGTAATGCAATTTGATTTAATACTCTCATGAAATTAAAGAATAAATAATCAGAGAAATGACATGAAGATGAGCTGAAATCACCTTCACAGGGTTTGTTAATATGCATGACAGACATAATGAACATTAGGGTTTATGATTATATTACCAGGAACCAAATTGTGATGTGCTTTGAAAAAATGTTCACTAAGGATCATGCACAATGAAGGA
Organism: Schizothorax lantsangensis; assembly: GCA_027422415.1. Taxonomy (NCBI): domain Eukaryota; kingdom Metazoa; phylum Chordata; class Actinopteri; order Cypriniformes; family Cyprinidae; genus Schizothorax; species Schizothorax lantsangensis. Next base: position 8,508,081 of record CM049863.1, on the reverse strand, counting down.
TTGGGATTTTTTTTCTTCTTCTTTGTTCAAATTGCTGTTACTGGGCAAGAGAATGATGCACAAAATCATATTAACAAAAATGGAAAACCTTTGATTTTAAGGCAAAATTTGGACCAATAATTCAATAAATGTATGTGTCAGATATAGATATGGAATCGACTGTTTATGGATTTCTTTTCATGTACATCCCTGTTTTGAATATTTAGGTCTTTAATCACACAGACTGTAGCTTTAAGGACTGGAATTAAAACAAAGGACCCAAAACTGTGACAACCTGATTTTTCACTAATCAGGGTAGAATGGTCTCAGAGAAAGAGCTTTCATCTTATTTCTCAATGGCTGGGCTTTTATCCCACACTGGATGGTCGACATTAGGTGTCAGCCGTAGAGACGGGTGATGTCTCATGCCAGTGCATGGCTCTAGGATGGCAGGGTTGGAGCATGTAACATGGGTTAAAGCTGAAGGGTGGCTGTGCTGTGTGAATGTAGGCCAGCAGTCTGATTGTGAGTAGGCTTGTGCGTTTTTATGGGTTATCTGCTTCTATTCACTGTGTGGAGAGAAGCACTGACACAGTGCCTGACCTATTTCTAAAATAACGCCTGAGGCTACACGTATAGATAGAATGAACTGTTATCCGTTTTTAATTACATTTTAGCAAGTCCTGATTCACTCCCCACAAAGCAGGAAAAAAGCATGTTTTGCATTTTTTTCCTTCCGTTTGTCAGAAAATATATAAACACAGTCGGACATTTGATGTGGGACCACTGGTGAACTTGTTATTTTGAAATAAGAGGTGAATAGTGGCACAACTAAAGTGTCTGTTTTAAAGCAGTGAACAGTGCATGAACGGTTTTCCTCTTCAACATCTGGTCGATTGAGAGGCTTTCAGGCTGACAGTCTCATTGGTTGAGAGGCAGATTGATACAAGAATGTGCTAGTTCTCCTGGTTCTTTGTTTGATTCCTGATCCTTAAATTTCTTTGTGTTGAAATTTTGGAAGGAATATTTTATTACAGACAATTTCAAATGTTTAATGGCAGGATTGTTCAGTTCTGCTTCCATCTTCAGAGTTCGGTATCTAAAACAATTGCAATTTTTAATGAACCCCAAAAACGTATTATCTTGTTCTGTGCTTTAAAGCAGGGTTGGAACTGAACCCTGATCTACAGGAGCAGGACTGAGCACCAATGGTTGGATGTCTTGGTTTCTCATTCATAGCTTTATATAACTTCGGAACAGTCCTTTAACTGTTGGCTAGACAAAACAATTGACAAACCCACATTCTCTGGACATTATTGGACTGCTTGTATACCTTGTCATTAAGATTTATTTGGATGTCTTAAGTTATAATAGAAAAGTACACATGAAATGTACTTATAACTGTTATTGCTGCATGAGCAGGCCTCACTGATAATGGTCCAGTGCCATTAAGATCAAATTGACTAAACACAATCACCCTCATACAAATTCTACAAATGTGTCTTAGGATGTGCCTCCTTCTGGGTTGTTTGACACAGTGTTGTCATGCCGGGCCTAGGCTCACGTTTTGAGCAGGTGGCTAAGAGCAGGGTTGCAGAGTTCTGCTGAAAGCATATGATGAGGTGCACCTGAAGCTATGTCCAGACAGCACATCTGGAAATGCTTGATGAATAGAAATGGACATTTCTCACTTTAATTTACTTAGGGTCCAGATTTGGGCCTAGAGTGGAAATGGAGTGTCTACAGTGGAGGTTTAGGACAGCCTTCCATACTCATAAAGACTACAAAAGAGCACACAAGCTACCATGACCCTTGGAGTCTGGATGAGGCCATCAAACTGACCTTTTTTTCTGCAAGGCAATGAACATGCGTATAGAGTGATGATAGAGTTTACTGGAAGAACCTTTCAGGGAATGACAAGGTTGGAGACATCTCTGGTTCTGAAACTGAGGAGAATGGTCATCATCATGGTGTCATGAAACGAGACCGGGATCCAACAGCAGGTGAATAACTCAAAAGTTTATTGAAAATAAAAACAGAAAAGACTCAGTCCCAAAAAATCAGCCGGACGGCATAAACCGCCAGCAAATAGTCCGCTTGTACAGCGTGAAAACCAGTCCAACTTCAGCTGAGCCAATGGGGCAGAGTGGCGGCGAGACGGCAATAGCCAGCCGCCGCTGAAATCCAGAGTGAGCGCCGGGCGCGAGCAGAGAGGAATCGGGAGGGACTACTGCAACGAGGCGGGCATACAGGCAGAGAAAATCCAAGGCAGAGAGCCGACCAGAGTCCTAGAGGAGCAGGCGTGTGTAAAAAAGGAAAGGATGCAATAACAGGTGCGCCAGACCGACAGGACTAGAAAAAATAAACAAACGATATAGGGTCAGATAAACAACCGGCAGCGAGACGAACTGAACATTCAGAATAACGCATACGGACTGACATCAGACAACAAACACGAGGGCAAGATAAAGGGGAGATAATGAGGACAAAATAGAGTGCAGGTGAGGAGGAAGAATTAGCAAACAGGATAACAAGAGGGGCGGAGTCTACACCACGATGACAGCGGAACACATGGCAAGCTGTCAAAACAAAAGGCCATGTGCTCCAGGACAACAAAACCAAGGCAGCCCCCACCGAGATCGTGACAGTACCCCCTCCCCCAAGGAACGCCACCAGGCGACTTAAGGTGGGGGGTTACCTTGTCTCCGGTGGAAGTCCTCGATCAACGACCAATCCAGAATGTCCCGAGCCGGAACCCAACTCCTCTCCTCCGGACCGTAACCCTCCCAGTCCACCAGATATTGAAAACCCCTGCCACGACGACGAACGTCTAATAATCTCCTAACAGAATAGACAGGAGAACCATCCACTAGACGAGGGGGAGGGGGGGCAGGGGATGAAATGTTGGCATTGAGAGCAGACCTGAAGACAGGTTTAACCCTGGATACATGAAAAACAGGGTGTACCCGACCAAGAGAGGAAGGTAACTTGAGCCGTACCGCAACCGGATTAAGGACCTTGGTGATCTGGTATGGCCCAATGAACCTAGGCGCTAACTTGCGAGAGACAGCCTTGAGAGGCAGGTCCTTGGTAGACAGCCATACCTTCTGACCACAGACATAGCGGGGCGCTGGAATCTGGTGGCGATCAGCCGCTGCTTTGGTCCGTCTGGAGGCCTGGACCAAGGCCTTCCTAGCCTTCCTCCAGATACCACGACATCTTCGGACAAAGGCTAGGGCAGACGGTACCGCAGCATCGGGTTCCTGAGAGGGAAACAAGGGGGGTAGATAGCCAACAGAACATTCAAACGGTGACATACCTGTGGAGGCTACTGGGAGAGTATTGTGGGAATACTCAATCCAAGTGAGCTGTTGACTCCAAGAGACAGGATTGCGGAATGCCAGGCAGCGGAGAGCCCACTCGAGATCCTGATTGGCTCGCTCACACTGTCCGTTGGTCTGGGGGTGAAAACCTGATGACAGACTCGTAGAGGCCCCGATCTGTCTACAAAATGCCTGCCAAAAACGGGAGACAAACTGGGGACCCCTATCAGAAACCACGTCAACCGGAAGACCATGGATCCGGAAGATGTGGTCAATTACCAGTTGGGCTGTCTCCTTGGCAGAGGGGAGTTTGGGAAGGGGCACAAAATGAACCGCCTTAGAGAAGCGATCCACCACCGTGATAATCACGGTGTAACCTCTCGAAGGGGGTAAGCCAGAGATGAAATCTAAGGCTATGTGTGACCAGGGGCGAGAAGGGATGGGCAGGGGCTGGAGTAGACCAACGGAGGGACGGTTTGAGACCTTGTTCTGGGCACAAACAGAGCAAGCCAATACAAACTGCCTGACATCCTGGCCGATGGAGGGCCACCAAAATCGCTGGCGGATGGCAGCCAGCGACCTCCTGGCTCCTGGATGGCAGGCAACCCTAGACTCATGACCCCACTGAAGGACCTCAGGGTGCAGCGCCTCCGGCACGAACAACCGACCCGCAGGACACTCAACTGGAACTTCCACCCCTCGTTCGGCCTCCTCCACCCTCCGCTCGACGTCCCAGGAGAGAGCCCCTACCACCACTCCTTCCGAGAGCATGGTATAGGCCGGGGTCTCCTCTCCCGGGCGCTCGAACTGGCGGGATAGAGAATCGGGCTTAATGTTTTTGGACCCGGGCCGGAACGAAAGGGTGAAGTCAAATCGGTCAAAGAAGAGTGCCCAGCGAGCCTGGCGCGAGCTAAGCCTCTTGGCCGAACGGATATATTCTAAGTTCTTATGATCCGTCCATACCAAGAAGGGTTGCGCTGACCCCTCCAACCAGTGGCGCCACTCACCCAAGGCCAACCTAACTGCCAGCAGCTCCCGGTTGCCAATGTCGTAATTGCGTTCAGCCGGGTTGAGACGATGGGCTATTGACCATGCCCTGGAAGACAGCAGGGGCGTTGGTAAGCCCGAACGGAAGGACCAGGTATTCATAGTGTCCCGTGGGGGTATTGAAGGCTGTCTTCCACTCATCGCCCTCGCGAATGCGGACAAGATGATAGGCGTTGCGGAGGTCTAACTTTGTGAAGACCTTGGCTCCCTGCAAGAGTTCAAAGGCAGACGACATTAAAGGGAAGGGGTACCTGTTCTTAACAGTAATGTCATTCAACCCACGGTAATCAATGCAAGGACGCAGAGAGCCATCCTTCTTCTTAACGAAGAAGAACCCGGCGCCAGCAGGGGAAGACGAGTGGCGAATGAGTCCGGCTTTTATGGATTCTTGAATGTATTTGTCCATAGCCTCTCGTTCAGGACCAGACAGGGAAAAGAGACGACCCCGGGGGGGAGAAGTGCCTGGAATGAGATCGATGGCACAATCGAACGGCCGGTGGGGAGGAAGCGAGGTGGCTCGAGACCTGCTGAAGACCAGCCGCAGATCAAGGTACTCCTCCGGGACCCCGGTGAGATCCTCTGCCTCAACAATCGAAGGCCCCCCAACTGCATGGGCTCAGGGTCAGGCAGGGGTGACTGAGGTGGTGGATGGCCCTTGAAAGGCTGGGTTTCCTCCAGCCCCCAGGACGAGCGGGGAGCCAAGCGTCGCTGATGCAAGAGGAGGCGGCCCTCGACTCGAATGGTCAAATTAATAAAGCCCTCCAGGTCCTGTGGTTGCTCGTGGGTGGCAATCTCATCCTGAATTTCGTAGTCAAGCCCCTCCCGAAACATAGCTCGCAGCGCCCCCTCATTCCAATCGCAGGAAGCTGCTAGAGTCTTAAATTGGATGGCATATTCAGTCACGGAACGACCTCCTTGACGGAGCCGTGCTAGTTTGGATGCAGCTTCATCCCCTCTTACAGAGCGGTCAAAAAGCCTTGTCATTTCACAGCGAAAATCCTCGAAATCATTGCAGAAAAGAGCCTCTGCGTCCCATACAGAAGTTCCCCACTCGCGAGCCCTGCCCGTCAGCAGAGTAATGATGTAAGCAATCTTTAACCGTTCTGTAGCATATTGGCGTGGTTGCAGCGCGAACACCAGTGAACATTGAGATAAAAACGCCCGACATGAATTCGGATCTCCATCATATAAGGGCGGGTTGTTGGCGTGTGGCTCGGGCTCGCGGTGAGAGAGAGGCAGGGGGGCTGCTGAAGCGGAGGACAACAGAACATTTTGTTGAAGTTCACGGAAGCGGCCGCTTAATTCAGCCACCTGGGCCGTGAGGGTTTCGACCTCCTGAGCTGTGGACGAGAGTTGACTGGCTTGGTGGCCGAGGAGAGCTCCTTGATGAGCAATGGCCGATCGAACAAACTCCTCACCCGCTGGATCCATATTGGTCAGTCCGTACTGTCATGAAACGAGACCGGGATCCAACAGCAGGTGAATAACTCAAAAGTTTATTGAAAATAAAAACAGAAAAGACTCAGAAAAAAATCAGCCGGACGGCATAAACCGCCAGCAAATAGTCCGCTTGTACAGCGCGAAAACCAGTCCAACTTCAGCTGAGCCAATGGGGCAGAGTGGCGGCGAGACGGCAATAGCCAGCCGCCGCTGAAATCCAGAGTGAGCGCCGGGCGCGAGCAGAGAGGAATCGGGAGGGACTACTGCAACGAGGCGGGCATACGGGCAGAGAAAATCCAAGGCAGAGAGCCGACCAGAGTCCTAGAGGAGCAGGCGTGTGTAAAAAAGGAAAGGATGCAATAACAGGTGCGCCAGACCGACAGGACTAGAAAAAATAAACAAACGATATAGGGTCAGATAAACAACCGGCAGCGAGACGAACTGAACATTCAGAATAACGCATACGGACTGACATCAGACAACAAACACGAGGGCAAGATAAAGGGCGATAATGAGGACAAAATAGAGTGCAGGTGAGGAGGGAGAATTAGCAAACAGGATAACAAGAGGGGCGGAGTCTACACCACGATGACAGCGGAACACATGGCAAGCTGTCAAAACAAAAGGATATAACTGAAACAAGTCCAGGACCTTCTTGGACACCATTTTTTTTTAGTTTCTGAGACTTGTCGGTACAGCCCCACAAGCCCAAGGTCGGTTCAGTGAGTGGCTGAGAGGAACAATGCATTCAGTTAACAAATTCAAGCACATATAAAGTGCTAACTGCAGGCAGAATGTAAATACAACGTAACAATGACATGAAAGTGCTAATTAGCGTATGGCGCCTTTTAGTGACATTTATAAAAAAAAATTTGCAGGCTTTAGTTCCATTGAAAGTAGTTGGCAAGTAGTTGGCCTAATTTCAGAAGACCTGGTGACCCTCCATTAGTGCCCAGGTCCCCTTGAAACATACCAGGGCTACCACCAACACAATGATCACCTGACCCCACTATTATGGACCAACTGCTCCTCTACATAGCCTGATTTCGACTTTGAACAGCTAATCAAGGAGGGAAAAAATCTGCTTTCAAGTTTGTCTTGTACACATGGAAACACATTTAGCTGTATACATAAAAAATTTATATCGTATCAGCGTTTCGCCCAGACAGATCCTGCATTTTGGGAGCCTGAAACTACTATTTTGTGAAACCGGGTCCCAGAGTGGATAAATCTGAAAACGACACCTTTGTGTTTTCGTGTGTACAGCCAATCCGTATATTTTGTGAAACGATGATGTCATCACCCAACGTCTCAACTCTAGTCAGACACCGCTACGTCACGTTACAGCAACAACAACAATAGGAGACTGCATGCTTGTGTTCGTGCTGCAGAAGCTACTGAGCCTATTAGCTTTACTAAATTTACTAGCTTTTCTTGTTGTTGTGTTGGGTTTGTAAACAGTCCACAATATTTATGTGCATGCTCCAAGTCGTCTTCTACGGTTTTGGTGTATCTCTGTGGCAGAATTACAGCACCACATAATGGTCTGGCATGTATACTACATCGTTTTGAGCTGGTTTCAGTGGTTTCATGTGTACGCAGATATTTCTTGAGATGACACCATGTTTACGGAAGAACAAGGAAAAAAAGATAGGATAGGAAAAGCTCTGGCTTTGTGTTGATGAGCCCTTAGTCATCTTAAGCCAATTATTGATTTATATCTTTATTTAAAAATACTGAAGTTCATCATGATTCTACATTGTTTATTATAAATCCCTAAGATACAGAAAGAAATATGAATTTGAATAGAATATGTGTACTCTGGCAATATATATTTTTTTACTTTGATCATAAATGAATGGGTTATTGTTATTCATGCATACTTAGGTCATGTGTACATGCCATAGCAGAGCAATCATCACACAATTTTTTCCCTTAGTAGAATGATGGATCGCTACATTTCACAAAGCCATACCGCTTTTCATCCTTTATAATTTGCATGGTAGATGTTTCATTTTCTGGAGTGCGCATTACCCTTTTGAGCGAGAAGAATCTCAGCGGAGGGTAAAGGCATTTTGAAGAGAAGCCAAGCTGTGTGTTTCACGGCTGTTGATTCATGCACTAAATATGAGTGCTGTCTGAGGAGGTGCCACCTTAGGACTCAATATCAATAACCACACTGTAGTGGTCATATGACTCACAACTTCCTCACCAGACAGAGATTCAGATACCTCTATAAGCTCAGCTTCTTTGAAGAACATTAGGATCTAGGTATGATCTGAAGAGACAGCCTTCCCACAAAAACACAAGCAAACAAGCCTCCTACACTTCCTTATGATTTTAGAATCCAACGTTCAATGCACCTTCTCTGTGATGAGTGAGAGAGGATGCTTTATTTGATATGCTTCAGAAGCTTAAGACCCACTAGAGGTCCAAGATGTCTGTTCATTACAGCTTTTATTGAGTAGAATGTAGGGGAGAAGAAAATACCAGAATTAGTTAACAAAGGTGTCAAACCTTTTCAGTTATGCGATCCTTCTGTCGTAGACTAGAGTCTCTTCTGTTTTGCCGGTTGACATTGATGGGTCAGGCCTGCTTTTCTGCCGAGCTGAAGCTCATCAGAATTTCACTCTGTTGGAAAGGTCAGATGAGCTGTTCGTCAGACGTTAACAGCCTTGACAGCAAAATGACCAGGATGTGACAAGGTGGCATAAAACCCATTTGAACTCTGAACTTCTCTCCTGCAACTTTGTGACAAACCAAGAAATAGTTTACTGATCATCAGGTCATCATTACATGCATTCCATATTATTGAAACCTTTTAAAAGTTGCTAAATTCTAATATTATGTTTTAAAAAAATGGAGAATTATGTTAATATTCATTGAGGTCTCTCAATTATAATTCACACTTGTGTTATTTTTTTTTAAAATATCACCTTTAGGAGCAGAGGACCAAGATTAATATCAACAAATCAACAACACTGAATGCTATTGGTTCCTTCATGTTACCTGACCAATTAGGATCTAAAACATAGTTTATTTTTGTCTTTTTTTTTTTTTTTTTTTTGGAGCTTGGTGCTATAAATTCACAATTCTGCCTAACATTTCTTAACCTTCTACTTCTTTTAACAGACTTCACAATGATGGGAGACTATTAGATATCTACCAGCGGCTCCACAGCACTGAGGGAGCATTCTTCGTTCCACATGACATGGAGGTCTCCAACCAGGAGCTCAATTACATTGTAAAGAAGGCAGAGCAATGGAGAGGCTTCAATGGAGAGAGACGCAAGGTAAGTCTGAGGAAGTTCTTACCTGTTTATAGTGGTAACAACCAGCACTGAACACTGGTTGAGAGAGAATATCTTTTTGCATCAAGGCGATCCAGCTGCCATGGGCTGAATTGCCACACAACGTTTGACTGTTGCAAAGCTCTACTCAAGTCTCAGGCGCTTAATTGGATTAATGGTTGTTTTAAAGGAGATGGGCAAAATGGTAGTTGATACTAATCCATCAGATTGCCTCTGCAAAAGATTTCTGTCTGTCTGATGGCTCATAGATGCCCGCTAGCATTTGTGAGTAAGAAAGCCTTTGTGATGGTTTTCAGAAATGGACTGTCACATTGAACTGTTCACTGAGCTTTCTAATATGCATTATAATTAACATAAAATGGAATCAAAGGATATAACATTATTATTTCAAATCATTCTGTTTTCTTTAGTTACATTTATGAATGCCAAAAATTTGTCACAGAGGTTTTTAGCTAGTCTAATTAGTTGGGGCTAATTATCCAAAAAGGAATTCGGCTTGATTAATCCACGGAAATCAATTTCCAGCAATATTTCATTAAGAAAAAAGACCGCTCAATCAACAGTGGCACGCATGAGGACACACACTCAACACACACACACACACACACACACACACACACACACACACACACACACACACACACACACACACACACACACACACACACTGAGTTCACAACTTGGGTGGCAACTCCTCTTTTAGTGCTCTTGATGAAGAAATGTTGTTGGTTGTCAAACAAGTCATTAAAAAGGAATTCTGCAATTCCTAGCACAAATCGTAGACCTTTTCAAATCATGTTATTTTTGCAGCCCTTAGCAATGACCCTGTTTATGTTTTAGATTCAAAAAGTACTGCTACAGCTGTGGAAATATTAGTAATGAAGGTGCTACTAATTGGATGCAGTTGTTTAGATTGTAATTAAGAAAACAGCATCGCTTAGCCAAAACGCTTGCAGAATCTTTTTCAGCTAGAGCGGTCTCCATCCCAGAACTGCAGTCATAACCTCCTCTCTCATATTGGCCCTAATTTGCCGTTATTGAACTGATAAAATGCTAACACATTAAACACATTTGCCAGCATGATGAAAATTTAGGGTTATTGCATTTCACAATTTTTACATTATTCAGGCTGACGATTTTTCATTTAAATAAGACGGGCTAGGCCATTATTTCATAATTATTGTGGCAATTTCTCTATGCAAAAAGGGTCACTTTCCCAACTCAGCAAAGACATATCCCTATTAAACTAATTTGCCTACATGCAAATTTTTGTCATTTTTCCCTCATTAACTATTTATCAACACAGTAGAAAAAATATATGTTGGAAGGGAGGGAGCAGCCAGACAGTGCTGAAACTAATATTTTGCAACTCTAATGATTTTTTGCATCCTTAATTAGATAGAATATGCTTGATATGATTAGGTCAGGATGTAGTAGTTTTCATTAAAAATAGATTTCAGAAACTGTATTCCAAATGTTCTCTCACAATTAAATAATGAATCTGGCACATTCCTTATTATGGACCCAATTAATATCATGGAAAGAGGCGTGATTTTAATAACAAGAGGTCACGAGGCCTTCATTAGCAGAGAATGGGGGTGGAGAGAGCATAGAAAACATTTACAGGTACAGACAGAGCCACAGGACGCTTGGAAACTTGAAAAGTTTTGCAGCTTGTATGAATGCCTGTGTCCAATACTGTACATGCGCTGATCATTGCGAATGGATATTTCAGTGTTGCAGAAACTGACATACTTTGTCTTGGCTTCAGCATGTTAAATACCAACTAAATATCATCATTACAATAAATATAATTTATCATTAAAAAAGAAAAGACATGTTTGTTTTATGCATTATGCATGAGTATTTAATAGCATTTAAAACATCAAAAAGTGACAGCAGTGTCCTGCTATACTATATCTAAAACTGCTAGACTATATATTTTTCTAATGTTTGTACAATACATGCAGAGCTCATAATTATGAGCTCATAATAATTAAGATGGAATACTTCTTTTATTTATTTTTATTTTTTTCAGACCACATAATCATATTAAAGGACGGCAAAAAAAAAAAAAATGTCACTAGCAGAAATACTTGGGTTTTACTCCGACACTGACCTAAAATAAACATTCAAAATACATTTTTACCTAAATCTGTGTCCATATAATTTGTCATCTAGCTTATATAAGGTTATTAAAGCTAATAATTTGCTAATTTTAAGTAACTTGATTCCTGATATGAAGCACGTTTTTCTTTATAGAGTAAAGAAACCGTTCTGACACTAAAACAGTCATGGGTAATTCATCATTAATGTAAGTTTCTTCTTCCGAGCACTACAACAATAAAACAATCCACAATAAATAATTTTGCATGTGGCCTGGTTTTATAGTTATCAAATTCTGTATGTTTCATGGGGCGATCATAAAAACTAATCTGATTTTTTACTCTTTAATTAACTTTATATTACAGCTTATTTCCATCTAGGCCATGTGATCAGCATTATTACATTATTTACACATTGTCATACTAGCATTCAGCGGCCACTGAATAAAAATAATCACTTGCATTTAACAAACACATACAGTATGGTTGGCTGCATCGTAGGTTGTGGGCCTTTTTCTGAGAAAATTTTCTATGATGGTGATTACAAGCACATAGATTTTATGTTCTAACTGCACTCCTATAGTGTGTAGCCTATGTCTAGCGAAGGGGCCTAAAGTCAAAGTGTGTGGATAATGAGCTCATTAATTATGTATAGGCACTGCTGCAGATGGACCTCATTAATTGCGTGCCGTCACCTTCTTGATTACTGTACCTGGAAGGGAGGTGCTAATGTCTGCCGTGCTTAAGCAGGTAACGCAAACTGTTTTGTCACCGGCTGTGTGACAGTGACAGAGGAGTCCGGCGTCGCCGTAATCTTCTCCGTAATTCACCAGAACGTTACGCTAATGGCTGCTGATAGCCCTGGAGATGTTTTCGCTACTGAATCGCATCGAGATTTGCGCTCTGTCGTGCTATTTGTCTCCACATGTCTCAGTAATGTCTTTCCACGGGCTGAATTTAGGGAACACCCTAGGTGCTTTGCAAAACAACTGACAGGGGGCCCAACCTGTCGCAGGAAGGAGAACACACGCATTGAAGATCTAATGACGAGCAGACTGCCGCTCTCTTCCTGTGGCCCCCCTCCACTCATCTCTCTGTCTCTCCGTCTGTAATTATTAAGACGGAGTTACGTGGGACCTTTTCGTGCTGTTGCTTTAGTCCAACTCTGTGACAGCAAATTCATCAAATAACTCGCTCCCAACTTACTCCCTCTACAGTTGCCTTTGTTCGAATGATTAAATATTGTCACCTATATGTAATATTTAAGAGTCGGAAAATAAATATTGCTTTCACAATTAATATCTCCCTACCATTATGCTATACTGTTGAAATGTTTGGGGGCAGTACGAGTGATTTATTTGTAATTATTTATTTTACCAAAATGGAATTATGCTGCTTTGCATTAAAGGAATAAAATAAATTTTCATTGTATTTTAATTTAACTGTTAAACTGGTAAATTGCACTGTACTTTTGATAAAGCAGAAACAAATAAATGTGGCCTTGTTAAGCATATAAGAGACTATAAAAAGAAAAGAAAAACATCTTACTGACCCCAAACTTTTAAACTTTTAAATCTACAGTATATTAAAGTATTGCAATTAAAAACTGTATTACTAAATAACCGCAAATTTAATCAAATTCATTTACTAAAAATTCAAACATTGATATGCATTATAGTAAGCAGAATTTTGAGGATTATTTTGAGTGCTTCACTGTCAAAGTTCAAAAATCCTGCTTTTCCTTGGAATCAACCCCAAGAATTTGGCATGAATAGCTTTATTAAATTAGAGAATGAATCATTTATTTTACTTTTTTTTCCTAGTCCCGCATACAATTTATGGCTTTTCCTAAAATTATCAGCTTTAGTTCTCACCTACAAAAGCTGACTAGCGGCCCATGACAAGCAAGCTCCGGAGACACTGTCAGGCAACAAAGGGCCTGAAAAAGCCATGGAACAACACCCAAAACAGGAACTTAAACACTGGAACGAAGGGGGAAGCTGCCCAGAATCTGCCCTGATATAGGAAGGGTCACAGGAAGGCACCTGCAGCCCTACCCCCTCCACTCCGCCGGCCTGTTTGCTTGCATTAGTTCTGAAAGCCGCTTCTTCAATTACAGGAGGCTATTAGTGGACAGTGCACAGAGGCTGCAGGGCCCCAGGCTACAGCGGCACAGCCACACAACAGAGCTCAATACGACATGACTGCAGAGGGGACACGCCTGACATGCAGAAAAGGTCAACGGCTTTCGGTGGGCAGCAATGTGTGAAAGTGTTGCAGTTGCACAATGGTTTGGGAAGAGAAAGACACTAGTCTGGATTTGCGTGGAAGCCCCTCAGATTGTTCTTGGCTAATTTATTGCTTTGGTGTGCTTATAAAGCTTGTATCTCATTCAACATCTGTTTGGTCGCTTTTTTATGGTCACGGTTAAGTCAGGATTCTACGGTGGATGGGTAATCAGTAAAAACAGAATCTTAGCAAGTGTGCAAGAGTTAGTTTGCTCACATTCTCTGAAAACATGGCAGCACTATGATTGTTTTTATACAGCGCTTGTTTTCCACATACCAGGCTGGACGTTGGTTCTATCAGAGATGGACGTTTCTTTTAATTTTATCCGAACATATTGCACACGGTCAGCTGTCAAAACAATTGCAGCTGGGAGTTTGAAATTGAGTCCACATGTTTAAACTCATATAGATCTTGTAATCTCTCTCTCTCTCTCTCTCTCTCTCTCTCTCTCTCTCGTTCGCTCATAATGTAAAACAGAAGGAACAAATTGGATGGTCAGTAAGTCAGTGAACATTGTTTAAAGATGCAGCACAACAGGGATTTGTGAGAATATCAGGTTTTTAATATCATTTTTTTTCCCTCTGTGACCAAACAAAATGAAATTGTTTCGAGGCAACTACTTCAACTGATTGTATCTCCCATGCAACAGAGCCTGAAAACAGAGGTAGTGTATTGCTAAAACAACAGTCAATTAGAAGTAGGCACATATATGGGATAATGCATGGCTAGCTGTGCATTAAACAATTTTAATGCACGGCGTGGAGGCCAAGAACCACCCGACACGGTGGGCGCCAGAACAAGCTGGAATCAATGCAGAATAACCTTTATTTATTTATTTAATAAGACTGACACTTACTGATGCTCTTTTAAAGATATTGTTATGCCTCTACAGCAAATTAATGCAAGAAGAAGCACACATTACACAAAACACAATTGCAACTAGGATTCTGTACCAAGAACTAATTCTTATTCAGATCATTTCAGTACTTCGGGGGCAGTCGTGGCCTAATGGATAGCGAGTCGGACTTGTAAGCGGAAGGTTGTGGGTTCGAATCTCAGGTCCAGCAGGGATTGTTGGTGGGGGGAGTATCCTCCTTCAGTACCACGACTGAGGTGTCCTTGAGCAAGGCACCGAACCCCCAACTGCTCCCCGGGCGCTGTAACATGGCTGCCCACTGCTCCGGGTGTGTGTTCACTTAGGATGGGTTAAATGCAGAGAATACATTTCACTACTGGTTATATACTCTTTATGTAATTGTGTATGTGACAAATAAAAATAATCTTAATCTTACTGTTTATATGAAACAGTAAAATCAAATATATGTTTTTATACATGTTTTATACCATGTATGTCTATATAGTTTTTAATTAATTTAGATTTCAAATTAGTTTTTGTTATTTTAGCAACTACTTTAGTTATTACTTGGCAACTACCTTAAATAAACATTTATTTATTTAACTATTTAATTGTTTTAATTTTAGTTTCAGTTAGCTATAATAACCCTTCCTTGAATAGCATTACTGTACAGAATAATTGTTTATTTAAATTATTATTCGTAATAAATTAGCTTTACAATTTTTTTAATTAACTTAAGTATATTTTACCGTATTGCTGTTCCCACTGGTTTAACGGGGTTTAACTTTGTGTTGTCTAAAAACACCCTGTAGCTATAGTAAAATCACTGTAATGCACAGTCATGAGTGCTTATTGCTTTAACAAAGTATTCATGGAGTTTCTTATGAAACAAAGTGAAGTTACATTTACATGTGAGGAGATATTCAACACACTCGCAAAATTCATAACTATTTTAAGTTTTAGCAAATTGGTCACTTTTGTATGTTTTTATATGATCTACTCATGCCCCACTGACTTACAATGCTTACAATTTTTTGAAACATCAGACTTTTCTGTACGAGTCATGTTGTACAAGTTCATACAAAATTACCACCTGTCAGGGTATGTTGTGGTAGTCAACAAGCACAACGAATGATCACTATAGAAACAGTCTTTAATCAATGAGCCAAAATACGCAGGAGAATAACAGGAGTATTAAAAACCACAACTGATAAAGAGTCAAAACACAGAGCTATATATTCAGGAAACAAACAAAAGTAAATAGATTAGACACAGGTGAAACTAATTAGCAACTAACAAGGGGTAATCAAGATCTAAACTTAAATTAAACATAGGAAACAGAATGAGAGGAACGAAATAGAAGCTAAATTAAACATCACCCTTACACCACCTTGTAAAATAGTTATTTTCTCATGAGATCTCTTGTTCTGTTGAAGATCCGATCTGTAAATTAAAACCCAAATGAATCACTCTGATCGGCCTGAGTTTTTAGCCAGTATCTTTGCTGATGCTCAAGTAAATCTATGAGCAGATTGGTGTAAGCAAAACCTTTTTAATATGAATGTAAATATCCCTGATTCTCTCCCCTCCAAACAAACCTCGAAAAAGTTTCACTTCCAGGCATTAGTGCTTCATGCAAGTCGCTGTTTCCTTTCCGGAGTTGTTTTTGGATTAAATGGGCTTTTTAAGCATTTATAAAAGCAGATTAGTAACAGTGAATTATGCAGATGCATAAAGCAGATTATCCTGAGCTCAGATACTATCTCCTCTTTATCTGTCTCTGCTTGGAGTCTGAAGTTAAATATTCATGCCTGTTTAGTTTATAAATCTCTCTACCAGCCCAGTTTCAGTCAAGCACACGTCACAGTAGATTGGCGTTACATTAGCATGGGTTCATTGAGGTAAATGAGTTGTGCTGTCAGAAGAGCGCTCACTCTGTCCACCGCTAACAAGCGAATAAATAAACAATACAAATGATCTTGAGATGACTCATTTTGTCCGTTCTGATGTTCAGCAGTTGTTTGTCAAGTCTGTGGGAGCAGTAGGGCAGATATAAAACCATTCCACAGCCAAATCATGCTCGAGCACTGCAGATTAATTTTGCCCTAATTACGCAAACAACATGCTCCACCATGCGTGCGGTAATAATGCACATCTATGAACATGCAGCCAGAGAAACCCATTCAGAGAAATCACAAGGAATCAATATTATAGTTCTACATAGAGAGAAGCATTCAGGTTTTGGAAGTATTCACATAGGGTTTGTTTGTTTGTTCATTTACCTAGTTACCTACAATAACTTATAAACTGTTAAAGATAGATTTTTAGATTTTTTCTAAGAATTCACAGTTTTTGACTCACAATTCTGACTTTATAAATCAGATTTGTAAAATATGAACTCATAATTCTGAGGAAAAAAAGTCAGACTTGTGAGATATAAACTGAATAGTGACATGAGAAATTCAAAATTGTGAGGAAAAAAAAATCTGAATTCTGAATGCAGAATTCTGAGTTTATATCTGGCTATTCTGACATTTAATCTGATAATTGTGAGTCACACGTGAGATTTTTTTTAATTTTGTTTTATTTTTTTTGGGGGGGGGAGAAATGGACTTCCATAATTAATTAATAGTATATTCTATCTATCCATCTATCTATCTATCTTATATATATACATATAAATGTAAATATACACACATACACACACACACATATACATATATAGAGAGAGATCTGCTCTGTGATCTGCTTTATACAAATACAACAGCTTTCAGTAACCTTCCACTTTCTGTGTATGTGAGTGTATGTAAATGTGTACAGCTTGTTATTTATTCCAATCACTGTGGCCCTGTTCTAAACCCCAGTGTCTAGTGTCTGTTTCTACATAGGCAGCTGTTTACCAAGGTATAGTTTCGTAAGATTAGTTAGAACATGTTGCTAAAAACTAACAGTTTGATCGTTTAGCAACAAACATGAGACAGAACACACAAATTCAGTAAATAGTTAATTGTTAATTCGATGTAACTTGTTTATTACAATTTTTGCAATGTTGTACTAATTCAGTGAATTATTATTATTAGTAGTAGTAGTAGTAGTAATTGTAGTATATTTCACTGAGCTCAGTACAGTGCATTCTGGGATTGCTTTCTCTCCAAAGGATACATGCACTTTGTGAATTTTGGACCAAAGTTAGTATTTTATAAAATCTTAGAACATAGCATATTAGGTGCCTACCACTCCAGGTTTCACATCTGTGTGTACCTAAGATAACTAAAAATCCTGACTAAGTGGGCAGCTCACTAGTTTGTGTAAAAGAGCTATACAGCTCAACATCCACTTTTCTGTTTATATATAGTTGTGTATTTTTGCATTGTAGAACAGCATATCAGTATCATGTCCCCTGGATGCCCTCACTGGCCCCAAATTCACCCTACTGTTTAAACCCCAGCTGCAGCTCTGCCTTACTCTCTCCCATGATCTTCTGCTGTAATCTGCCCATCACATCATACTGTACCAGGCCTGCCATGTGCAACTGCCACATAAATAACCCAGGCTGTCCGCCACACACACACACACACACACACACGCACACACAGGCTCATTCAAATGCACCTGTCAACTTGATGAAGCACTCGCCCGCAGGGAAGCATTGTTTACATTTTCACTCCACTCTTCGCAAAAGTGAGATTCTAATTATTTTCCCACTGTAAATTAAAGCCAAGTGGGACAGAACTGAGAAGCTGCAGATTCCAGCGGTGGAGCGGCACTATATATAAACCGCTCTTAGGGAGAAGGGTGGGTAGAACGCTAGAGGAAGGTCAGTGGTGTTTTGTCTTGAAAATACGAGAAGAAAACAGCAGAGGTGCTTGTGGTGGGGAAAGCTAAAAATCTGTGCTGGGGAAGTTACTTTGAACCTGTGTGTTTGCCAAGTTACAAGCTAGTTATAATTTAAAGAAATCCACTGTGTTTGTAATGAGAGCAGTATTTATAAAGCCCCAAAACAGTGAGCTTCTCAATTAGAGTGACAGCTTTAGAATTTGAACAAAATAAGTTATACAAAATACTGCTAAAGAATAATTTACATTTATGCATTTAGTTTTTAGTTTTTATTTGAAGCAACTTTAAAAGAGGAGGAACAAAGCAATTTGTCAAAGAGCTAACAATATTTGTAATAAACAATGCCAGGTTTATTAGACAACTAGATTAGGAAGCAAACTAGGGAAGAGGAGAAATGCAGAGGATTTCAGAATGTGTTGTTTGTTGTTAGTTACTCCCTCAACAGATGAGTTTACTGTGTGCGACCATTAAAGCTACGTAGATCTGGAGATGATAAACAGATTGAAATATATATTAACATTGTATGTATTATGATGTGCCTGTGCTGTATTATTTATCATCCCAATGCGCTAAAACAAGAGGAGGAGAGAGATTAAAAAACATATTATTCCAAAAAGCAAGCCAGCATACAAGAGCAAAACTAAACCTTACTGTCTAATGCTTCATCTTAAAGAAAAGAAGGAAGGAATATGGTACATAGCAACTTTGCATGCCATACAAATAGCACTTAAAATGTGACATGACTTGACTAACTCTTGATGAAGTTAGACATTAGCATATTGCTAAGCTAACAAAGGCATATTCTATTAAACTTCTAAACTATACAGCACACCCTAATTTGGGGTAAAATAATACTATTTATTGATTGTATTTGATATTAAATTAATAATAATAAACACATTTTTGTTCAGAGTCATGTTGCAATGCAGTTCACACACTAGGGTTTACACTGTCAAAGAACAATATAAAGTCATTGATTGAAGGTGGGTAAAAGGGGGTAAAGGGTTATGCTCCATCATGCTAAATAAATAAATGCTCAAGATATGTGCTGAACTCAAGAGTGTGATGCAAATTTGGGCTTTTATCAGGTCTGCAGAAATAAAATATAAAAAATACAAAAAATCGTAATTTATTTTTAAATAGCTGCAATAATTGCTTAAAATGCACAATTGCTCAAAAATGAAAGAAAGATGTGGAAGACTTCAACATAGAGCATTCACGTTGCATACTTGCATGTTTATAACCTGTGGGTTTTATCTGTTGCCTTTTATTTTATTCTTAAACGTTTTATTCACCCTTTGGATATGTTTAGATATGTACTTTTTACAGTATAATTAGCAGTTGCATTTTGTTTTACACAAGAACATTTGAGTCTGTTGGAAATCACTGAATAAATTTGGCCCTTTTATGTCAGTATTTAAAAAGCTGCTCTCATCTGACTCTGACTCGGCACTGCAGTTATTACTCCATTAAACAGCAGCTTTCATACATGCTGGCCAGTGTATTAGGGTTGTCGTGAGGAGGCACCCGCACTTAAATAATGCACTTATCAAATTTCAGATATCCATTTTTACAAATATGGAGATGTGTAATCTCATTTGCTTGGGCACAGGCACAGGCTCATTTGGAGTGGAATGGAGCACCAGTCCGTATTTTCACTTCCTGGACCCCCGTCTGTCTGTCCGTTTGCCGTAACGCCTGCAAAATCTGAATTTATGTTGCGGCTGGGAGACATGGTTTGATGTTTATAGTCCTCAAAGAAGCAATGGCTGTCTCTCCAGATTCAAATAAAGAGACTGATATGGACTCTATCAGATTTCTGAATACAGACATCCACAATAAATCGAAGCTTGATTGGTTAGAATTAGGTTAGCTCACTTGAATGCTATCTGCTTAACCCACAGATGGGTTCCCTGAGAACAGCCAGGCATTGAGTCTGAGTCAAGCACTTACCGCCAGCGCGAAAACGGCGCTGGAGAGAAGCGTCCGCCAAGTATTCTCGCATTTAAGAAAAGGTTCAAAGGAATAACCATGATGCAATGCGTGAAACGCTTAGAATACAGACTTTGTGATTTCTGACAGTGGAATTACACATGCAGATTAACCACACTGAGTGTGAACAACCAAGATGAGATGTCGCTAAAGCGGCAAAGAGCCGCGGAGACACTTGAAACATCACGGCATACGAAGCGCTAAACAACAATCTTCAGTATCTGTCCAGACCACACATGAATCGTTCAGAGAACAGGCTTTGAGTGTTTGCAATTTGCTCGCTCATGTCTTTCCGATGACGTTTGATGTGTCCTGTGACAATGCTCAGTGCAGACCTTCTCTCCAGGCACTCTGTATTTAAGAAGTGTCTAATTACACGCAGTAATGACTCTCAATTTCCGACCTACCAGCACGACCTGTGTTTAGCCAACAGTCTTTAAGTAGTTGGAAAATCAAGACGTGGGTACACAGTGAAATTAAAGTTCTCCTTCGCTCTGACCCTGCCTGACAAGACCTATGTTTTTCCAGAGGAGTCGTAATTACAGAGCCAATTAAGGGGTCACCTTGAGTTTATAAACTCGGCTGTGGCCTGAAAAACTTCCTGCTAAAAGAGGGGAAAAGGGAAACAGAGAGAAAGTGAGTCATGTGGTAATCTGAATTCAGGCCTGTCTGAGCCTGCTGACTTCTTCCAAATGCCCCTCAAAGTGTTTCCAGTCTCAGAGGATGAGGTACTGTTTTCTTCTCTGCTTTCGTCTTGTTGGTCATCCAGACCTGCTGGACTGAGTTTTCATTGTGCTTTATTAGCCAAAAATGTCCACTATAGAGTGTTGCACCCTGGTTTCCTCAACAAAAACCCAATAGGATTTTTCAATTTTGGATTATTGCAGAAAATAAGCTCACATGGCCAAGAAAAGCTTATGATTCCTGCACGTTTTATTCATCATGATAATCTTCGCAAATGAACACAACTTTTATGAATTTTGAAGCCTAAAAACAATCAACAGAAGAAAGAGCTAAATAGTTTAGAATAGTTTGCAAAAGTGCAATTATAAACAGTGAGGCTATATATGCGGGAAAATACATGATGTTTAAAGTCCTCAGCAGCCTCTGTATAGTCTCATAAAGCCACTTGTTAGCAACTGCATTTTCAAGACAAGTAAAAGCTTAAAAAAATCACAAGGGGGTAATACTGATGTATTTTATATTGTAGAATAAGATGTGAAAATATCTTGAGCTTGTGTTAACCAAATACCTTATTTCAGGCATTTAACCACAAACCCATTCAAATAGAAATACAAAAACCCATGCCAAAATTCCCATACGAAAGTCAAGTCACCATTATTTATGCAAATTGTGTCAAAGCAGTTTTACATTATTAAACAGGGAAATAGTGTGTCGAAATAGTGTGCCGTTCTCCTCTGGCCAGACGAAACCAGCAGTTTAATTCTAGGTTGCAACAAAGTCAGATTGTGCAGAGGACTTGTGGTTTCTGTGGTCTTGCCCCGATGGCCATCTAGGTGATGAGGTCTTTGGAGGGGATATGTCTCAGGGGCTCATCTAGTTGACATGGTCAACAAAAATATGTCATCCGTCCCATATCACTTTATTTTTCCTCTCATAGTCACAGCTTACATGTGCATACAATTGATAAAATTACATGTAAATAATTCATTTCAGGGTTATTCAAGACTCTCTCCACCATGTTGTAATGCCATCTTTTTTTGAAGGTAATATTGTGGCTCTTTGATATATTATGTAGTTCTAAATGATATTCATGTACCACAGTATTCTCATGATACTCCAATGTACATGTCCACAACACCATGGTAATACATTCAGACCTAAAATGAATGGTGAGTCTTTGCACATAACATGCTGTGACAGCGCATTCACACATATGTTTGAGAAATGATGAGTATATGTATAGTGTGCGTGTGTGTGTTTGAGGTCAGAGGGGGTGTGTGTAGCAGTGCTGACACTAGTGTGAAGCTGGCCCAGTTGGGTGAGAGGCGCTGTGATCTTCACACACCAATGCGTCTGAGATCCATGACCTATATAGCATGTTACACGCTCTGCTTGTCTCCTGTGTTCCTCTAATAGAGCAGGGCAGTGCATTACAGGTACAACACACAAGGGACCCATATACTCGGATCAGAGCCATCCCTCATGACATCAGACCTGCTGAGACACTTAAGATATGATTTAATCACAACATCTGATTTTTTTTTTTCATCTTGTATTTTCCTTTTTTTTTTGCGTTTGTATATTTGTCTCTCTTGTAATCTCCCATGAGTCTTTGATGTCCAAAGCTCTGCCTATGCTCTGTATGAAACACTAGCATACTGTTTCCTGCATAGTGTGTAATATACTCTACATTGTCCACTGACTGCAATTTGTTAAAAAAAAATAGTACAGTACAGCATGTGAAACAGAATGCTGTATGCAACGATAAACAATATTATGCATATGTAAAATACATAGAGAAGAAAAGTCATTTTAGAGTCTGAACACGTTTTGATCATTTTTGATCATTTAATCTTCTTTTGTGCACAATAAGACCTGAAGCATGGAAAAAGTGAGCAGAATGCATGTTGAGGTTGATACCATTTCTGGTTTCATTCATCCAGCTGTAAATGCAAGGTCATGTTGAGCAGACTGTAGTAACGTAGTAGGTCTTCTGAGTATTCCATGCATAAAGAAAATGTACATACTGTGCAAAAATAGTACAAATAGCATGCTATTCCAAGCATAGCCCTTAACACTAGTATTAATGAGTGATACGGGCCACTAGTTTCTTTGTTTTTCCTTTCCCTCGTTTAAGGATTAGGTTGAAGCAGGTTATTGTAGGCTGGTGTGTGTTAGTGCAACCCGGTGTCGTGTCAGGGTCAGAGGCTGCGTGAGTCATGCAGAAACCTGACACGCTGCATTCCTGCGTCTCTCAGCCAGAGCTCATCACCTCACAAGCACAGCTGTAAATTACAGACCATTACTGTCAACTATCCGGGTTTGCATTCATCTCAGTGAGCGCTGAACTGTGGCCGCAGGTAGGGCAGGTAATTGCGTTAGGGTAAGCATTCGTGCAAGCATGCAGTTGCACTCAGATACACCCTTGATCTGAACACACACACAAACACATGCAGCTACATGAACGTGGTCATAGTGTCTATTTTAATTTCTTTGCGTTAGCATACCAGTACAATTTCATGAATTACAAAACCACATTTTTGATAACATTAGGCTGCAAAGCAATCTAAAAAATATATTTTTTGTTTCATTTAAATTAATAAATAAAAACAGTTTTTTGCATTTTCTGGTTTCTGTATTCATTTACAGACGTGGCCAAAAATAATGGCACCCTTGTTCTTTTTTTTTATCCACAATGTCTTCCAGAAAACTACTGAAATTAAAACATATTTTGGAATCCCCCTATGTGTGTCGTTAGTGTGCAGAAAAAATCGTAATAATTAAAAAAATGCTGAACTAAACATTTACTTGCTCTCCTGGCATTACAATAATTAGAATAATTTTCTTTCTTCGATGGAAGGCAAAAGAAGATATTTTGAAAAATGCTCTACAGTGAAAGTTTGTGGGGTCCAGTGTTGTTTTGGGCCCAAATCATTCACATGCACTCTCTGTAGAGCATGTGTGCAAGTTTTCATGTGTGAGTTTTCATTAACAGTCACTCATGTAGCAAATTGTGTTAGTACTTATTATTGCAATACTGTTTAAATACTTGAGTCATCTCTAACAAGGTGTGTATATGTGTGTTTGTTTGTGTGTTTGTGTGTGGGGGGGTGTATGTGTCTCAATAGGTGGCGGTGTATGACTACATCTGGACGGAGGAAGAGCCTGTGGTAGGATTGGCACCACCTTCGGGCATGCCCAATACCGGATGTGAGACCAGCACTCATTTATCCATCTACACACTGCAGTTGAGCGGCCTGCGCCAACATTACAGACACTTCCTGAGACAACCTGATGGAGCCATTATAGAGGTGGGCATCTTCTATGCAGAATCCTAAATGTAAAAAATGACTCGGAATACTTTATATGCACACCACAAAAATGGGGCTCCTCAAGTGAAGTTCAAACAAAAATCCACTCACAATTGATTTCAATATAACCTGACATTAGCATGTTGCTAAGCTAACAACACAATACAGAAAAAAAAAAAAGAAGAAGAAAAAAAAAAAATTTTTTTTTTGATACATTCTGGTATTGGCTTACCTGTAAAGAATACATACATGCTGCCATGTTTTAGCCAAAATGATCTTTAAAGGCAGCATGTTGCTTTTTACCTTGTGAAACAGCA
Organism: Schizothorax lantsangensis; assembly: GCA_027422415.1. Taxonomy (NCBI): domain Eukaryota; kingdom Metazoa; phylum Chordata; class Actinopteri; order Cypriniformes; family Cyprinidae; genus Schizothorax; species Schizothorax lantsangensis. The sequence continues at coordinate 8,483,591 of CM049863.1, read as the reverse complement.
TGCCTAATGATGCCTATAACTGCTGCCTAGGTTTTGGAACAGAGCTAAAGAGTGTAAAGAAGGGAGTATTGTCACCTTCACCACAGGCAGTCAGTGCATATCGCTCATGATTGTATCCCTCACACCTGGACTAGGTGCTAATTCTTTCTTCCTTTGGTTAATCTAGGAATCTATAGCGGGATATATTCGCTAGCCTCCGCCCATGGCTTCACACGTTATTAAACGCAGAAGAACAGCAGGGCGCAGACTGCCGTCCAGATTGCTGTCTAATTAAATGTACCACTGATTCTGCTTGGTAACAACTGCAAGCACATGAATTAACTCCCATCCCCCCCGAGAACAACCTGGATCATCCTAACAAAATTAATATTTTAGAACTTCCGTGTCAAAAACAGCAGATTTATGGTGCGTGCACGTCGACGGCTCGCTCGCAGGCAGTGCGGTCGGTTAATGGCGTCCTGAGTTGTTTTGTGACTGATGAGAGTACCATAGAATGTGGCGCATATTTATCAGTCTGAGGGGTGGCCCTCAAGAGCCACAAACACAAACACATACACATCAGTGATGATACTAAACAACAAATTATTTGAGAAGCTGTCAAGAATGTCTGAACTTTGTCCATGTTTGAAAGACAAAAGTCTTTATACCAGCCATTCAAATGCAGTTAATCACACAAACGCATACATATACTGTAGATACAGGTTCCGTATATGCCAGTACTTTAAGTTTCACTTTTACAAAGATTCTGTGATTAAGACCTATGTCTATGTATGTAAGTATGGACTGTTTTTGGTTTCACTTTCAATATAAAGCTGTTGTGAAGCATTATTTTAACCCTTGTGAAAGAAGTACACTTTTGCATACTTTTGAAAAGAGTACTTATTATGGAAATAATATGCTTTAAAAGAATATTTAGTGTGAGCTGAATGAAATGCTTTCAGACACTTTAGTATATGCTATATAAATGAAAATGTATTATATATTAACTTTTTGACCCATGTAGGACTTAATACATCTTTATATGTAATTTCATAATTACTTCTGTTATCTTTGAAATATGGCTAAAGTAGAAAAGCATTCATGGGAAACTAAAATATACATATTGTAATTTCTATTAAAACTTGTATGACATATATTTTAATATATTTGTATTGATGCTAAAGTTTAGTTCATTTAAAATCTAAAAGTGCAATTTTTATTACAAAGTTCACTTTTTAAAAGTGTATTTCATGAAAGTTTACTCTAAGTACCTTTTATTTCATTAATATTATATTATTTGCAAGTACAGTCTTAAAATATAAGTTTTAAGATTTAAAGTGTACTTTTTCACAAGGGAATACTTAATAATAATATATATATACTGTATATATATATATATATATATATATATATATATATATATACATTTAAAAAAATCCTATTATTATCTAGTTATTTTTTGGGTTCAAGAAGATTATAGCATATTCTTATAAAATAGTCAATTTTATCTATCTATCTATCTATCTATCTATCTATCTATCTATCTATCTATCTATCTATCTATCTATATCTATCTATCTATCTATTCTGTCTGTCTGTCTGTCTGTCTATCTATGGTAACACTTTATTTTAAGGTGTCCTTGCTACACGTTACATGTACTTACTATTATAATAACAATTATGCATAATTGCATGCAAGTAACCTAAACCAAACCCTAATCCTAACCATATAGTAAGTACATTTAGTTAATTAATACTACTTAGTACTTATACAAAATTACACAATTAAACTTATACAATTACACTGTAACATGTACATCCTTAAAATAAAGTGTAACATTTATTTATTTATTTAAATTATGGTAATTTCTAAACACATTATTATTATTAGTAGTAGTAGTAGTATTTAAATAACATGCACCAGTAAATTATGGACAAAAAGATGGTGTAATAAGAAAGTAATTTTTGATTTCATGTGTACTTCAGCACTGAGTGACTATGATTATTTTAGGAGGGGGTTGTGTGTTGTGTTTGTGGCTGGCTCAGCAGAAGGGAGTGTCAGGCCATATCTGGAGTGTGTGATGGGTGTGGCGATGGGCAGGCTGACACACAAAAGACGCTGATAGCATCAGTGCCGCCCACCCCAGGGCACAGGCGACAGCCATGCCAGCACCCAGACAGCACTGCAAACCTACAACACCACCCTATCTAATTCTCAATCTATATAATGTAACATCAAACAAATAAATACATTTGAATTTAATGTTCCGAAAATCTATATAGATGCAAGTGAAGGTCCAGAACAGAAAGTGACCAGAAGATTTACAATTACAGAGAGAAACATACACACATATACTGGGGCACAGAAAATATCAAGCTGTTGGACACTGGGATATGAAAAGTATATGAGCAGGGGTTTAAATTACTTTCCCATATTGTTTTGGGAAATTTGTACTTTTTACATAAGTTAACTTAATATTTGTACTGAAATGATCTGAAGATTTGAATATTTACCCAATTTCCATCATGGCCTATAAGAGACAGTCAATATATCTAATATTTGTTTGTACATCTTGCATCTAGATGACAAGCTAAAAGTTATAAGAGATAAAAGTTCATTCTGTGAACTTTAATGATCTTTTGAATAACCAATAAAATCCATTTCCTTGACTACAACTACAGCTATTCACCTTCATTTTAATCAGTCGACAAACCTCGTTGACAGTGAAATTTCGATCAGTCTGTAAAGAACTGTGTATACTCAGCTGTCAAACAACTGTATAAAAAATCTGCTGCTGACTTGAAATAAACAGCTTTTTCTACAAAACTGGTATGACTGGAGTCATCTTCTTATCATTTATTTAGGAGTAAAACGCTTTTACAAATTTGTATTGCACCACCAAGTTGATTAGATCGAAATATATTTCTGTGCACAAACCCATCACTACAGGGGATTTAGGTTTCACTGAAGAAAGCTTTGTCAGCATGCAACAGAAAAGAGTGCAGTTTAATCAGTTGCAATTCTGCGGCAACTTTATGACGCTCTCGTGATGCTTCTATTAAAGTTATAGATGCTTTAAAAGCAAACATTACTTAAGCAGATGTTTACCGCTCTCTGAGTAACTACAAATTGGGGCAGATAATAGCTCAGATTTGAATGCAGCACCAATAACTTTTTCATTTCCGATTAGGCCAACATCCGCCTCATATGTGGAAACAAGATGGCGTTGGACATAAACGTGTGTGAATTCATTAGGGCGCGTGCTAAAACGGCAGTAGGTTTATGTGCGTGAGCGCATCTTTCCTCTCGGGCTAGCGTTTAAGTGTTTGTGGCCTAAGAAAGCAGCGCTCTGGCCAACTGTGCTGCATCATCTCTCGTTCCCATATGCCGTCTGCAGCATATGTGAAGCCTGCCGCCACTTCTGTAAAACTTCCATTAAAAATGCACAACTACAGCTCCAACAGCTTGAGTATTACCTCCACACAAATTATTAATGCTCGGCAAAACCGCTGATGAGCACCCAGCACGCATTAAACACACTCACTTACGCCAGCCTGTTTTTATCATGTGGCTTTTGAGGTTTCGGAGCATGTGGCGCTGTTTGTGTTTCTGTGTGTCCTTTGTTTGTCCTTGAATGCAGCAAACTCTTTAAATAGACGCCGTGTGACAGTCATCTGGTATTGAAAGGTGCTAACGATTGACTGCTAGTGACTTTAGCCTGAAAACAAAGATACTAGTTTTAAGTGACACATTGATGCTGGTTTTTATCTACTGCATGGTTAAATAAGTCTTGAATAGTGGAGACAAGGGCTAGTTGACTCCTAGTTGACTCCCATGAATACTTTCAGGGTACTTTTATTTTTGAGTAAACTTCTAAATTGGCTACAGAAAATCAGATTAACATTTTCACTTTTGTTTCGCTCAATGAACATGTTATGTAACATTAATAAACATCTAAAGTTACAAGTCATTTTGTATTTAAATTATAGGCTGGCATTATTAGCTCCTCAGCAAACATTTTCATTCCTCAATAAACACTTCATGAAACAGCAAAAATGGAAAAGGTAATATACAACAAACAATCATACAAAAATGTTAAAAAGTATTTTGCCCAACAGAAAGTGTAATTAATGAATTATATAAAATTACAAAATTTAAAACTAATGGAAACTCCCCTGAGCTGCAGTTTCATTTGTTGGATTATTATTATTTTTTCTGTCCTAATTTACTCTCATGCCATGAAATCTGAGAGTTTTCTCTTTCTATCCCTTCACTGAAAAACTTTGACTCATACAAAAGTTAATAATAGAAATCCATATAAATCACGTGGTTTAATCCAATCTTCTGACAAGACACGATTGCTTTATATGATGAACAGATTTAATTAAGGCTTTTATTCATATTGTATATAAACACTGAACAAGCGCATATATAGAGTGCAAATCCAATATGTTAAGCAGAGGCTCAAGTGTGCATGCCTGAAGTGCAAGAACCAATGAGATTTGCTCTCACGCGTCAAGCAAGTATGGTTGAGCTTCCATTTACCATTTTTGATGTGATCTATGTATGTGTGTTGATCAATGTTTATATGTTGAGAAAATCCTGAATGAAATCTGTTCATCATAGAAAGCAGTTGTGTTTCTTCAGAAGATTTGGATTTTAAACTGATGGAACTGAAAGTCATGAGGGTTTGGAACAACTTGGGTGTGAATAAATGATGACAGAATTTTCATTTTTGGACTATCCCTTTAAATACCCTTCCCCTGATGTTTTACATTTACATTTATAATGTTATACAGACTCTTGAGTAATGTATGCTAGTGCAGTCTTATTGTTCACTTGATGATATTGGAGTTTTAGTTTAGAGGTTGAACTTATCAAAAACTCCTGATTTATGGTTACTGAATATGAATAATTACTACTACTGCTGTTAGAGAAAACAACCATTTATGTAACTGAACTTTTGATTCACAAGTTGATATATGTGTGTATGACATCTTGTCACAGTCACCCCTTTATCATTAGTTCTGTGTGTTACTGAACCAAAGCCTTTTCAAAGACCTCTTTTCTAACCTGCGGTGATCATGCTCCCAGTCAGTGCGGGCAATGAGGTAAAAATCATGACATTTTATGTATCATATCTTCATTTGGATAATAGTGTATTAGATCCTCTATTAAATTCTTTCTGTTCAGCTCACATTTATGAGTCAGAGCTCAGGACAGCTGACTGAAGCCACATTGACCCAGATTAGCATCTGGATATGAAATATTTAACCTTTAAAATAATCCTGCAGCTAGAATCATTGACAAACGACCTCGGTTCCTCTTCTCGTGTCTGCTTATAATCACTGTTCTGTATGTTTGATTGCCTATGTCTCATATGCCATGAGGTCAACTGAAAACAGAAAAAAATATATACTAATTATAATTAACTTTTTTTCTTGTTTTAACTGGGCTAGATCATTCAAATCTGTTGGCATGCATATTAATGTTATTTGTCTATTTTTCCATAGCAACCTTAATAATGAGAATTTTACAGTTATCATGCACTGTGTCCTAACCAGGTGTGACGTGATAAAGTGATAAATGCTCTTTCATGTTAATCTTGAGTTTTTGTTCTGACTAGCCATGATAAGCAACAGGACATTTTGCTATTCTCCGCACTCCCACTGTGAAATTCATGGGTCAAAATTCCACATCACTTTATTTGGCAAAATGTTCTTATTGTGATTGAACATTTTTCTTTTCAGTCGTAACAAATGACTTATTATATTATTATTTTTTCTTTTCCCCCCGCAAACATAAATAAATTAATTGTTCAATGCAATCATTAAATTAATAATTTATTTTCCTTTTTTTTAAGGCTATTTGTGGCCCATAATTCACACATTCAAGTTACAAATGGTCATGCCTACTCGTATACTAAAAATTAGGTGGATACACATTCATTTTGGAAAAATAATTTCAGTAGGTTTGAACATTTTCTTACATTATGAAATTGATGAATTAATTTGAACATTTGTATGGTGTATTATTTACAGGTAATGCATGACTCTGACAGTAAAGAGTTTCAGAGATCAGAGGTGCATGAGGAACATGGGAGGATGAAGAATGTGATGCATCTCAGAGAGAGGAAGAAGAGAAAACCTCCCTGGCGTGAGTTGCAGATGTAGATTAAGATGAACTGTTAAATGATCATGATGCTACAAATTGTTATTTGCTTGTAAAATTGTCATTGTTTATGTAAATGTGTGTTACAGGATCACACAGGGTTGAGCCTCTTGGAGGAAGTGCCTATGACTCAAGCAATGGAATAAAAGAACCCAGCCCATAACCTTAAGTAGCCACACAATAAAAATAAAATAAAATAATAAAATAAATGTCTTTCAGAACCCAAGGATCCTTTACGATACATTTGAATATATATACACCAGTGTAAAGGGCAAATGTCTAAAAATCTACTAAACAGCAGATTCCAAGTAATTTTCAAAAGTCAGAGCTCTCGCAGCATTTGGTTGCAGATTCTAATTGGTGTGATATTTTGGAGCTTTTAAGTGTGACTTATGTGTCCAAATACTTTTTGATAAAACGGTATACATGTATAGACCTATACTGTAGCAAAAACATGGTAGCAGAACTCATAAAGGACTCCAGTCAAACTTGCACTACCATGGATTTGAATGAAAATTTGAGAGGAACATAAAATCATATTATGACTTTCATGGTTTCCAGTTTTTGGTGTCAGATCTTCTTGGACAGAAGTAGAAACCAAAACCAGAATGTCAAAGAAAAGTACAATACATAAATGCAAAGCAGTTCATCACTCAGGAAACAATGTAAAGTAACAGTTCTATGAAGACATGAATGTGGGTCGTTTGGTCTTCGCTGCTGCTTCAACACCATGAAAAATGACGATTCTAAAAGTCACTTATCAAGACACAGTGATAAAATATCAATATCGGGGCCACATTAAGCAGGATAATATTCTGTCTGCCTTGATTTGTATTGAGTATGTGTCTGCTGCCCGGTGCTTGACGTAATGAACTCGCCCACAAATCAGGCCTTAATGGGGCCCTACTTATATATACTGCTTAATTAAAGGTTGTGGGCTTATTAACATGTGTCAGCGGTGGTGGCCGGGCGAGATTGAATCTGTTCGTACAGTGCCAGGTTGTAAAGGTTTTATAGATAACCTATCATTATTAAACCCCATTGCTTAATATCAGATCTTAATAACCTGTCATTTTCATTGATGATGATTTTCTTTATGGGAGGCCATTATGGCCCAAAGTTGCGGCTGTTTGGGGAAAAGCTGTTTGGGACTCTCGGCACCTCAGTGCTTATGACTCTCGTGTGCTCATTGAACTTTCTGTCTTTTATGCGACGAGAGAGCATCAGTGAGTAGTGACCAGAGGGCTTTTAGCTCAGAACAGCCCAGCTGAGATGAGCCTTCATCTGTTTCTCTCTGTGTACAGTTCAAGAGAGCTTCTTCCCTGACCAGCATCAAAAAAACACATTCAGCCCATCAAACGCATTCATATCCATCATGCATTCTTGGATTTTATTAGAACTGATTGTAGCTGGCATACATACAATATACTGAACCACATGTGTGTGTGTGTATATATATATATATATATATGTATATATATATATATATATACTGTATATATATATATATATATATATATATATATATATATATACATTTGGATTTTGCTACATAGAATTACATTTATAGATAGGTTAATCAGAAATCAGATTTAACTAAAGCTAAATATACAAATGTACTCTAGGCATGTAGTTTAGTTGCTATTCAAGTGTTCATTATTTTTTTATAACTATAATAATTAATCAGACTTAATATGTTAAATCGGTAGCCTTAATAAAAACAAAAATGTAGTATGGATTGCAAACTACATTAAGCACAACAATTATACAATTATACACAACTGTGTATAATAATAATATTTTCCAAATCAGTATATTCTCAGTGTATTCTTATATCTGGCATCACAGGAATGAATTAATGAATTACAATGTTATTTGTGACTGCATCTTATTTCAAATAAATCCAGCCATGATACATGTATAAGAATCTTACATTCGAAGAATATTACTGACCACTTCTATTATGATTAAAAAAAGTTTAGTAGGTTGTATTTGTGTTTTATTGTACTGAGCACTTGAAACTGAACTTCACCAGTATTCAGCTGTTCATTGGTGAAGCTAGATAGAAAATATACCAGCACTTCAAATATTTGATTGTTAATGACAAATACTATTTCACATTGATTTAAAATTCAAATGGATCCCTAGCAGCAGTTATTTCTGTGAAAGATGCCAGCGGGTTCTCTCTGCTGTGTATTTGCTGATTTCAGTGAAAAGAAAAGTCAAACTATGATATGGGAACTGCAACTTTTTGAAGTATCTACACAGTCCTGCTGCTAGTTAGAGAGAAACATGAAAAGAAAACTCTTTTTATAATTTCACATTTAAGTAGCCCTGCTGGTATTGAATATAGAGAGAGATGGTGATGGGTTCAGTGTGTATGACAGAGGACATTCTGCAGGCTGGCTCTGCTCAGTCGAATTAAAACTACACAACGGGTTTTAAAAAAAGAGAGATTTGACTTTAGGAACTCTTTACACTTTCTCTTTTTTAAGATATGTCAGCTTAAGAGCATTAAAACAAGTGTAATAGGATTTATAGAAGTGTGTGACAAGCATTCTTAAGAGATACTTTTCTCATATGAAGAAAATAGCACAATAATGTTTGTCCGGTAAGGTATAGCCGTATCGTGCTCTCAGGGAGGTCTGCTGCACAAACAGGAAATGCTAAACTCGTGTGTCACATCACACTCTGAGCATCTGGATGTATCATGTGGATTTTGCTCATTTATTTCCTGTTTTATTTATTTATTTCTGGAGTGGCAGAGGCAGATGTCCTGTTCACTGAGAAAGAAAAAATATTTGCAAGGAGAGGAAGGAAAAAAAATATATGAATATGCAAATCTTGTCACAACGTGGAACTTGTAATGACGAGGAATGTTCTCTCGTATTCATTAAGCAGAGGTCAATGCCTAATCTAGGCCACTCTCTTACAACTACTTTCCTGCCATTAAAACCAAATTGCAGTGTGGAATAGTGAAGGCAGAGACCCACAACACACACACACACACACACACACACACACACACACACACACACACACACACACACACACACACACACACACACACACACACACACACACACACACACACACACACACACACACACACAGAGAGAGAGCTCAAGTAAGAGCAAATGCACCAGTGCATCAGAATAAACCTGATGGAGGTGCATCCATCCCTTGCAGGCTTTTCACACAAAAAAAAAAACTCAGTGCTTGTCCTACTGCTGTTTTACTTGTCCCTTCAAAACGCTCTCTCTCTGGCAGCAACGTGCCTTTGTGGCACTGATCATTAGGTAAAACCGTCTTCTCTTCAAATAATCCTGTGCGTGAATGCTAAAAATGTAATGAACTTCACGCTCCATTGTATCTGACATTGCTTAATTAATGGGTGCATTTAAAGTACATAGGCTCTGGTAATTGATTTATATGCATGATTTGCACATACAGCTGTTGGTTCCTGTAGGAAAGTCATCACTCAAAGTGTGCACGCTTTACTGATGGACTAGAGGTGCTGCTAGCGCATCCTCTGCAGCACACATTTATTATCATACTTTCATTAACGCTAATACCGGCAATAAAAACAAAAGACACTACAGAGACATATCTATCTTTCAACAGAATTCACAGGATCTGTCTAAATTAAAGGGTCCGAGGGCCGCAAAAAAAAATAAAAAATAGCTGAGAAAAGTATAGCATACAGCATAAAAGTATAACAGTGTATACAGGGTATATGTATATACATATATAACAGTACAAATATATATATATATTCACATTTTTCTGAAATCGCGATTAATCCCACCTAGCATTAAAGTTTTTAAATATACTTTTATATTGCAATAATTTCACATTCAATCTTCAAATTAATGTACAAACAACATAAAGACAGTATATTTTTAATATTTGTTTAATGGCATCTTTATTTTTATGACTGAAGGCCAGTGTCACTGATACCAATTAATACTGATTTCCATATAAACATGTTTCCCCCTAATATTTAACCATTGACTGAAGCCATTCAACTTTACATTATAATTAAGAGCTATCAATTTTAACATTTATTAGACTTTAAAAATAAAGTGAACTTAAAACAATCTTCACATAAACCCATTATAATAAATGTCATATTTATCTACCTGTGCCCCTCAGCAGAAATATACAGAAATTGAATAAAGTTATCAAACACTAAATTCTAAACTAAATACAGATGAATCCTTAAAACTATAAAAGTTATTGATTTCCTCTTTTTTCTTTTGTTCTTGATGAACAGACATCACAGCAGCTGGTTATTAGGTTGTTTTGGCTGCTATTTCTTTAAGAGCTGCCGCTACCGAACATGAAGCGGATCTGACACGCATCGTATTTTCTCTCAACTCTACCTTTTCAGACCCATTTCAGTCTCTTCTAATGAGCTGACGAGTTGAATCGGGTGTGTTAGATGAGGGAGACAGTGCTAGGATGCTCCAGGACAGTTTTAAAAACCATTTCAGAGACATGTTCTTAATGTAACTCATATATAACATATTACATTCATGCACATTTTTTTATGGCAGCTTTAATCACCTTTTTGGTAACGTCATGACTTAACTGATCACGACATTTGCATGCTCGTAGTTTCTTTCGCGATTTGATATGAAATGATACAGGCTATGCGCGCGCCTGCACCTTTGTCCGTGTATTGAAGAGCATGTGCTGCGAGCACAGGACCGTTTCTGCGCTCGTTTGACTCACTGCTATTTAATTGAAGTATGTTTTATTTTTATTGTATAAAAAAAGAAATAGAATTAATTTAGATACTATTACACACCATTTGCTTAAAGTTGTCTTGTGTTTGATGCGACATAAACACAATCTTAAGAATATTTTAATCAGTTTGTACATAAAGAAATGATTAATTCATCAACTCATTCATCACGCGAGAAATCTTGTACCGGTGTCCTGACATTTTATCCTACCTGTCAGATTTTCCTACCAGGGCTTACTGCGCATGCGCACATCAATATTGCATCCTTTTTCTCACGCTGAACAACAATATTTAATGTATCTGCATTACTTTAAGGGTAGGTTTAGGGTTGGGGTAGGTGTAGACATTAATAAAATACAATCTAATAGGTAGAATTTTATTTTTATTTTTGTTTTCCAGTGTTGTGCCCAATTCCGACCCCTGCCAGATCATTACCCCCCTAGTATTGGTAGGTTAAGGGTTAGGTGTGGGGGAGGGATTAGGATTAGGGGTGGGGTTAGGTTTAGGCAATCAGATAGCGATTTCAACGAGAGGGGTAATAATTTGGCAGGGGGTCGAAAAATAACACCAGTAGCTGTATCCCTTCTAGCCACAACCGCGAATATAACACATAATTACTGTATTTGCATTACTGTAAGGGTAGGTTTAGGGTTGTGGTAGGTGTAGACTTACATAATTTGACAGGTAGCATTTTTCGTTGTTGAATTGTACTACCTACTGTTTTAATGGGAGGTAGAAAAATCTGACAGGGTACCACAAATCGACAGAACACCGGCAAATTACTTCTTCTCACCGTGATTCCCGATGGCTTTAGAGGACAATTACTCCTCGTCGCCCCCTGTCATTTCAAAGAATAGTACAACGGCGAACGCGTCAAGTATAAAAGCCTAGTCCGTTTGGAAAGGTGCGCGCGCAGTCAGCGGAGGCTCGCGAAGCGGAGCTAGGCGAAAGTATAAATCCCGCTTGACGCTGAAGTGAAGTTGAAGCACGCGTCTGAAACGTCTCCTGTTTGATGTGCTCGTAAAGACATTCTGCGACTGAATAAATGCACTTCTTGTCAAGAAAAAAGAGACAGAATTAGTAGTTATGAGTGGGGTGGCCAACCCTAGGCCCCGTCCCTGTGTTAACGGCGTTAAATAATTTTAACGCGTTAAACTGAAAAAATTAATCGCCTGCGTTAACGCGCTAATTTTGACAGCACTAATATATATATATATATATATATATATATATATATATATATATGTGTGTGTGTGTGTGTGTGTGTGTATGTATATATGTGTGTGTGCATATATGTATATATATGTATATATACATATATACATATACACAGACACACACACACACACACACACATTTTTCTAAACTAACACTGTCCAGAAGCAACATCAGTAGATACAAATTCAAAGGCAGGCAGCATCTTTTTTGCCTTCTTATGGGTTGTGTTCTCACTGAGGTCCTGTACATTTATGCATTTGGCAGAAACTTTTATCCAAAACTACTACTGCATTCAAGATGTACACTTTGTAAGTTCATGTATTCCTTGGGATTCAAACCCATGACCTTGGTGTTGCTAGCACCGGGCTCTACATTTAGAATGGCGTGAATGTGTGGGAGTGACACAAATTTGTCATGCGATTGCATCCATAGGTCTGTGATTGGCTGAAAAACTCCAGTCAATGGAAAAAAGCGCGCCCATATACCTTTGTCAGCATTTTTTTTTTTACAAGAATGAAAACCAGGCTTTTAGGGATATAAGTACAGTGTGTTCAGCTGTTGTTTAACAACATATTGATTGTTCATCTAAAGAAACATTTTTCTAAAAATAATTCAGTAGACAAAAACTTCAAAAAACAGTTTTGAAAGTAATGAGTTGTGAGAATTACATGATCTAGAATTTATACAGTGTAAAGACTGTAAGTCTATTCCTTACAGCCTTGTTTTCATCTGTGTTAAATTCAATATGGCATCTAACCTGATCATATGCAGACGGTCTCCAATCAGCCTGAATGGTTCAAAAGGAGAATAAATGTAATAACGTACCAGGGCATGACACCTGATTAATTATTAATAATTTCAAATTAATCTACATATTTAGTTAATTAAAACTTTGATGTGACTTGATTTAAATAAATATCATGTAAATATATAAACAAATATATAAATATATACACATACTTTTGATGCATGCATTTCAAATGGGATTTAATGTTCAAATATAGTTGGCATTTTGACAGGAAAAAAACCTTCTTTTTTTAATTCTAATTATCTAATTTATTCTAATTCTAATAATAATAATAACATTTCCGTGTGTCTAAATAACATTTGTGTGTCTAAATAAAACATTGTTCAGTCATGTGATACTATAATTATTGAAGTACCGGTGAGTGTGTGTGTGTGTGTGTGTGTGTGTGTGTGTTGTGTGTGTTTTCTTCTGAGATTTGGAGGTCGGTGGCCTCTAACCATTATTTGGAGCTTGGGCAGATCCTCAGCGGAGCTCCGATCAATCTTTTACCTGGGGAACGAGTGCTGCGTATTTCTATCACCATTCTATTGATTTTTCCATGTGCAGAGCCCTTATGTGAGAGAGAGAGGTGTTTTCATGTGGACACCACAGAGGAAACGCAGCCTGCAGCACACACTCATTTATTTATGCTTGCAGACACCCGTCGGCACAGACGCCTGCAAAATGCACACATCGGCATATTTAGCCGATTTTTAGATCTCACATGTACAGGTCCATGAGACCTAACGTATGAACACATGCTTTTTAATTCAGAAACATGCTGAATGCACTGAGCTCATCTTTACATTCGCTTCACTTCCCACAGATTCACTTCTGCATAGAGGTGATTTTTTGTTACCCCAGTGCCCTTTAGTGTTTATTTCAGTAATCAATATGAGAGTCATGATCCAGTCAAGTGATGTATCATCATGGCTTCCATCATGGCACCTTCTCTTTGTGCATGGCAAATTGATTCATGACAGTAAAATTGTTGGTTCAGCCAGCAAATTTAAATTCTGTTATCATTTACTCACTCACATTGTTCCAAACCTGTATGACTTTATTTCTTCCCTGGAAAACACAAGGAGATTTTTAGCTGAATGTTCACACTGCTTTTTTCCCTCGTGACCAGGGGGCCAAGTTCTAAAATATACCATTAGCACAAGAAAACCCAATAACAATACAGTTAAAGTAGTCCAAACGACTGATCTTTTTTTGAAGGAATAATACCAAATTTAAGTTGTGATTCACGGAAAATCCTCCTCTCCTTCCAGTCTCTCAAATGTCATTCACACATGCACACAGGGGATATTTGTGTGTTGAGATGTACTGTGCAAAACACCAAAGGTGTCAATTTTTAAAACATGGTCTTGATAAGTAGTACATGGGACCATAAACACAGTGTCTGATAAAGAATGATGATTAAATATTACATCTGTAGATAATGTAGTCCAGTTAACCAAGATATGTTTGAATTGCATTGTATCTTCAGTTTATGTGTATTTTATTCAAGCAATTGTAATTGCTCTTTAGTCATTGGCTGTGAGTTTTGTATCTAGAGTTTTGAAAAATAACAAAGTTTCTCATATTAGTGAAGGAAAAAAAAAAAACTGGGACTGCATACTTTCTTAATACATGCATGTTCCTGGTTGAGCTGCGCATGATTCATCAGTGCACATTATTCCATTGGGGAAAAAAATTGTCTTTCCAACTTTTTTCTTAAAATGTAATGAGCTGATTTGCCTCTTATGTTGTTCTTTCATATAGAGACAGTTTTTCAGCATCCAGTCAATTCCCCATGGATATAAAAAAACAACAAAAACAAATAAAAAACAACAACAACAACATGGCCCTATATGGCATTTTTCTTTTCACTCAGAAATTAGTCATATTATGTAAAATAGGTTGTGATGTCATTTTGTGTTGTCGTTCAACCTCATCTATAACTGTGAAAAAAAAAACACTTTTAAATTTATATCACAATAAATTTACACTATATATTTATCAGTTGAGCAAAACATGCTTTTTGTTGCTTCACAGCTATCATTTGATAATTCAGTTGTTACTCTTGATCTTTAGACCTATTTGGTATAATTCCATCATTTTAGCACTGTAAAAATGTGTTTAGTACACACACAGCAAGAGATTGTGTGCAAGCAGAAAGACATACAGTACCAAAGTACAGCGGAATCCATCAACAGCCAATAATCAGTCTCTCCCTCTCTCTCTCGCTCTGTGACTAGTGTTACAGCTGCAGCTGCGATCAATACTGCATTACATAGAGCTGCCAGTATATACAATACTCATCAAACTGATTATTTTTGATGCTAAACTGGCAGTTTCATTTGCTGTGGAACAAAACGCCACTGTGGTAACCACTGTTCAATTAGCCAACGAAGACAGCAGGGTTGCAAATAAGACAAATTGCTATTTATTTGGCTGAAATAATATGTTGCCTTAAACAGACATAAGGAATGAAATGTCATAGTTGCACTCTGCTTAAAAGATGACTTGTTTCATTGAATATTGAAATTTCATGAATATATTTCCAAAGGCTTTGGGAAAAAACAAATTCATCATGGAGTTTGCGGCCAGCAATGACACAGTAGCGATTAGTCACTTTGTAATGTGCATGTATTGCGTGTGTTGAGATTTTTTTACAAGACACATACCTTTCATGGCGAAAGAAAAAAAATGCTAGTATTAAAATGAAAGGCTTTTATTAAAGAAAACAAAATCTAATTAATCTAAAATCTAATAAATAACACTTTTTTCTTTACACAAGTCAATTTTACGGTGCAACTCAAAATATGCTGAATATGTGTGAGATTTCTAAACTTAAAGACTAGCTATCCTTAATGGCCGCCAATAGTCCCAGACTCATCAGATGAATCCAGCCATTCAAATGATTAAAAAGTCATTTTCTTAACTGTCCTCCCAGGACCTTTTTCTGTTCTTCTTCTGTATTTCTTTCTTTTTTTTAAGAAAACATTAAATTGCTTCAATCAAGCAGGGCTGTCTCCTGCGCGTAGTGTAATTTGTAGCTCCGTTTGCATGCGGTGCGGTTATTTGTCATTGTTTTCCTGTAGCACATTTCCCAAATGGTACGATCAGCCTTTAATACTCTAAATTGCCGCTCTGTTACTAATGGTGATGTGGACAGATGTGGATTTGCACTATAGTACAGCATGTGTGTTTGCAGAGCTAAATTAATGACTAAAAACAGAGCAGAAGAAAGCATATGCCACGTGCAACACAGTACGATGAACAAAATTAATTAGGTAAACTGCGGCTCTCTCACTCGCAAAACCTACTGAATCACGGCTCAAGAAATACAGCCCGGTTCCCATGACATTGGCTTTCGATTACAGTAAAGGCAGAGAAAGACAATATATAGAGAGAGAGTTTTGTCTGGATGTTTTCTGATTCACAGCGTGCTGAGAATTATTCTCTTGTTGCAGGCTCACACAACACAATATCTGACAAAAATCTAATGAAAAGCCAGTGGAGTATATTTCTCCTGCACTATTACTCTCCCCCACCAAATGACCTTTCATGCTTTGTAGTCCAGGGTAGCAGGGTCGGCTCCTTATATAATCAATATTCTATTATGATAGTGTGTTAAGCGTGTGGAGGTTTACAACTTCACTGTAATAGCGTCCTTATATCATCTCCTGGCAGTCTGTATTGTTGTGTTTGTGCTGGGACTAAGGTGATAGACCCAGTCTTGACTCTTTGCTAAAGAAGATGCCTTTCCAACAGCAAACGTGGCTGGGAATTCTGGCTGGAATAATAATACAGGGCGATCTCCTTTGTATTCATATGTCAAGTGTACAAATGCATTTGTATACATTTATACGACGCGACAACGTACAGCGTCAACATATTGACTGCATCTAAAGCTTAAACCATATATTTAGAGCTTTAGATATGTACAAGCCTTTATGTGCTGTTGATAGCACCAGAGGTCACTGAGTTCAATAGTCACATGCTAACTCATAGCAGGCGTTAATCGGTTAGTGATGGAGAAACCAGAATTTTTAGTCCGAAAAAGATGGTACTAATGAAAGTGAAGTCATTGCAGTCCTTGTATGGCTGAATTTAATTATCATCAAAGCTTGATAAATATGACATTTTTCAATGTCAGTGTTTGGAAATCTCAAAGAACACAATCTAAAACATAATAAAATCAAATTAGGCAAACAATTTTTTTTTTCTTTTTTGCTGATCTGCAGCTGTAGCTGTTTCAGAGAGTTGCATGCTGGGTGATTTAACATTGCTAGTGAGGCAGAGAGCTCAGAAAAGGTTACAGCTACGCAGAGTCATTAAAGATTCATTTCATTATGCCTCTCCCTTTCTCCGATAATTAACTTCTGTGAGTATTTCACCCACGTAAACGTTGTTGGCTCTCTGTCACTGCAGCGTTTGAATGTCATTTCCACAGTTAGGTTGAAAGAAATGTTTTATTTATAACATAGAGAGGGTTAACACTAGACTTTGACACCAACGACTAAAATATAGAGAGATTGCACATCGTTGTAATTATTTAACATTTCGGGCTTATTTCTGTTGTGGGATTTGTGGCATTATTTGTATTTTTCTGTGGCATTATGGCTTAATTCTGCTGGGTTTAAAAATTTCCTTTGCTCATTTTGTTTTGTTATGCCCCCTTGGGTCATCATAGTCTAGGAATATTTTTGTCGTAAATTTCTTTTGATTAAATGACTGAGTTGTCAATTAGTATTAATTCAAGCAGATGCAGTAAGGAATGATTGTGAGAGTTGCGTGTTGTGCTTGTTAGCTGCGTCTGTAGGTGCACAATCTCACGGTAAACATCCGTCATGATGTAACATAGAGCAACCGGGATCTGTATTCCTCGGCGCTGGCATCTCTCCAACACATCCTATAAATGAGGTAATCGTCCTTGACTATAAAATTTGCATTTTCAAGACTTAATTGCTATCATTACATTTTTTCGTAATTCTATTAATTTAACAGAATGGGGTACTGGCTTTTATGGTTATAATTTGCATTAAAACAATGCACTCCAAAAATAGAGTCATCGCTGATATTGGATTGAGCAGGAGCACTGAAGGGGCGACAGGGACAGACGGGGCTTCCGGGATTGCAGTGAATATGTTGAAGTGTGTTGGCGTACAATGGATGCACAAGACACACACATACACAAAAAAAAAACATTTAATCCGTCTACTTTGTGGATGTTGGAGCATGCAGCTGTATAAAAGCATCATGAAAATGGGCCAGGCCTCATCACATTGTGTAAACTAAGTCAAGCTTGTGTCTTAATGGAGGCTGTCGTGGTTTAATGCTGCAAATATGTGTGTGATGTCAGCGTCACTTTGTTCCTCTGCTCCTCAATAGACAGAATGAGAAGGACATGTCCATTCCTTCATCAAAATAACCTTTTTAGGACCTTTTATATACTTCCGAGCTTTAGATAAAGAGAATGAAAAGAGGGGCTCAATAACTACGTAAGTGCCTTAGTGCATCCTTTCAGGACAAGAAGCATTCTGCTGTGGCCAACATCTCCACATTGTGTGACCGAGTGGCTTTGCACTATAAGACAAAAATCATACAAAAATGGAAAAGGCACTGGGAATTTTTTTTATTTATTTTTTTACCAGGACATTATCTGTTAAGTTTACAGATTTCATTTAACCTCAAAACATAACACAATGCAATGTGTAATTCAAAATATGGGTATATTAACTATAACATTTTACTAAAAACTACATTTGTATATGAATACCAAACCCAAACAAACACCCACACTAAATACCTAACACCGATTAAACCTTAATTAACCTACACCATCACTAACACCTGATCACATTTTGTGTGCATGCATGCATGCATATATATATATATATATATATATATATATATATATATATATATATGATGTCGCGGGGTGAATGAGAGCACAGACTCTGAAATGCTGGAAGTTCCCCAGAGGGTGATTTATTAACACACACTGATCACACGTGCTTAGAAGAATGGTGCTCGGCGCAGTAGTCCACTCGGTGCTCGTGGGGTGAAGTGTCGTGGTGAGTGTCACTCTCCAGGGGTGCAGTCAGACTCTGTGAGGTACAAGAAGAAACAAGCACTAGTTCCACCTGGAGCTCGGTTGCAACTCAACTGGTGTGCCTCTTCTCCTGGCTTTTATGGCTGGTGGGAATGAGCTCCAGGTGTGCCACTCATCACGCACAGGTGTTGCTGATGTGTGATCAGTGCGGAAGCGGCGTTTCCAGGGCGATGCTGATCTGGAACCGGGATACTCGCCACAATATACACACACACATTATATAATACATGTATATATTTATATACATTATATAATAAATATATATATATATATATACACACACATATATATATATATATATATATATATATATAAACTGTAAATGCATAAAAGTACATTTTAAATCATTTTGTTTCAATAATATTTTGTCAAAAGTACCCTTATTTTAATGAGTTGAACACACTAAAGTACATGTAAAGTACTCTGTTCTAATTTTAACTGTAGTGTGTTACATTACATTTAAAGTTAATATATTTTAAATGTAATAAATTGCAACTTAATCATTACAAATGTGTAATTACATATATTTGTCTAAATACATGACAAGCAAGTTTTAATAGAATGATATTAGGGTATATTTTAGTTTACCATAAATGCTTGTCAGTGCAGTCGGCAGTACATTTTAGCCATATTTCCAAAACAGTAGAACTAATTATGAAATTACATGTAATTTCATGAAAAAAAAGATGTACTTAAGTCCTACTTAAATGGGTCATAAAAGCATTCTTAAGTGATTAGGTAACAAGTAATTAGATTCAATGTGTATTTATACATACAATACATGTTAATTTAATTGTTAATAACATGCAATGAAGTGTTCAAAAATATTATATTCAGTTTGCACTTACAGTAAGCATATTCTTTCAAATGTGTTTCTTATGTAAATTTACATTTTAAAAGTTTAATTTTAATTTCAATGCACTTGCTAAAATGCATCATGTTATATAATAAAGTGGATAAATTAATGAATGCAATAATGCTCTTATTAGCATTGTTAACACTATTTATTTGTAGTAAAGCTATTATATACTTTCTTTAAATAACAAATTAACTGAAGTTATGCCATACTTTCAAACCCCCAAGGCTGTATGCAGTGGACCAACATATTTGTCTCAGTGCGTGGACTTCCTTTAGCACAGCTCCTTCTAGTAACCTGACAGTCATGGACACACGGAGATTGTCCAGTCAAGAAGTGTTTTAGAGTTGAGTGTGTCTGCGTAGGTAGAGCTGATGTGTCTGTGTACGTGTATTTTAGTACCTTGAGCAGGACCGATGGGCCACACTGTTAGCGTGTCAGAGAGCATCAGGTCAGCTTTACACGACCGCCGTGTGTGGAGGTGAATACGAGATCAGAACTCTAAAACACGCTAAGTGAGCTGTCAGCTAGCTGCAGCCGGCACCGTCCATCATAAAGCTCCCAACGGAGCTCAGGTTATGACAGACTCAAGACGCTGTCATGTTCAGAGATAAAACGCCTCACGCAGGGTAGTGGCCTGATTCACGCTGCTTCATATAACTCAGGCTTACACAAGCTTTAAGAAATGGCCTGTGGTCTGTTCAGAGTTTAACACATTATTTTACCCAACAGGACTGGAGCTGCTATAGACATTCAGGACATGTCACACACAAAATGCAGAAAATCTAATTTCACATTTAGGTCCCCAAAATCTTGAATATTTATTTTACATCCTTGCTATTAAATAGATAGAAAGATATCAGTGCAATAGATCTAATAAACATGATTTCTGAGCAAGTAGTGAGCTTTAATTCGGTCCTGGTAATAGTCTGCTTTTATCGTTCTGTACCTCACTGCTTATTATGAAGCTAATGTTTGTTGTTGTACTAGACTAATTCAGTTTCATTAACCAAGTGTGTTATGTGTGTATGCAAAAAAAAAAAAAAATAATAATAATAATAAATACAAAACCTTAAAAGAGGCTGCAAGATATTGTAAGACCAGGCAGATCTTATAATGCATTTTCAAAGAATGGTTCTTAATGGAACCTTATAAAAAGGCTTCTATTTAGTACCACAAAGTGTACTTCTATTATTACAAGCCAAAGAACCCCAATCTGGTATGGTTAAGAATATATATATATATATATATATATACACCCTATTGCACCCTTGCAATTCTGTCAGAAAATGCAACCCTTCTCTCAGAAAATTGTTGCAGTTGCAAATGTTTTGGTACTCACGTTTATTTTTGTTGTTTGCATTGGAACAACACAAAAAAACAGAGAAGAAAAGTCAAATCTGATACAATTACACACAGAACCCAAAAAATGCTCTGGACAAAATTATTGGCACCCTTAACTTAATATTTGGTAGCACCCCCTTTGAAAAAAATAACTGAAATCAATCTCTTCCTGTAACCATGAATGAGTTTCTTACACCTCTCTACTGGAATTTTGGACCACACTTCTTTTGCAAACTGCTCCAGGTTATTCAGATTTGAAGGATGCCTTCTCCCAACTGCTGTTTTGAGATCGCTCCACTGGTGTTCTATGGGATTCAGATCTGGACTCATTGCTGGCCTTTTCAGAACTCTCCAGCACTTTGTTTGTAACCATTTCTGAGTGCTTTTTGAAGTGTGTTTCGGGTCATTGTCTTGCTGGAAGACCCATGACCTCTGGTGGAGACGCAGCTTTCTGACACTGGCCACTTACGTTGCACCCCAAAATTATTTGGTAATCATCAGATTTCATGATACCGTTCACACAGTCAAGGCATCCAGTGCCAGAAGCAGCAAAGCAACCCCAAAACATCTTTGAACCTCCACCATGTTTGACTGTAGGGACTGTTCTTTTCTTTGAAGGCCTCATTTCTTTTTCTGTAAACAGTGCCATGATGTCCTTTACCAAAAAGCTCTACTTTTGTCTCATCTGTCCACAGTACGTTCTCCCAGAAGGATTGTGGTTTTGTCACATAAGTTTTGTGACAAACTCCAGTCTTGCTTTTTTATGTGCTTTTGTGCTTGCCTTTGTGTCAGCAGTGGTGTCCTACCTGGGTCTCCTACCATAGCGTCCTTTTTCATTCAGATGGCGACGGATAGTGCGAGCTGACACTGTTGTACCCTGTGTCTGCAGATCAGCTTGAATTTGTTTGGAAGTTAATCAGGGTTCTTTATCCACCATTCGAACAATCCTTTGTTGTAATTTTTCATTAATTTTGCTCTTCCGTCCACGTCCAGGGAGGTTAGCTACAGTTCCATGGGCTGTAAACCTCTTGATGATATTGCGCACAGTGGACACAGGAACATTAAGATCTCTGGAGATGGACTTGTAGCCTTGAGATTGTCCATGTTTTTCCACAATTTTCTTTTCTCCATGCTCAGTGTGACACACAACACAAAGGTTGAGTCAACTTTTCTCCATTTTAACTGGTTGCAAATGTGATTACTATATTGCCCACACCTGTTACTTGCCACAAGTGTGTCTAAATACAAACTACAGGAGCATCACATGCTTGAAAAGCAATTATTTCTTACAATTTTGACAAGGTGCCAATAATTTTGTCCAGTCCATTTTTGAGTTCTGTGTGAAATTTTATCAAGTTTGACTTTTCTTCTCTTTTTTTTTGTGTTGTTGCAGTGCAAACAAAAACAATAAGCATGTGAATACCAACACATTTGATATTGGAACAATTTTCTGAGAGAAGTGTTGCATTTTCTGACAGAATTGCAAGGGTGCCAATATTTTTGGCCATGACTGTATGTATATATATATATATATATATATAGTATATGTTAGTATTATAACAATGCACACTTAGTGTTTATTTTATTAAGTAAATACACTTAAATTCACTTAAATTATGTACTTGTAAGGCACATGCCATCATGACAACAAATGTTTAATCATGACAATAAATGTTTAATAAAAATTAAATAAAAATAAAATGGATTAAAAATATATAAAATGTATTTATTTTTTATGTCAAAAATAAAACAGTAATTTTTGTACTCAACCATGTTCATTACTCACATCACCAGCTTTAGGCATTATTGAAAAATGTATCTGCACACACAGGGTATGAGAACAGAATATAGTAGTAATAATAATAATTTCTTAAAGATGTTGGTCTCAAAGATGTAGCTGAGCATCTTATCCTGCCAGTAATCGTCTTGGTGAGAATATCTGAGAGAAGACAGCGGCCAAGTCCAGGGATAAAGCGTCTGTACACAGGAGAGTTTGTTACCATAACTGGCAAATGCAGCGTTGTGACTATCTCACCATCTGTTGCACATGCCTTGGCTGAGGAATGATCATGTGTAGTTGGTCCATTTCATCGAGGAAGGAAGTCCCGAGGCATTCATGCTTTTAAGAGGAAGTGCACATGGAGCGTGCAGAGTCTTCGGCTTGGTCAAATGGGCACAAGTCTCTCCCAAAGAGCTGCTGTCTCTAAATGAACCCCAGACTGTCACTGTAAAAGAATTTATGTCCCAGTGTGGGACAAATGGTACAGGTAGCATGTCCTGGGGTGGTTTTCACCTGAGTGTATGGGGTGGTAGCAGTGTCTTTCCTGTAGCTTAAAAAATTATAAATCTGAACATTGGATGAAACCAGGTACAAAACAAATTATTTAATTTTGTTAACATTAAAGTTAAGGTTTTTACACAGGGGATTGTGAATATCTCTTTATTATCACTCCATAAATCAGAAAATACTGTCAACAGTACATACGGTTTTACCTTCTTCTTTTTTTACCATATCCAAATAAAAGATAGAAATCTTCACTGTAAAAGCCCTCAGAATATAGATAGGATTAAAACTGTAAAGTTTGGTGTCAGCAAAGTATTTTTTTTTTTTAATATCTTTTGTTTCCCATCTACAGACACTTAAATTTGTATTTTGGAGGTTTTCTTTTCACTAGTTTGAAAGAAGACATGTTATTGAAACAAAATAGGCCTATAGTGTATTGCCTTAAGCAATGTTCCTAAGATATTTATTTATTTACTTACTTACTTACTGAAGCAGCATAACACCAATTGTGGCAAAGCTTAGAATGCAGCACAAGCTTGCAAAACCAAGCCTTTGCTGCTTAGAAGCATTTTTGTTCATTTAAGTTTTGAGCCGTAGAATCCCTTAATAACTCTGTAGTGTCAGCTGCAATTAAGAGAGAACCTCTCAGAGAAAAGGCTTCGCTGAAGACAAGTGACCATAACCAGGCTGACAAGATGTTCACAGATCTGTCAAACCCTCCAGTGCCAGCGCTCAGTCCGGCCTCAGTCAGGATGCCTGATGCTTGGAGGACATTTCATTGGATTTCACAAACGTCTCTCAGATACACAGGAAACGTTCCCTCAGTGCGCCGTCT
The DNA here is from genome assembly GCA_027422415.1 of Schizothorax lantsangensis. NCBI lineage: Eukaryota > Metazoa > Chordata > Actinopteri > Cypriniformes > Cyprinidae > Schizothorax > Schizothorax lantsangensis. The sequence continues at coordinate 8,459,260 of CM049863.1, read as the reverse complement.
CAAATGCATGGAGTTCTCCTCCCCCAGAGGGGCGTCTGCCTGGTGCTGTGGCATCTTTCAGCCTGAGTGACCATACAGACTGATCAAAGTGGCATAATTGGCTAATTCAGAGTCCAGCAGGGTGGAAATGACCCCTGAGTCCTAGAGGCTTTCCAGACACATTAGCACACACAAACAGCCGTCCAAACACACCCTGCGTCTATACATTCATTCCAGCCGCTCCAGGTTTTGCTGTACACACACATGTGCAGTTTTCCCACAGGTGCAGCAGTATAGTGGCAGGTTTCAGTGAGCGATAATGTGTTCAGGGACTGTGTGTTAACACTATTTGCATTAGGGCAGTGTGGGTCCCCAGCTGGGTGCAGTGAGAGAGTTTTACCTGTGCGTTTGGCATAATCCCAGATTTACCCTGGCAGGTGAGACTGGTTAATGCAGGCATATGTATGTGTGTGTGTGTGTTCAGGCAGTGTAAAACTGAATCCAGGCTGTTTTTGCACTGACACAGATTGGTTCATATATATATAAAGAGTACAAGTAGGGAAGTTTATTCATATAGAATATGTCATACACAATGTAATTCAAAGTTTTATTGCTTTGCATGGACAAAAAAAAACTCTGATTTTGAATAATATATTTATATTTATAATAACTTATTTATAATATATATAATAGATTATAGGCTAATTTTACTGTTTATATTTGCCTCTGACAAGCTGTTACTTGGTTTATTTAGTTCATTTATTGAGGATAAAGTATGGATAAAGGCAACGAATGGAGGCAAATAATGGATAATAATAATAATAATAATAATAATAATAAATGGGGAAACTTAATTTTAAATGGAATAAACAATTAAAAATTAAAAAGTGTAAATATCAAATATATTTTTATATTTTATATAATTTTATATTTTTATAGTAAACATGATAACAACATTTTCAAGATTTTTTATTTTATTTTATTTTTTCTTAATCTTTATCTAAAAATTTAATAACTTTTTGGTTTCTGAAATGACTTTTGTTTCTGCGGACATCACAGAGGCTGTGGAGGGATGGGGAAAATAATATTAACCAAGAACAAAGCGTGCACAATCAAATCAAATCCTGAAGGATAAAATCGAATCCTGCCTTTTATTGTTTCCCACTGAATAGTTAAGTTAAATACATTACAAATTCCATTTCACATTGTCTGTTGCATTAATACATATATTTTAACATCCACTCTTCATTATACAACTGAAACATTAAATAAAATATATGGAGCATTGCCCAGACTATTTTATATGTCTATGGGTGTATTTGAGAATGCATAGAAAGACATTTTTGTGGTGTTGTCTGGTTCACTTCTGGTTCCCCAGAGATATCATTCAAATCCAGTGTGTCCCATATTCTTAGTGTTCACTACTACAAATGATGACAAAAAAATGTCTTACACAAATACACATACACAAATTGAGCTTGTGCAGCCAAACTTCAGTCACTCAAATATTTATAAATGCCAATATTAGCCATCATGTTTAAGTTTGTTGTCATTTTCTGACAGTAATACGTGTTGGTTGTTATTTATGGAAGCACTCCACTTTGGCATAAACACATGCGACTATCATCCCTACAGTAATGCACTTAAAAATGAGTAATGCGCAGATTACCACACAACACACACGCATCAGGAAGAGCCAAATGGCAAAACAGATGAATCATATGCATGAGAAAATATCTTCATTACTTGTTAAAATTCATAAAATGTTCTTGAAACTTGTTTCACGCTCTAAAGATGTTTAAATGTACAGCCTAGTTGATATAACCTATGAAGAAGTTGTCTTCAAAGGTGTCTTGTCACAATAAGTATCCATGTGTATTAATTCGTTATATCCTGCTGTAAATAATTTGAAGCATGTCTAATTACACTGCTTAGGTCAAAGAAATAGACACAAAGAAATAGACACACATTGACTCATTTGTCTAGGGTATTCACGTGTTGTCCAATTAAAAAAAGGTAGAAGAAAAAACAGGAATTATGAGGTAGACTTCCTCTGAGCTTGTGTGTGTGTGTGTGTGTGGGCCCTGCATTGCCCTCAGCCACTCAGTAAGGACTCCCGATAAGGAGAATTAGTCAAAACTTGGGAGCTGCCAGTGTGTGCCAATTAAACTTTAATCTGGGGCTGAAACAGGCACAAATAAATTAAAGCCTTGTGCGAGGCAATGTGCTCTCCCCTGATAATACCGGATTGAAGCGTCTGCCGGCTGCTCCGTGCTTAGTGCTGTCACCATCTTCAATACGGGAAAAAACCATGGCAAGGCAGTTGAAGAGCAGAGCAAAGCGACTTGTAAAGTTTGCCATGTGCACACGCTCGCACAAACCCTAGACCTGCAGCATGTTTCACCGTGTGTTTGGCTGGCTGTTGACCTGTGCGAGCTGTAGGCTAGCTTTACCGCACTGTGAATGCTGGACCACGTTTTGCAATGTTAATCGTCTCTGAATGCTGTCATTTATCTGCACACTTACTTACGGGCAGTGGAAAGCATTTTAAATATGACGATGAGAATTAAAAAAAATCTTAAATGAAGAACAATAATAATAATAACATTATACCTCAATTAAAACACCAAGACAATAGTAACTGTAACAACGGTAATGATAACAATAAAACAAAAAAATGTTCTCCTTATCATGAAAAATGTTTTTACATTCCCAATGCAGATATAGATAATTAATGCAAATATAAAATCTGGACATGCAATGTTTTTGCCATAATTATGACACGACATGCTCTCATAAAATACAATATTGTTCAAAAGTTTGGAGTGGTAAGCTGTTCAATATTTTTACAGGAAGTGCCTTATTTTCATTAAAATTTGATTTATTTGATCAAAATTACAGCAAAAACAGATATATTTAAAACATATTACAGTTGAAATTGTGGTTTTCTATTGTAATATATAGTAAAATGTAATTTATTCCTGTTATAGCAAAGCAGAGTGTCACATAACCCTTAATATTTTGTGGAAAATGCATTTTTTTGTTATATTAGATGAATAGAAAGTATATAAATAGAAAGTAATCAAATTTATGTGAAATAAAAATCTTTTGTAACATTGTAAATGTCTGAGGTGTCAGTTTTGATTAATTAATGTGTCCTTGTTGAGTAAAAGTATTAATTTCTTACACTTATTATTATTATTATTATTATTATCATCATCATCATCATCATCATTTAATTAATATTAGCTCAGTCTTTATGACTTAGATGACCAAGGCAGAAGTAGTTCCTGACAATCAGTGTGGAAATGACTGAATGTTATTTTTATTTCTTTACCCCACAATGATGGCCATTTGACACACACAGTAGTAGGTAGGACCATGGCCGTACTGGATCAGTTACACGGCCTAAGCTGTCTTCTGATTACTGCATGTTTTAACCATGAAGTAAACAATACCGTAAAATATCATTCTCAGTGCAGACAGTGCAAGCGAGGTCGTTTTCAGAATATGAATTAGAAGCCACACGTCTTATGGGAAAGCATTTTATGCTGATATGGCCTGCTGAGATTGAAACGTTTTCCATTAATATTTTTAAACAAATTAATTTTCTTATCTCACACTGCCTGCATGACCTGTGGTCTGGTGTTTAATTTCAAAGTAATTTATCTCCAATATGAGAATACTTTTTCTATATGATATTAATGTCATGGTGTGTACTGATGAGAGAAAGGTGTAATTTTAGAACAGAGGTCATGCACTTTTCTACCAGTCCCTAAATAAATAACAACTACTAAAATAATGCGAATTAGATACATATTGTAATCACACATTGGAAAATAACATGGCTCAACTAGATCGTACAATTATCGCGCATGTGCGTAAAATAATATAATTAATTCTACGTCTGTGGTGCGAGGCCTCGGGCCGTGACACTTCATGAATAAAACACATATCCCGGAAAAGAGTCGGAGCTAGTGATGCCTGTTTGTCTTTGGCCACTATCAAAGTGAACATGCAATATTGGGATAATCTATAGTTGATGAATTCAGGGCCGACTCGCCTTAGCTAAGTTCAGCTAATTTTCAGACATGGGTTGCCTCCGTAATTGAGTTTCCAATAACATTATGATTATTCCAACCCACATGATAATTGAATTCGAGCTTTGCGTTTTTCACTCTGTACTATTGCAATATTGTAGATGGGTTTCATGAAGGCGCCAAAATCTCCATGCAAATGTATTGTAATCACACATCCCGGGCTGCTTAACTTGATTTCTTATGTTATTGCACACATTTAGCTCATAACAAATGATGTGCAGCTCTATGGTTATGAGAATGAAGTAAATTATTTTAACTTCTTATTTTTGAGAGGAATTCAGACACAGTCAAGGCAAGCGAACCGGGCTTCAGCAAACTTTAAATGAATCTTTTCCAGCGTTGTTCTCAGAGACTTTATATTATAGAGATGAGGAAATGTAAAGAGTACATTAAGCTGTTTTAAATGAATTGTATTGATAATCGTCTCCAATTTCTCTGTGCCCTTCGATCTTGCTCTTTCTCATATCTGCGTATTTTGCAGTTTGTTCGTGTCTCTGAGATGTTCTCTAATTCGGCGTGTTGGCCCCAATCCTCATCTGTTGCATTATGCAATGCATACAGAATGCGTTGCTGTGAATGCCAATATAATTTTCATCTGAGCAACCAGACCCCCAACCGAGGGAGAGAGAGAGAGCACATACTACACAATATACAGGATTCTGTGATTCCATGGCTGCCTTCCCGTTTGGAATTCTCCACCATCTTCTCTCTGCATTCAACTGTTTGAATTTTTCAAGCCGCCAAAGAACAAAGCTACCGAGAGCAGGCAGTGAGGCCCCAAACGGAGCAGATTGCCTTGCTCTGGAAGCAGATACAGGCAGAATATTTGAATGAGAAGTGAAGCTTTTGTCTGTCGTGGGTCGCTGGGAGCTGAGGGCACATAGACAGAGAGACAGATACGCGTGTGTCTGCCAGTGGGGTGAGGGAAGACAGACACTCTGCTGTCAGAAATGTTATATTGGCACGAACTTGCTTTCTGGACGTGACTTTGAAGGCAGCCAGAGAGAACAGGCCTGCATGCAAGGACTGCATGGTCATGCTATCACATATACTCACAGTCATACCATTATGACCTTGAGCATATATACTCAATGTCATAATATCAACCAGAATAGTATATTTCTGATTACTGATACAAATTTGCTAATACATCATTTAGCATGGCTTCCAAGCAAGAGTCTTAGTCCTGTAGTAGCCCAGTACTAGACCTAAACATCTACCTTAATTAACACACCTGGTTTAAATCATCAGCTCATTAATAAAGGTTCCAAGACCTGAACTAAGTTTTTCAGATAAGAAATTAGAAATAAGAAATTCATTCCGATCTCATGAAAAAGGGGCACACTACACTTTTCATTCCATTGACTTGATATATGCCTACCAATGTGAAAAACGTAAGCTCGTGCGAATTTTGCTCCATTCCAAAATGCAAGTTTGGTGAACTCTTAATTAAAAGAACGCAAACTTTAAGTCTTCAGTAAAGTGGAGTACATTGCAAATTTTTACATTTTGGATGTATTATATGTTGAATTATTTGTTAAAAAAAGTGTGATAGCATATTACAACCGTTGCAGTGTTCATAGAATTTTGCATGATCAAAGTGTGGCTTTATATGAGTTGCCGATTTTGTATGAATTTGTACAATTTGATTTGATTTTTGGGGGAATGAAAGTAAGCATGAAGGTCCACCTCTGAACATAACCTTTCAGTGGTATGATGCAGATTGTACAAAAACGCACAAATGAGTATGTACACAATCATACAAATTGGCAATTTGCAATTGTTAATTTGCCAAAACATAAAATATTTACAAACTGCCATGAGAGTATGTTGGAGAAATCACATGCTTGCAGTGCTGGGGTGCTTCAGAACCAAGAATAAGAACTTACTAAAGCATTTAGAGCAGAATATATCTAGAAAAATGTGTATTCATATTCATTCCAAAAAAAAAGCCGCCTTTTTTTTTTATAATGTTGATTCCGACTGCTTTGCTAATTCATTAAAAATACAGGACAATTTATTCACAAATCACAAATCAACAATACTATGAATTGTGAACCAATTTTACAACTGAAATATTTAGCAGAAGATTTATTTTAGAGCCAAGAATAAGAGGAAAAATCTATATTCACAATACAAATTGCCTTGTCTTTTCCAGAACTGGAAAACACCATTTTAAAATCCCATGATATTTGCAGGTTTTCCATAACCGTTGTGTACATTAATTGATGGTCTTGGAATATATCGCAGCAGCATTAGATTAGGAGAAAGAAAGGTTGCCGCAACTTTCAACAAAACATGACATAGGAATGAGAACTCAGCCTCATTTGCATACGCTGACATTTTGAAGAAAATATTTCAACGTTGGTGGAGATGTGTAATGAAATCCTGCCAGCAGCACGTTATGGAATAATATTACCATAAAGGTAACCTATCCATATTCTCCACTCTCGTTTTGTCCTCTCCTGCCATGTTCACTCTCTCTCTCAAGGATTATTTTTCTTCCTTTTCCTCTGATTTGTCTTGCCCGTGCTGAGCTAGGCTTCTCTATCTGACTCTTTGCAGGCTAATTGTGTGCCGCAGTGGAGAATTTGTTAGTGGTGACACCTTGCAACCCAGTGGGAATGCATCTCATTATCGGCCAACGTCCAAGAACATCAGACATTATTAGCTGTCATTAATCTGCAATATATATGGAGGCAGAACGAAAGAAGGAGGGGGTGGGGCATGAAGGGCATCACAGGACACAAAAGAAGAGGAAGTACTGAGGGTCAGGAAGGGAGAACTCTTTGAGGTGAAAGGTTAATGTCTGTAAAGCTCCTGTTTAGGATAATGATCAAGGAAAATATATAATGGAAAAACAAAATAATAATAAAAAAAAGAAAAAAAAGTGTTAAAAAATGAATTCATTTGACCTGTAAATAAATTTTGTAATTCACCCTTCATTGCAGCGATTAAAGCATAAAATACTACCTTTGAATGCAAAGCCCCAGATGAAATGTAGACTGTACGCCAGTGAAAGACTTATTTCCAATGTTATAAAATAGAACAAATTTAATCTTGACATACTTGTCTGTCATAATAATGTAATGTCTTTGTATAATCTTTTTTTTTTTTTTTTTTGCTGATATTGATATATGTGATTAATGGTAAATGTTATTATTTTAATCAGCATTTCTTGCTATTAATCTGGACAAATATTTTTTATTTGCAACACTTTTTTCAGTATTTTTAAATTGATGGCCCTAATTAAAACATCAAAATATTATGTAAACATAATCATGCAACTACATTTCAAAACTATGAAGTTCTATCAGCTTGTATTTTCTGTTATTGTACTATTGATTTGTGTGACCTTTTGCATCTTAATATATTTAATGAGTGAAGTACTTTTTTTAAAAAAGCGATTACATATTAATACTTCACACTGTTATAAGAAAATTCATATTCATGTGCATGTTTTTTTTTTTACTTGTTTCACGATTTGAAACAATCCAAAGGAGGTTTTGTTGGATTGTATTTTGTTTTCTTTTGATTTCTACATGTATGTATGTATTTTGACTCAAAATCCATTTGAAATAAACCGTCTTTGACAAGCTTAAAGTAGATTTGGTGAACGTGCAGCCGTGGCGTGTTTGCGCGCGTCGCGGACCTCTCATATTTAGCGCTACCCACAGTGTATTTAATTTGATTCAGCATCTTTTGGCTGTTTTTCCTGTACAGCCACGCCTGAAGATGGGTATATGCAAACGTGATGGGATTACAGCTTCTAAGCAGATTTTCATGGAGGAAGGGTTCAACATGGCCCACTTGCCTTGGCAAATAAAATACAGGCCGCTAAAACACAGAAGAACTTCTCCCCACCCCCCCCTCAGTCTTTCTCTCTCGCACATTTGCTTTCATTAGAATAGTTTAGGTGAAAAGAAGCGTCCGTCTCCTGTGGATTTTCTCTGCTCTTTGAGCCAGGCCTGCTCTATGGCCCTAATGACTCAAAGTTCCCCTATAAAACGTCTACAGCACAGCTCCCTGCAAATTGAGTTTCCTCTTTGAGCCAATTGAGTGTGGTTTATGTAAGCTGCGGGGAGCGCCTTTGAACCCTGCTTCCAACGCCGCCAGCTTGGGGTCACAGGAAAAGATGGAGGCCACTGTCGCAGACGCCCAAATTCATGCCACATTGAGGAAAACGGCTCCTCGGAGGGATGAAAAAAAGCATGCAGATTCCCATTCAGAGTTTAAGGAGCATGGAGCAGGTGTTTGCTTCCTTTATTGGTAGTAAATGAGTTTGTAAATGAGATTTCATGACATTAAACTCTCAAATGTTTAGATTATGCCAACTTTAAAGCCGCAGCTAGACAATCCTTCACTCTTTTTGCTTGCTCTCTTAGAATCTAGTGAATCTTTATGGAACTCTGTTCACATTTCACAATGCCCTTACTGCACGTTTGATAAGCCCTTAAAAATAGTTTGGCTGTTAAAATGTGTGTAAAATACAAAACAGCACATAGCATTCATTGGTACTCTTTGATTCTGAATATGCATCTGGTACATCATATAATGCAAGTGAGTGACTTCTTCCAATGCGTTACAGAAACCCATGAAAGACAATCAAAAGTAAAAACAAAGAATTCAACAAAAGTGCACTGTAAAAAGTAAAAACGTGCAGCTGTTACCTTAAGGTGCTATTACCCAAAAGAGGCAGTACAAAGATAGAATTCTGAGTTTATAAATGTTTTCTTGTTTTGTTGCAACATACTAAACCCATGGTATGTTTATTTTTGTAGCTGTGACTTTATTTCATGATTTTATTTTATTTTTTGTCAGCAAACTCACATTTGCAATATGCAAAGTTCAAATTACAAGAAGCAATTTTTTAGTCAGAAATTAGACAAATAAATTTTAAGTGCCAAATTGACTACAATGTTGCAATTGCATTGTAACATAAGATAACATAAGATTTACCCTTTCTTAAACTCTCTGGCGAAAACGATGTGTGGGGGACAAGAGGGGGCCTCCAAAGTGACTGGTGCCTCGGGGCCTCGTAGGACCATAATCTGTCCTTGGGTGCAACCTAATGTAGTCAGCGAGCTTTGGTCATAATAATTAATAATATTTTTGACTTGAATAAAACAAGTTTATTTAGATGTTTCCCAACGAAGCACCATTTTTTAGGTTACCTGAAAAAACTATTTTATTTATTTTTTTAACAGCATAGATATGGAAACATCGTAAATGGAAAAACCAGCCCAGTACAATGCGACGCATATTTAATGCAGGGCAGCGTTCCCACCTCTGCAGATCAGCTTTCTATAAGTATCACTCTAAAGGTTTCTGGGAGCCTTGTCTCATGCTCTTTTGTTTCTTGGACCCTTTAAGGAAGGGTGTTAATGCCAGTGGAATACGTTTGATCACAGGGGCTGGCGGCGGCCCGCGGTGGGTGATATGGCATGGCATTGGGCTCAACAGGATTGTAGTGTTAAAGGCGTGAAAACACACACTCCTTCTCCTGTAATGAAAGCCGCTAAAGGTCTCAGCACAAATCCACCCACCCCAGCCCCGCAATTATGCACACGCACTGCCATAAATCTAATGTGCTTTCATGAACTGCAAGAGCACAGTACATAAAAAACGTGTTGCGGATTTGCATACAAACATACTTATTCCAAATCCCTCTCAGAAGTTGTAAATGATTGTCTCTTCCTGAAATACATTTCACCAAATTGTATTTAGGCATGTTTATGAATCCTATTATGCTGTGGGTTTGATCATATTTTGTGGACAGCAATGGCTTCCCCATCGCCTCTGAAAGGGGGGAAACAGAAAGAGAGAGAGCGAGAGAGAGAGAGAGAGAGAGAAAATGGGCCCGGAGCAATAGATTCTGTCATTTGTTTTAGACAGACTGTGATTTCTGCCTGGCGTTTGACGGCAGGTCCTCCGTTGCTCTCTATGCTGGAGATGGATCCGCTGTGGTATCCTCCAGGAGGATAATTCAATAAAGCCTGTCACATGCTGTGATTGGACATAGTAATACTCTTGCTACTAACGCTAATGTTCATTTCAGCAGGTGAACGCCGGGCATAATCAGTTAGTGGCGCTCTTGTCAACTGTTTGAGTTACATCTGTTATTAGACGTTTACAGGGCATCTGCATAATCGCAAAAGTGAACGCCGCATTTGTTTGGTGAATTGTTCATACTGAGTATTTAATAGAGTGCACCAGTATGGTTCCTGAAGTAACCATCTCGTTCAAAATCTCCACTGAGAAATTTATTTTTAGTGTAAATCTTTCAAAGAAGATGTTTAGATGAAACACAACATGTTTATTTGCTAAATTCCTGGTAAAGTACTAGATTACCTTGAATCTTGCAATCTAGCAATTTTCAGTTGTTGTTGCAATCAGATTTTTACAAAGCTTTTGCAAGCAATGTTAGCTATCGTTATGCTGGCTGCCTAAAATGTTATAAAAGACAACCGCGGTGTTTACTGATAATAAAATATGTTTAAAAAACACCAACAATACAGACTGATTTAATAAAAGAATATAAATTGCTTTATGAGTAGATCATTCATTTATGCATCATGGAACGTTGTGGTGATTTATATACATTTATAAATGTTTAAATTATTATAAATTACAGAGCTACATAAATAAGGTTAACTATTATTTAAAGATAGCCTATGCAGCTCTCTACACTTATTTGCTTACCTGTACTAAATATGAAAAAAAGAGCTACATTGCTGCTATACAATCTAAAAATAGTTAGGATTGTCAACAATTATGACTCCTGATGTACGGAAATCATATGCATATTATATTTTCCTGTTCTAATGTGTCAGTGGTACAGAGGGGTCCTTTACCTTGATCTTCTGCAGCTGTGTTCCATGTGCTCTCGCACAGTCCACATTAATTGAGAGGACAAGCTGTTGAGTGCAGAGGTCATAAACATTTCTAGAGTTATAAAACTTTCATTAAGTTCTCACGATATCTTGCCACCTCGTGACCTCTCCTGCTCTTTTTTTCTCTGAAGAGCTCAGGAAAAAGAACTGGGGGCTTATTGCATTGGCGAACAAGTCCCGTCTTTGTGGTGCGCAGTCTTTTTCAAACTGTCTCGGCCTCTTGACTCGTCCTAAGCCAGAGATCAGTGCTTAGAAAGTGGCAAAACAAAAGGCTGCTTTAATGAGATTGTACAACAGAGTGAACAAGATGGGGGGAGTCCTGCAAATAACCAAACTCAGACCACTCCTTTCCCAAAAGGCCTTTTCACAATCCTCTCTAAGCCTGCTTGTATGAATACGGAAAATTATCAAAGGACTATCATTGCTCCAAAAGACTCGCTTTTAAAAAGGGAAGATGTGGAGAGGGATCAGTCTGCTGTTATTCGCTTACAAAGGCTTGAAATGCAAACGAATTCCTGAAGAATTGCCCAACATTGCTGACATTCTACTGAATGGGCTCTCTATTTAAAACCGTTCTGTCTCAGAGCGAGACTTAAGATGGTCGAAATCGTGACGATTGAATACAGTTTAGGAAGCCTAACAGCTAAAACAAGCCATCTTGTTCGTTTTTAGTTAATCTTGTTTCGATGTGCTTGGAGAACCTCTTGCTGAAGAAGTTATCAAGAAATGTTTCAAAAACAGACCGATTAATCTTACAATTAAAAAATAAACCACTTAAACAAATTATATGCAGAGCGAGACTGTCAAGTGTTTGCGCCAACAGTCTCTCAATAATGTTGGCACAAGTTACAAAAGCGAACAGATCTCATTCATGGGCCCTTCCATTTCAGCAGGGCCCCTGTGGAACTGTGGTGCTTGACCCCTAATCCAAAATGCCATTTAAAGAGAAGGGGGGAGGACCGAAAACATCTCAGGCTTTTTCTGATAACCATCACACTCTAACCCCATTATCAGGCCTGGGTCCTCACACCCTGGACCTGTCCCCTCGGGCCAGTGGCCTACCTCTCACCCGAGCGCTTTTCAGCCTGACGAATGACACCCCGGAATAGTGGGATGAGTCTATTGTGACCTTCTGCTGCCCTGAACTCGCTAATGCTAACGATGTTATGACCATGTGCCCACCCCACACCAAATGACCTCTTCTGCTTTTATCTTTACAGTTATTGTTCGTATTTTTTTCCAAGGAGAAATTGGGTAGCAAGAGGAATACAACAATTTCACCTAACTGAGGGTTAGTGTTTCGGGTTTTTTAAGGTATGTGGACAATGTGAAATTCTTAAGCTCAGTAATGTTTAAAGACTCCATCATGCTGCTTACAGCTGTGTCTTTTATGTTCTTTAAATTGCTTCCAGGAGAAGATAAATTCTGTGTTTTTAGGAGCAAAGACTAAAAGATCATTGATAGGTACACTGTAGTTAACCAGAGTAAACAATAACATACGAAATTAGCCAGGGAAGTCTTTGATGGAACCTATGAACATTAATTCAGTGCAAAATGAACCACAGTGTGTCTTTAACAGTCCATTTAAGAGCTAAGCTGTGACTAGCATCAAAGTTAAACTTTTACTATTTCCACATAACAAATTTACACTTTGAATCAATAGTTCACCCCTTAAAATACATTTTGTTATGTAGTTATACCATTCCAAACCTTTTTTTTTTCATTAAGCACAAAAGGAGAAATTTTGAAGAATCTTGATGCAGCTCTTTTTCAAATGCCATTGGTTATCCAGTGAGTTAGTGCACCAGTTTGACTGTGAAAAATGGCTCAAATTTGGGTCTGTTCCTCACACAAAATTATCACATGCTTCCAGAAGGCTTGGAATATATTACATTGTATCATAATGAGGTAACACTTTATTTGAGGGACCAATTCTCACTATTAACTAGTTGCTTTTCAGCATGCATAATATGGCACATGTTAATGCCTTATTCTGCATGACCATATTCCCAATGCCTAAACTTATCTACTACCTTCTTAACTATTAATAAGCAGCAAATTAGGAGTTTATAGGTAATAGTGAATATGTGTTCCCTAATCTAAAATGTTATCCTGTATTACATCCCATAATGGAATACAGCAGTCATGTGGTCTACTTTTATGTTATTTTATGCCGTTTTTGGAACTGGTTTAGTAATTCTGAAGTAGTCACATTGTAAAGAGCTACATGAAGAGAGAAGAAACAACATTGAGACAACATGAAGGATATCAGATACTCAAGTTGAGTAACTGCGTAAACGTGCATTAACAGACTAAGACACCATGAACTCAATCCTTTTCTCTCAAAGGATACATAGACAATAGTAGAATTTGACAACAGAATTTGACAGCGCTCTCCAAACAGATCTAGAAAGAAGATTAGCATCTCTTATCGTACACCCTCTTATGTCTGCTGCATAGTTACACCAGTCTATCATTATTCATTGTAGTATATATTTGTTTTGATCATTTTTAATCTGAAAAGCGATGCTGAATTAACCGTTTGAATTAATCATGGGAATTAACGCTTTAATTCGTCCATTCAGCCCACGTCTTTACGTCCAGCTGCACCGGGCTGCTTAACAGCAGTGGTGGAAGCATATGCTTGTGTTACGGGGGGTGGAGGCCGAGTCTCCACGGAGAACTCCCACAAAAGAGACACAATATCAGCCCTCAGACGCGTGCAATGACTTAAACGCTCCATTGTATTAAATATGAATGGGACTCCATTGTCCGACCCTGTGCGAGTGGGGAGGCAGTGTTGTCGATTAGCCACATGATTAAGCAGATGACACGAAGGGGCTGTAAAGGTAAATAAAGGCCGCCTTCTGTCACTTCCTGTGCTGGGACACATGGCTGCGGCCTCCCGAAGACCTGCCAGAACGCCCTTGCCAGCGCGTTAGAATACAGCTGAGAGCTGGCGGACAAAGGAGGGGTGAGTGGTTTGATTAAAAAAGCATGAATAACATAGTCATGGTCTATGTCAGGTGTTAAGTATCTCATTGAGCCATTTGCATGTCAAAGGATGTGTTTTTTTTCCACTTGTTTTGTGTGTGTGTGTGTGTGTCACTCCAGTTACTTGCCAGTGTGTGCGTTACACCTCCTATGAAGAGGGCACCCTCTCATTGACAGCTGTTACGGCACGGCATCGTTTGTCAAAACAGATTTTATTAACACATTAACACCAAAACAAAATGAATGACTGTTCATAAAACCATGTCATTTGAATCAGTGACCTCTGCCACTATTTGAATTGCTAACGCATGAGAAAAGACAGAAAATACTTCTTAATACATATTAACTTTTTTTTTTCAAATTCAAATTCTAAAAAATAAAAAAAAATGGTATTTAAAGCATGCAAAATAATCCTCTGTGCATTCAGTTTCAGTCATGCTACACGTTCTTTATTAGTATGAAATATTTGCATATGTTGATATATGTTCCTAATTTAAATTCTGAAAAATTGCTGTTGCTTGCAATGTCAAATATATTGCATGGGCTTTCAGTCACTCTGCAGTGTCACATGTTTTTGTCCTGCATGTTTGTTATCTGAAGCCTTTCCAGTCAGTGTGTAACAGCGCTGGAAGTATCATCATTCTAGTTTAATGATGATTTGAAGCTAACCTTAGCGTGCTCTTGCCACTTTCTTCCACCCGCTCCATTGTGGGACATTCAGGTAACTAATCTGCCTTTAAATATGTCTCCAAGGGAACGCAACTAATTAGCACTGAAATTTACTGCCTTCACTTTTATTGACTTGTCCTACTTCTCCGATAATTAACTAATGAGGGAACTAATGAGCTATGTCATTCACTCATGCTGTTCAATTAAAGTACAGAATCAATTATTGAAAATAGGTTTGCATTTTTGCCACCTCTTGTGTGGACGATGCCGGGAAGTTTCAAAATTAATAGAACAGACTTTACAAAGAAAGTTTAGGCTATTTCACACCACTTCTCCTTCAGATACGCTATGCTATCATGTTTAAAAGCAATAATACAACAAGATGTTGCACAAAATGTATGATTCACAATTATTTTGCAACACTTTACTGTATATTATATTAAAAATATATAAAAAATTCCTAACCCCTAAACTCACTTTTTTTTTTTTTTGGCCTGAACTCATGTGTGAGAAGTGGTTAAACACAATGGAATTCTACAACTGAAAATTGAATTTCCTAACATTAAAATAAAAATCCTTCCACCCATGTATATATTTTTTTTTTCTGTTATTTATTTATTTATTTTTGCCAGTAAGAGTGTACTCAGTACACTGTACTGGGTTTGACTAAAGTTTCTCCCTAAATTGTATAATAATAATAATAATAATAATAATATTAAACATCTACAGCAAACATTTGAATTAAGTTTTGACAAAAAAACATCAATGGTTTTGTATTAACACATTTTAATTAGGTAGACTGAGAATGCAGCAAAAAAAAAAAAAATAATTTTTGAGTCTATAAAATAAATAGTTTGCTAAACACTATTGGTTGTCAAACACAATCAGTGGATTGCTTCCAAATGATAATTAACATTTTGGCAAAATGAAAAGTAATATTTTGGTGATTATCAATCATAATAGATATTTCAAATGTGATTTCAGACCTCTCTGCCGGCTCTATAGCTCAGTATGACGGCCAGTGATCTCTCTAAGTAAACAATGCATTAGTTTGCTAATCTGGGGCTTTGTAAAAAGACTAGCTTCATTAAAGAAAATTAATTACGCTAATTCACTGCCAGCTTCATTCACAGATAATCAACTTTCTCATCATTGTAACTCACACTGCTATCAGACACCATGACTGCACTCATATCAGCGTCAGCTTCTAGAACAAGTAGTGCAAGTTATTATTGTATTAAAATTGTATTCTTATAATAAATTATTATATTAATGTATAATAACTTTTATGTTGTATTGTAACTAGATTCAGTCTGGAAAAGAATGAAAAAATTACAGCTCTAACTGAGGCGTCTAAAATAATTCTGATTATTTTTCAAATTGCATGCACAACAAGGACATGCAAATAGTAATAAAGAATTTGTTTAAACATCAAATGTTTTTGATCAAAAGAAATATGGAATTTACAAACCATTTTACAAACAAGTAATTTCTTGAAGTTTCAGCATTGGCATACATACCGTACGCTATACAATGGATTTCTGTTTTCTAAAGAATAGTGTTTTAAAAAGAAAAAGAGGAATCTCCTCTCCAACATCTGAAGCCAAAGCAACATAAAACCCTTCTCAGATAATTAAGGCATTAAACATGCCTATATTTTCGCTTAATTAATAATTAATTTAATGAGAGGATGAGGCTGTAAAAATCACTAATTAAAATGCTGGAGCGGTGCAGAATGCATAGACTAATGGCGAAGGGGAAAATTATGCAAAAAGACTGGAAAGTAATCCCGCCACCATCACCAGCAACCTTCCCCAGCCTCCTCCGTGTTTGGGCTGTATCAATATTCTAATAATACCCAGCATGCCAGAGGTCCTGGCTGGTGTGCCAAGCAGCATTGAGTGGATGTGACAGGCTTGCAGAAAGATGCAAAAGCCAAGGACATAAAATTCATCCCGACAGCAACCTTGGAGATCATCCCAGGCTAGAGTCTGCTGCTCTAAATTAGACGAATAAACTCTAAAGAGCATAATGGAGTCGACTCTGTGTCAGTGCTGTGACAGGCTGCTGCATTTACACAACAGGCTGAGCGTGACCGAACGTAATACTACCAGAAACATCACTGTACTAACCGCCACTACGGTTTTATTTACTATTATTTATTGCGCTATCATTTAGTTCAGAATCACTGATGCAATGGAATTTTGACACAAGCATGAAGTCTTTATCAGAGTTTTCTTGGTTTGCAGGTTTGCGTACTTTCAAAATACAGATTTAAGACCATAAATGATGCACTATTTTTTTATGTTGAACTGTAGCTATAAATTCAACCTGAAATACTGTTCACAACCCATATTTAAGATTATACACATTATTTCCATAATATGATGTAATAGCTGAGTAAATTAAGATATTCAGTGAAAAAGAAAATATATTTGTGATATATTTGTGATGTCAGCCAAAAAGGACAGTCATTTCAGAGGTGGATCAATTTTTGAAGCTTTTTTTTTCTCTATTTTCTTTTTTGATCAATCTCAATAAGGAACATGCATTAGGAAAACACGTTTTTTTACTTTATGGTTAATTAAAATATGATATCCTAATCTGCAATATCTGAATGAAACCATGTATAAAACCATAACATTGCTCTACCTCACCTGGTTATGGATCAAGACCACTGTAGATGTATATAAAAGCATTTGTTAGGTGGTAGCTTACATTTAAATTACACATTTTGTCAAAATTTGAGGATTAGGCTGTGTTGTTGTAGCATTTCCAAACATACTTATAAATAAAACAAACAACTGTATCAAACCAAAAGTACTAAGATAGTGACAAGAGAATCCACAGTGCACACACATCCAACACACAGTCACACTGCGATACTCAGCAAAACCTCTGTGGCACCAGAGATCAGCATTAATAAAAGCTCAGTCTCAGCATATGTCACCTCACTTCATAACACCTTCCCAGACAACCATCCAATGAGAGTGCACGCTCTACCTCACAAACCCAGAGTGCTCATGACATTGGAGCCAAGGTCACGCTGTACCCTTAAGGATTAAAGTGCAGAATGACCACTCAAATAAACCAATCATGTCTCTACGTCTACAACCTTCCACTGGCACGATGGTGATCTCTGACCAATGGCAATACAAAGACAACATGTTATATACATGATAAAAACCAGACAGTCTGTGAGTTTTTCAAAGCAATAATGGCACAAATCCCTTATTTGTTGGCAGAGAGAACTAAATGTTGGATAGATAGTATCTAACAAAAATGATCAAAAAGCAAAGATATAAAAACAGAAATACCAAATAATTTAATATTATGTATATAAAGAGTGATAGCTTATTTTAAGGGTCATCTGCAACTATGTTACCTGTTTGGACATTTTTTAAATTTCATTAGAATGGTTAAGCAAGGATTTTACTAATATATCTCTTTGCATTTTATTGACAGAAAATAACAAAATCACACAAATAAGTAGCTGCATTTTTTTTTTTTTTTGGTATGCTTTTGTATTCCACCTGAAGTGGAACTGTTACCATACTGCTCATATTCTGCTTTGTTATGTATATAATCATCTTCTCATTTGTGTATTTGTGCACGCTACTGCTGTTTGAGAGCGATTAGTGTCTCATGGTTTGCGCCCTATGGGACTGTTAGCTACTTATACGTGTCATCTTTATAATGCTAGACAGTCGTTCTAGGCGTTATGCCAATGAATCTCAACCGTTAAAATAATGAGCTAATCAGCAGAATGGATCATTAATCAGAGTTTACTTGTTTGTTACTGTAGTTCACCTCTTTTAGCCTGTTGAGCTATTTGTGTGCTAATCACTTAAGTATGCCAATTACGAATGGATTCGAACATCTATCTCACTGTCTATCTATCACCTTTTCATGCTGCAATATTCTTCAATTAGAGCATTTTTGTACCCTACTTCATCAAGGGCTAAAGTAATCAAGATTAATCTCGCTAGCTGACACGCGCTGTTTGCTAAGGCACACACACTACAATTGCTCAGGGCAAGCATCATTAGGAAATGCAATAAAATTAGGCAAACTGATTATATTTCAAAACTCAGAAGCAAAATAAAACACAATTTGGGGCCGCCAATTAGGGGAGTTGTTCTCATTGAGCGCCAGCCATTATGTGGCATTATTGTTATGCCTGGGCGCCGCTGCGGGCTGACGGGAGGGGTTTGGCACATCCTGGCGGCCTAAAGTCACCACTCTTTCACTGCCAGTGTATGACACTGATCTGAGTATTAGGCACTATAGAGATCTCTTTGTTTGATCCAAGTATGTTTCTGGTATTGTTGTACTTGATATGACAGACAACATTTAAACATTTTGTTTGCTTTTCTAATAAGTACTAATATTTGTATTATAATAATATTAATATTAAGTATTACATTGGCATTCACTTGACAGTTATATATTTTACATTCAGAAAATATTTTAAATTCAGTCTTTTACAAATCGCCTCAAGCATGGCTGAATAAAAGTACTATAACAAGACTGATTGAATATTACGTTAATTTAAAAAGGCAGCAAGTTTGTGCAATTAAATGCAAACTATTATAACTGGATGTACTGTAATTAAAGGTACAGTTCAAAAATGAAATTTTGTAATTTACTACTGAAAAATAAATAAAATAAAATAAAATAAAATAAAATAAAATACTATGGAAGTCAATGGCTACCGGCAGCTGTTTGGTTACCAATAAAAAAAAAAATCTTCTTTCGTGATCAACAAAAGAAAGAATCTCATACAGGCTTGGGTAACTTGAGTAAATGATGACAGAATTTTCATTTTTAGAAAAACGATCCCTCTAATACCCAAACACTAACATTAATACTCAAATCCAAATGTTTTCCCACCTATATGCAGTCAGGATTAACAGCATTTCAATACTGCAGTTTTTAAAATAGTTGCATATTTGAAGTGGAAAAACAGCTGATTTTCTATTCCGTTCTAAGTGTGACTTCAATAATTAAATAAATAAATAAACTGAGGGACAAAATTATTCAAAATTATAATTTATTTTCAACATTATACAATAAATGCTGTCATTATAGGTTTATTACACCCAGAACATTCCTTACTATGGGTATGCCCACTTGAGCAATCACTCTCTATTGCCTGTGAAAATGTAATCAATGATTCATGAAGTATACAAACGGACATGATGACCCTAAAATCTTTTACCTTTTCCAAAGCTCCCACCCTCTGACCTCTGGACCTCGAACATGGCTTTATGAATAATAAATGCCATAATTACAGACCATGTCAAGTGTAATTTTATCAGTTTCTATCTTCTCTTCGGATCCTTTACTGAATGTTGACTGCGTAATCGTGGCTGATTTGTCCCCTGTCCTACACCCCCCTCCCCTCGCCCCCTTCTCACGCTTATTTCATCATTCTGTATACTCATAGACCTCCAGTGAAGGGAGAATAGTTAACAAACTCCGGGGATGATTGATGGGCTAATTTCCAGCCCTGAATAAGGCAGTTTTCTAAGTCTGTTGATTCTCCATTTATTAGCTAATAGAAGCATTTATCAAAAAAGTCGCATTTTTTGCTTAAGCAATAATTGCATTTTTAAATCCTCATTAAGGCTTCCATGCATACATAATCCAATTGAATAAATGCAGAATTGAAATGAAGGATTAATACTGTGCCTTTCCTTTGGTAAACGGAAGGTTTGAGTGCTTAAGTATGCACGATATATAGGCGCATTCCGAGGCTTACATCCTGTTTAAGGATTTGGAAACTGTTAGTGCGCTCCTGTAGGCTAAAGCTAGCGGTTCACACTTTGGTTTTGGAATTTAAAAAAGGTCCATAGTGAATGCAGATATGACAAAACATTCACTATATACTACATATATCCATATCTAGTTCTCGTGTCGGCCAGGTGTGTGTGTGTGTAATGCGTGTTGTAACGTTAGCCTTTAGCCTGATCAAACAGGAGTCAAGTCTTGTTACCTGGCAACCGTCCCAGTGGCCAGCTCGCGCTCCAGAGCGGAGCCAGTTTTAATCAGACAGCAAATTTGCAGTGCAGAAAACAGACAAGCACTCAAGCTAATCTTGTTAGCACAATGAGGCCGTTTTCAGATATCACTGCAAATCAAATCATCCCGCAGGCTTTGAGCTCGGGGTCTTCGTGGTGGCAAACGTGTGCGTATCTGCGCATGACAGGGAATATGGATTATTTGTTGTAGCCTACCTGAGCAATGAGAATTTAAAGGGAACTGCAGATAGGTTAATGATGCATGCTTGTAAGCGAGCATACTGGCATACAAGGTCTGCATTATATGTTATGTACAATGCGCAAAGTAGGTGCTTTTTCTTTATGCATGAAATACCCAGATAGCCTGCTAATTTATGTTCAGTATACAGCAGGCCTCATAGAGCTGGGTTTCCAATTTGGCAAATGAATCAGAAGCATGGTTATTATTGTTAACTAAGATTAAAACTGAACATTGATGAACATTAACTGAAAGAAAAACTTAAAATGACAAAATCGCACAACAGCATGACTAAAACTTAAAAATTAAGATGAAACTAGAAAATATAAAAATTAAATCTAATTCAAAATATAAACAAAATCTATAATAGTACATGATACAAAAATAAAAAAGTAGCCAGTATGTATAGTGCAGTATGTAGTAAGCCGGTATTTGGCATAAAAAAGCAATTGTACCAATGTGCAGAAACATCAGATTCAGAAGGAGGTGTGTTTGAATTGAGAGGAAGATTTTTCCAAACTGTGTGTGATTGAATACATTCAACAAGGTGGCTTGTTAAAAAAAAGAAAAAAAAAGTAAAGAAAAGAAAATAAAAATAAATCTAATGACCATTTTGAACTCCCTACAGCTCATCGTCCTCTTCTCCGTCTGTTCTTTTCTGGCTCTTTATAGCAGAACCCCTCGTTTCTTTCTCTAAACCCTTACTGCCCCCTTCCCCCACTTTTTTTGGTCATAAGCTCAGTTCAATTTTGAAGCATCGGTCTCCCTGTAGAGCGTCTCTCTCGCCCTGAGCCATACGGAGCGCTGAGACTCAATCCACAGGCCCCTGGAGAACCGTGCAAAGAGAACAAAAGGAACCTGCAAACTGTGAAACTTACAGAGATACTTTGATAGCCTGAGATACCTACTGGAGCGCTGATCCAGAACCCAGTGAGATTTGACAGAATCAAGGCCTCGCAATAGAGAAACAGAGAGAGAGAGAGAGAGAGAGAGAGAGAGTGAAGTGGGTCAAGCCCAAATTCAACTCACTAAAATTCAGGGAGAACTCCTCTAAAGATGATATCACATCCACATTACTTTCACTGCCACTACAGAAGCACCAAACCATGGTGATTCAATGGTATTTTCTGAAGCACCATGTAAACACCACTGTACATGTATGTCATAAATCATGGTAGCACAGTATAGGGTCAAGCATCTATTTCCTAAAAACAATAAGAATTGCATTTTAGACTTTACAATTGGATTTAATTAAACACCTCTTCCATGATGAACATGGCATTTCTGAATTAAAACTTATTTTGGTAGTTTTGGTAGTCATTTAAAGTAATTTGAATAAAAACAGGTCTAAATGAATCCAAAAAATAATGCTGATTACCACTTGGTTAACTTCTAGTTAGTCAAAGAAGTTCTTAAGACACAATTTATGCAACTAGCCCCAGGTTAGCAAGTCTTAGTTAGTTCAGGTTTTAAAAAAAATCTAATGGCAAAATGCAAAACTACATCACTTTAAATACTTTTCATCTTAACAAATATGTTTAAAATGTATGTTTTTTAAAAAAAATAGTGTTTAAGATGTGTATTGTGTATACAATATATATAAAAAAAGAATAATGAAACATGAACATTACAATAAAAACATGAATCATGAATATTACATTTCAAACAACTTTCAAATGCATGTGTTACACAACACAAGACTTAATTTGTATAATTACTCCCAGACATCCATATTTGTCACACAGTAACATCTTATGCCATCCCTGTACCATGGTACCACCTCTGTATTTTTTTTGTTAAGGAGGATGAGAGCCTGCTGAATAAAAAGAGAATAACACAATGCATTTCACAGACAAACACACTCAGGGGAATCCCTCTGCTCTATAGGTGTTGTAAATATAGAGATGATGACGACTGTTCTAAATGAAGATGTAGTTTTCAGCTCTGTTACTGCCAACACTACAGCATGCTTTCATTCCAGCATCACCATTAAAACAATCATGCTCTAATTGAGCTGCAATAAAATCACTTGCCTTATCTTAAATGCTTCATTACGATTGCAAATACAAACGGATCGGCTGCTGCTCTTAGCCCTGTTGTTTGATTCTTTATTTGATGTTGTTATTGCCCACCACCGTTGTTGGAATTAACCCACTATCACGTTGTATTGTTTGTGTGCCCATTTTAGCATATTTATTCTAGTACCTTAAGAGGCACCATCAGCCTCTAGAAGCAGTTAAAAAAAGATTTTATTCCATACTTGATAGGCTCAATAAAAATGTAACAACTGTGTTATATCACAACCCCCCATAAACAATACACATATATACTATTATTACATTTCTGTTTCCTTTTCTCTAACATTCATAGTTCACAATATCATTGAGGTGTGAGTGGATATTGAGCCTTTCCTCCATTGGACTAATCTAGGCCAGTGCCAGTGAAGGCATAGGACTCATTTGAACATTTGTGGGGGGAAATATCCCAACATGTTTGCTCTGAATTCTTCAACAATATTGAAGCAGAACAGGATACTGTATATAGCTATGTTAATTGATTTGAATAAGTCTTGTGCAGTTTTCAGTTTCAGTTAGATTAGAGCAGCTCAGCCGTTAGTATGAGTAAAAGAGAAAGTGAGTAACTTCTCATTCTAAATTATTTGCAACATTAATTATAAGACAGAGAGAGAAAGCTGATTGTTTTGGTACCTTTAATAGACTCTGTGCACACTGACTGCCCATGTATTTTCTCTAAAATATCAGTGCTACACAAGTTCTGACATTCACAACTCCTCTCCCATGGCCATATTCAAAGATGCATTGCAGATGTAGTGTCATGATATTGAACATTATTAATGTCAATAATCATTAACTTGATTCACAGTATTTAAATGCATATGAGAGCAAAGGATAACTTCCATTGTATAGAAAGGAACAGCTTGGACATTTTCCTAGACAACTCTTTTTGTGTTCCACAGAAGAAAGCAAGTCATACAGGTTTTGAATAAATGATGGCAAATGATGAGAGATTATTATTATTATTATTATTTTGAGTGAACCATTCCTTTAATTGCCAGAGACTTTCCATCAAGGTGACTGCTTGGAGTAATAAAACATGTACAGTACTGAGGAATAGATAGCATGAATAAGATTCATTACTGAAAAGATAATAATTTTACAGCACGTCTCTCACACCTGTTATGTGCTCACAGGACTCGTGTTCCTAAAAGCTAAAAAAGTGTGTAAATATACAAAGAAGCTCTCTCTTCACCTGTGACACCATCATTCCTGATGTATGAATCCAAATGGGATTATACACAGTATGTCTGCCCTCTCCTGGACATAGGCACCACCCACCCACTCTCACACATACACGTCTCTAAATGCAGTATCAATATACTCACTGGCTTGTTAACGTTTAAATGTGATTTTTTTTTAAAAAAGTAAATACCTCTGTGATCTTGTGAGCTTGATCCCCACTGAATAATATAAAACTCTCTGGTGCTACCAAACTGTTTGTTTGAGCAACCCACCCCACACAAAACAACCACACTGGCTCAACCACTAGTGTTTAGGCAGAGCCTATCTGTTTGGCTGAACAATGGAAGACGGGGGAATGTTTGAAAAAAAACTGTTTGAAAATATTATTTTGGCAATTCCATCTCACAATACAGCTCACAATCAGTTTTACTTCCAGAATGTGCTATATTTCTCAGCCTTATTGGAAAAATGTGCTTCTCCCAACATATATACAGTATATATTTTTTTTTATTTATTTCTCTTCCAAAAATAAATTGTATAATGTATACATTCTTCCACACAGACTGATATATTTCAAGTTTTATTTCTTTTAATTTTGATGATTTAACTGACAACTAATGAAAACCAAATTCAGTATCTCAGAAAATTAGAATATTACTTAAGACCAAAACAAAGAAAGGATTTTTAGAAATCTTGGCCAACTGAAAAGTTGAACATAAATGAGCATTACAGCACTCAATACTTAGTGTTTTTGCTGAATACACGTGCATGGAGTCGACCTGTGGCACTGCTCATGTGACTTGCTCTGAAGTGGCCTTCATTGCTTTTTGGCTTTTGATTTTCTATGTTAAAGTTTGCTGGCCAATTTACCAATGTGGAGTGTGTGCAGAGGTGATGTCAGCAGCAGCAGTGAAAGTGCTCTAAAACTTATACGGCTGTGTTGAACCTCAGAAAACACAGTGTTGGCACCCCAAACCATTCTGTGGATTGTCTGATATAATAACTACTGCTCAGCAGCAGTCCAGTGTCTTTAGTAAAACTTCTGACGCTGTCTGTTGTTCATGGCAATACAGTTCACGTCTGTGCGTAGTGGTTCTTGACAGGGCAACTCTTTGTGAGAATGGGTTTTGTTTCCATTCTGTCTTTTATTGCTTGTATTTGCCTCTCTATTAATGTGCTTGGACACAGAGCTCTGTGAAAGCCAGCCTCTTTTGCATGACCTTTTGTTCTTGCCCTCTTTGTGCAAGGTGTCAATGGTTCTTTTGGACAACTGTCAAGTCAGCAGTTTCCCCATGATTGTGTAGCAAGAACAGACTAGAGACATTAAAGGCCTTTGCATGTTTTGATAATTAGCTGTAGAGTGTGGCACCAGGTGTCTTCAATTTTGAACCTTTTCACAATATTCTAATTTTCTGGATACTGAATTTGGGGTTTTCATTAGTGTCACTTAATATAATTAAAAGAAATAAACACTTGAAATATATCAGCTCAGCATCCACTAATTATATGACCAGCACCTATATATTTTTTTACTCTAAAAATAAATCCTGCATTTTGTCCAATATTTGACTATTTTATTTGGTGTTTCTTACACGTGCAAGACCTGAATGTGACTAAATTGCTTTTTGGCTTTTGGTTAAAGTAATTTACCAATGTGGAAGAGGTGATGTCAGCTGAAAATTATACAAGAACATGTTTTCATTGTCTGATATAATAACTACTGCTCAGTGTGTGTAAAACTAATGGCAATACAGTTCACAACAGGGCAACAGCCATTCTGTCTTTTAATTTGGCAGAAAATATGGTTGTATGTTTTGCTCTATTATCAAGCATACATTACATATACTGTACTGAAATTGGAAAGTTGTGAAATATAATTTAGGCTCAGCATCCACGTAGCAAATATCTAATTAAACAAGTCTGGTATTAATAGCATTCAGTTTTGTCTTATTAATACACTGAGGTGTGAAACATAATGACAGTTATTTACTACAGCTCTGTGAGTGACGGCAGTGTGTTGTCCTCATTAGAGGAAGTAAATGGACTGCAGTGATAAGCCAGCACTCATAATATTGTCCATTTATTCAAACACAGGGAGGGAGAAAGCTTTTAAGGATTGTTTTGTTTGTTAACCGCATTGGTATTCTTTTGTCAAAAGGCTATTGGATGATATTCATGAACTGAAGAGTGTCCCAGAGGGCTTTGGGGCTCCCATAATGCCTCTGGGTGAACTGAGCAGGTGCACAACTGAGAGAAAATAGACTGGACACCAACATGACAGTAACCCAGAGGAGATTATTATTTTTTTCGTCTTCTTTTATTGCACTGAGGTTGCTCTTTCAGAGCTCAAGAGAATCCACAAAGTATCTGCTTCATCTCATACATCTAATTATGTAAAATATAAAAGTAGACAGAAATGAGTGAATTCTTGACACAGTAAAAATGGAGCACTAAAAATATCAATAGCTTGATTTGGTCTTAATTTGATAATAAATGTTTGTTCTGATTAAGATTTGCAGACCGTTTCAGACACTGAGAGAAACAGAGGAGAAACATGGTGAGATTACTGGAGTATTTTTTTTCTCAGCAAAATAATTATATAAACACAATTAAACTAAAAATTTCTGTTTGATCTCCATTTAATCTAATTTCTGTCTAGGAGAAACAATCACGATATTGCAGAGATTTCAATTGTGACTGTAAGGAAGGTGGTGTGTGTTTACACATGACCTCCTAAAATCAAATCACACTCACTGAGACGCATAGGTATATCACCTCAGCATGAGTGAAGTTGTATGTGTGTGTGTGTGTGTGTTGGTCTAGTCCCCTGGGCCATGAAAGGTAATCCCTCTACTCTACAGTCATCAGCAGGTGTGTGTGTGTGTCTTCAGGCATGGCTGTTGGCTGCTCTTCCTCCATGGACTCAAGAGGGACACTGGGGAATGGCCTCTGCTGGGCAAAATGGCTTCAGGAAACACAGATTCTCCTTCTCTCAGACAAAAAACAGCATACATTTCCATTCCATATATGCTCTCACCTGTTAATGACTGAAAAGGGGGGGGGGGGGGGGGGGGTGTCATCTGTGGTGATTTTTGCAGGGTATCGGTTTTCACGGGGCCCTGAGAATGTGGGTGAGGCCTGTCAACACCCTCTCATCTGTCACACACAGGTCACATGACCCTGCCTGTCACATGACTTGAGAATCTTCCTGCCGGAAGAAACAAGATTACTGTTTTCATCTATTGTTCTCACCTTGATCCTTTGTTTCCTAATCAGCTTCACATGCAGAACCTGCTGGAATATGCCAGTGGCTTCCAGTGCCACATTTAACTTGTTCTGCAACAGTAATACATATATATATATATAAACATTTACAGATTTCTTAAATGCAAATTATCTTTGCAGAACACCTAATGACACATGCAAATGGGTGACAGTTTTGAAAAGTATTACCAGATATCATATATTGTGGCGTTCAAAGGTGGTGTTTTTGCATGTGCTTTCTGTTGTTTTGACCAAGAAAGCCCTCTTTACAAATCTTTATTAGGGTAAGTTCCAGTCCTCTAATTGGCCAAGAGGTGTTCAGAGAGAGCTAATATTTCATATAACAGCAGTAGAACATTACGCTTGTCTGTTTTCGCCACATAGAATTTCAATAATTATTACTAATCTATTGGAATTGGAGATCAATCAATCAATCCATCCATCCATCCATCCATCCGCTCACAGCCATGCTGATATTTTGTACAACACTACGGCTTCTCCTGGTGTGGTCTTGCCTATTTATTCATTTACTTAAAAAAAAAAAAAAAAAAAAAAAATAATAATAATAATAATAATATTTCTCTAACAATATATACTTGTTTATTTATTTGTTTATATTAATTCATTCATGTATGAATGTATGTATTTATAAATATATAAAATAAAAAAATGCTTTAATAAAATTATAAGTATTATAGTGCTACTCAAGTTTACTTTAATACTAATAAATAAATAAATAAACACATCAATTATTATTATTATTATTAAGCTAATTTAACACTTCCTGGACTATAAATCTAGATTTGTCCACCAATAGCTCTCAATCCAAACCCACAGTAACATCTCTCTCCCCATTAATGGACGGCATTCAACAAGGCCTCAGATCCAATCTGATATACATAACTATCGGTCAGATGGTTATCACTGAGCAAATGTTTTTCAGTTGTAGCCAAATAATGGAGCTGAACAAACGAAAGATAACCCTCAGAAGGAACACACACACTTGGGGGTGATTTTTGGTAATTTAGTAAATTGGTGCTTGCGGAGGGCTTTGAATGAAGGCCTTTGTCCAGCCTCAACCAAGATCACAAGTGTTATTGATGCTAATAATATACTTGAGCAAACAGAGCTCTACGGCACGTTAATCGGGCGATATGAGCCCCTGCTCATGGTGTTTACCGAAGGATCATGGGAGTCGAGCAGGGGTTCATCATAATAACCCTGGATCAGAGAAAAATCCCAGGCATTTGCTCTGCTAGCCTATAAGAGAGTCCACTGTCAGTCATGTGATTCCATGATGAAGTGTCTTACAGAGACTTATGATCAGCAAAGATAGGGTGCCAGATTTGAGACATTCATTATGTCAGAATAGCTCCATATCATATGCATGTGTGAGCGTGATGCTTTCGAGGTGGTGCTCTCACGGTATAGTGTGCTACATGAAATTAGGTTGAATCACTGCACTCATGGTCGGCCAACCACACAAAAGAGCACATCTTTTTTAGCCCCACGTCTAATTGTTTCACTTGTGACCGCAGAGACTAACTGTCTGCTTCTGTCCATCACCTTTTGGTCTTCTCATTTTTCTTTCTCTGTTGTTCTTTTCAGACTTTGAATTTACAGAGGAAAGCTTTGGAATTATGTGTTCGGCTAAGACGTGAATAACAGACGCATAAATCCCTGCGGACAGTATACTGTGTTGACAATGGCTGCCAAACCTGGCTGATGTCACCTGGGTAATGTTGCACAGTAATGGGGGAGTTTTTTTTGAAAGCACTGTGTGAACACTTTGTGAGAAGTGAAAGCAGTTTTTTTTGCAATGTGAAATGCAAAGGTTTTTTTCACACGCATGAATTTCTACAGTAAGTACATATTCGGTTAGTAAATAATGTCATGAACACGGATGTGCTGCTCACTCAGATCTGCTCAGTGGACTGAAGTCATTATCCAAACGTATGTTCGCCATCGCTTCACGCGTCCTGTCATTGAGGGAGCGAGTGATAAAACCCACTGGGTCGGTCAAATGGAAGGATCCAGGACAAAAGAAGTGTGTCATCATTTCTATTTCAAAACATCTTTTGTGTGACAACCATTCAATCCTGTTGTATTCAAAATGTTTCAGGGCTGAATGTTAAGATGGTTGAAAATCAGTGTAGAAATGTCTTAGCCTAAGAAATGAAATATAATTATAGATAAATGTTTTACTTTTTTTTTTAAGCATTTCAAATTCTTAAACTGTTGCTCCCATGTTTGTACACTCTTAAAAATAAAGGTGCTTAAAAGGTTCTTCACAGCAATGTCATAGAAGAACCATTTTTGGTTCCACAAAGAAACATTCAGTCAAAGGTTCTTTAAAGAACCATCTCTTTCTTACCTTTTTATAATCTGAAGAGCCTTCTTTCACCACAAAGAACCTTTTGTGAAACAGAAAGGTTCTTCAGATGTTAAAGGTTCTTTATGGAACCATTTAGACAAAAAGGTTCTTCTATGGCATCGTGAAGCACCTTTATTTTTAAGAGTGTATGTGTGTTTGAAGTTGGATCGCTGAAAACAAAGAACGGGAGCTGGAGTAATGATTGTGCTGACTGAACATGTGTCACGTCTTACAGCTTTCTCCCATTACCATCACACACACACACACACACACACACACAATGAGCATAAACATATGCATTTGCTCTAAACAACAGCGGCATCTGCAGCCTCCATAGTGCTGAAGATAAACTGTCAATCCAGGCCTATTTAATCTGATAGCAGCCATTATGTTGGCAGACCAGAACTTGTGAAAATTTTAATTTTATTGAGTAGCTAAGCACATGCTGCAACCAAAGCTGTGATTGAAAGCAGTGCAAGTGATAAACAGAAAACAATGCCTGTAGCGCACACGTGCACACACACACACACACACATTCCACCTCAGCACTGCAGCATCTCACTTTAGTGTAATCAAAACAATAATATAAATTATATATCGTCATATGATATTTCAGTCTTGTTCCAGTAAATTTTTAATTCTTACACCTACTTGAAAAGATAATTATGTTTCGCTCATGTTGCTACATGTGCACATAGTAATTGGCACGTATGATTAAAATGCTTTAGGGTTGAAGGTCAGGATAAAAACAGCCACAACTAGCAAATATGCACCACAAGAGATTAATTACAGTAAATTTATTTGTATTTGTCTTCATGTGAAGAAAATCTCAATGTCACTGTCTTGATGACAGCTGAAATACTGAGTCTGAGTCTGACAATAATGTAATAAAATACTCATATAAAACTGCATGGACCATAAGAGAAACTTATTTCCTCAACCCTATAAACTTAGCTTGTCTTTATCTATGTATTTACTATGGACTTTTGGAAAGACTGCAAGAAAAAAAAAGACTAATATTTGATAGATGACACATTTAGAGCCTTGTTAATACAAAATGCTCTGGGCATGTGAACATACCCTTCATAAGAGCATCCAGACAACCTACAGGAATTTTTAAGATTTTATAATATGTGATTTTAAGAATGGAATTGATAACAGAGAGATACAAACCTGGTACACAACTAGTTTCTTCTTTTATAAGCACAATCAATTTTATTTTATTTCAGACATACATTATTAAAACCAAACAATTGATCACTTTGGCTGAACACTGTAGCATTGTTGCAGTAATCAAGAAAGTCTTGTCTTTAAACAAATAATGTCTCTCTGTCTGTATATATCCAATCCACATTTACAGACTATCCTGAAACTCTGCATCTTTTTCACAAAAATATTTTTTCCATGTTTTTGGAGTGATATTCTTATATCAATAGTAATGAGTATTTGACGTCAGACATTAGTAAATCCAGTGTGTGTGTGTGTGTGTGTGTGTGTGTGTGTGGTAGAGAGTGAGAGAGACAGAGAGAGATTAGAGGTAATACATATTGTTGGATGTCTCACCTCGCCATCATTGAGGGATATTTGAGGATTACGATTACAGAGTGTCACAACCCGACTGGATCTTCTGCCCTGGGCTTCAGTACACAAAGAAACACAGAAAAATATCCCACAATCCTCTCTGCTCTCCCACCAGCCCACAGTAATGCTGTCAGCACAACACTGCTTCAAAACTAGCTGTGCTGGTGAAAAAAAAGAATAAAGTTTGAATTTGAGTTTTTGGATTTAAACACGACCTCTCTGGAGAAACTAATAATACACTGTGTGTACTGAGTATATGTATGTGTATATTGCACATTGTCATCTGTATAAGTCTGTAAGTATGTAATGGTACTGTCTATATGTTAATTGTTCTGCACTGTATGGAGCACGCTCTCAAGAATTTCACTCACCAAGGCACATGTGCTGTGATGATGTGACAATAAAAGTGATTTGATTTGATTTGAAACTGGAGTATGCTGGGAAACAATCAGGGGGAAAAAAACAAACAAACATTTTGACAAAGACAATTTCCACAATAGTTTAGTT
Source organism: Schizothorax lantsangensis (assembly GCA_027422415.1). NCBI lineage: Eukaryota > Metazoa > Chordata > Actinopteri > Cypriniformes > Cyprinidae > Schizothorax > Schizothorax lantsangensis. The sequence goes on along the minus strand of CM049863.1, from coordinate 8,427,378 downwards.
ATTTTACATTTTACCTTTTATTTTTACTGTCTCACCATTTTTTTTCCTGTAATCTGTATCAATCTACAAGCATCTGGAGCTGAAGGAGACTCATACTCATCTGAACTCTGGACCGACTTCAGACTGCAGACAGACTGCTTTGATTTAATAAGAAAACTCCTGAAACACAAGCACATTGTGGCCTGATGTTTATGTGAAGTACAGCAGTCCATGCTTCTGTCTGTGTGTGTGTGCTGAGGGACTGGGGCCTTTGTAGGGGCCAGAGTGGATACTGTAAGAGTGTGTGTGTGTGTGTGTTCAGCTCTCTGTGTGTGTTTGTTGAGGGGAGGGTGATGAATATTAAGGGTCTATTGTAATGAAAATCCTGCTGGCCTTTGGAGAGAGAGGCTTTAAAGCTGTAGCCGTAGGGACTTCCATCTGCCATACCGTCAGAACCTCAAACACACACTCACACACACACATCGTCAACTCTCTCCCCCTTCAAACACACACAAATACTCAAAAATCAGCCTAGCTCTCACACTCTGCCTTTTGAACACATGTAAACTCCTGTACACTCAAGCACAGTCCTTATTACTGTCAGCTCACACATATAGAAACAGTGGGAAGGGTTGTGTTGTGGTGGAAGGACCCTGTTTTTGTTTTGTATTTGTTTGTGTATTGGTGACAGTTTGATGATGTGCATGAACAAATATGACAACATCAAACTACTTGTACATATTGGGGAGAATCTCATGAAACATTAAATGCATATGAGATCATATTTCACTGCAAATAAATAAATTAATTAATGAATGAACGAATTAAATTATTATTATTAATAATAAAATTCATCATCATCATCATCATCATAATCATAAAAGACAAAAAAACAACAACAACAACATAAAGATAAGTATACTGCTATTTTTTTTAAGCCTATTTTAGAACCATTAAGACATTTTCAATTTTTTAAGCACATTTTCTCCCACTAATTTTCATTAATACTTTGCATCTGGGTGTTTTATCATTTTAAATTCTCATTACTCTAAATAGTGTTTTTAATTTCATGTAATACTGTCATTTTTACTGTACTTTATTAAGAAAGAAAACCAAGTGATGATTGAAAAAATTTTTTAATAAAAATGATGTCTTGTCCTTAAAAGGTTTGGGATATACACCTTGAGGTGTTTATACAATATTATCTACAAAAGCTATAAACATCCTAAATTGAAAAACAAAACAAAACAAAAAAAACTATTATTTCACAAAAGTAAAAAAAAAAATGAACAAACAAACAAACAAATGAATGAATGAATGAATGAACGAACAAACAAATGAATGAAAATTATAAATAAAATTACGTAGGTGTAAGATATGTACTCATATTTGTGTGTTTGCATAGTTTTTGAATTTTAGGTTTTGTGCTTCTCAGACCTTCATCTGTAGCTCTTCACTAAAGAGAAAAAGGAAGAGACACCTAGGGGCACACATAGCACAAACCTTCATCCCACGACTACTATCATCATCGTCGTCATTATGATTACAGTCATCTCAACAGCCTCATCTGCCCTTTAACATTCTCTGTAACAGCACAGCATTCTCTAATACACTGTTACTCACCACTGAACCCACCAAAGTCTTCCACTGCCACTTTCATCTGCATCCACATTTATGGCAACTTTTATCCTCGCTCAAGGTTTATTAGGTGTATTTTTGTGTAAAATGAAGTGATGAGAGGCGCAGCTCATCCATCACACCCGTCTTTCCAGTAGATGACCGCGGCTCACTACATTACCTGTTGTGATGTGGTCAGGATGGTCCTGCACGGCTGCCGCTGATGCTGTAAAATCGCTCATCCCTGCAGAATCCACGTTCACTCCAGAGAGATCTCCGCTGTTCTCCCCTTAATGCTCCTTCACCAGACGTCTTTCGAGCTGGACCTGTGGCCCGTGTGCAGTGCATGCTGGGACCGGGGAGATGGAGTGTGTCCACTGTGTAATGTGGCATTATGGGAAGTATGTCTGTAATGTGGCGTTAGAAGGACCCTCGGCGGAGTACAACTATAAACCGATCGTGCAGACACACTGGGGAGCTGATGGTTGCACCATCTACTGTGACGCATCTTGCCAGTGCTCATGATATGTGTTCATATGAAGAGTTTCATATCAAGCTAAAACTTCAGCATGTTTCGTTCTGGACTGCTAAAATGAAAACGTGTCAGAATACTGCTTTGTGTACAGTGTACATTTTAACCATTTACTATATTAATTATAAGTATCAGTATTATATTGTTATTACTTATATTTTAACCTGTGACCATGGCATTGTTGACCTACAAGTGATAAAGGAGTTTTAAAATAGCTTTTATTTTTCAAATTGGGTTTTCAATTTAACAGACAGTAATGCTGTTGTTAACATGCTGTTAACATAATTATTTATTAAATATTGATCTTTTTTGGGGGTGACCAATTTATTTATTTTTTTGACAGTAATACCGTTTTTAAAATAACATCTCTCTGACACCAAACTTTTCAACTGTAGTGCATATTGTTGTTACATTAACAAATGTCTTTCAAAGCTGTTTTAACTTTACAACTGCGGTTTTTACAAAGCCACTCAAAGCTGTGCATTACACTGATTTCACCATAGTTTTTACTCTGTTTTGCCTCATACCAAATTACACTCCTTAACTAAGGTAAAAACATTCATTCGGCTTCTATTCACTTTGGCCTACCACCCCTTTATATTTATCGTCTTCCCTCCTATCTGTCATATACAGACACTTTTCACCAACCAAATCAATTCCTAAAGTATTAAACAAGTCCTAACCTACATTTTTTTTTCTTTTCTTTTCAATGCATTTAACAATGTGGCAGATACTTTTGATAGAATGTTGCCTAAATATTAAAAATGATCTTGAAATTGTACAGAAGGCCCAGTAGTATGTAACGTGCTTAGTGCTAACACATCTGGTGTTACACAGTAATTTCCTTTTTTCACTTGGTTTAAGCATAAAATTCACTTAATTTTATTAGATATATGCTTGATAAAGAAGAAGCAGGCCAACTGAATATAGAAAAATAAACTAAATTCAAGACATTTTTTTTCTGAACACAATGCAGTTTCTTTTTAGCCATATTTTTCATGTTTTAAGAAGATTTTCATGTAAATAGTCATTACAATTGATTGCAGTGTGTTTCTTTCTGTCCTCCACTCCCCTCTCGTTTCCATCTTCTGTCTGTCTTCAGATCAGAAGTGTTGAGCTTTGACACAAGCCTGCAGGAGTACTGACCCATACAGTCATTAGAGGAGGAATCGCCCCTCTTGCTCTGTGTCTGATCCTCCATCACCGGATAGGATCAAATAAGAAGCAGTTGTGTTTACTTCCTCATCCATCTAATTTCTGTAGCGATGGCCACGGCCGCCTCATCTCCTTACCACTGCTTAAGCTGCACGGATTCAGAGTCCAGCCTGCGGGCAAACACTCTCAGCACAGCTACACCTAAACGGATTAACCCTCCATACACACACACACACACACACACACACACACGCACACACATCAGCACAGGTGGAGGCTTCATTACCCAGAGTGTGTTAGATGCAACTTCAGACTTAATGCATCATCAAAAAAGTCCAGAAAAAAATAACATTCCAGCAATACATGAAGGGACGTGTTTATGGGTATTAGCTCAAAGCTTACCACAGCACTAGCTCAAATAGGATTCCTATATTGGGATACAAACCGACAGATCTCATTTAAAGAGGTATTGCCCTCTGGTATCAGTTCAGTATGTAACATTTAGGCCAGTGGTTGATGCATTATGCAACAAAGAAAACTCCTTGGGCATTTAAGTAGGGTGTTTAGGAAACGAGGTGCTTGTGTGAAATATGTGGTGAGAGATCAAATGTCCACATTTATGAAATGAAGGAACACTGTTTTTTTATATTGACTAATTAACCACAACACCTTGTTATGACCTGATTTTTTTTAATCAAAATATTGCAAAATTATCAGATTAAATATTTGTATTAATCCATATGAAACATTTAAAAAGAGTAAAGTCATTTGTGTCTGAAACACACATGTGTGAACCATGAATAGTATAAATATTAAATAGGCCACCGGAAAAATAAAATTGTATTATTATTATTATTAATATCATCGTCATTAAATAATAATAATATTAATAATAATAATAATAATAATGTATTATTATTTTTCTTGGATCTGGATGAAAATAAAATAAAAATAAATCTAAAGAAAAATAATAATCATGAGATTAATCACAGTTAACTACATTTATTAACTTTAAACTGGTTCTCTACAAAAAAATGATAATAATAATAATAATAATATATAAAAACACTATACAAAAATAAAATAAAAACACAACAAATAAATCACAATAAACAAACAAACAAACAAATAAATAAATAAATAAAATGTTGCAAGGGGAAGTTGCTACTTGTTTGAAAATATGTATGCGTCACATTAACAACAACATTTGTTGTATTAAAGATAGGGCAAACATATTTTCGAGTTGTCCTGACTGAGTAGTACTGTAATTATGTCTAATAAACAACAATAATAAAAATAAAATAGTAACTCATAGTTATTAGCAGAAGGTTCACAACAGATGATCACTAGCTCATTCACCTCCTGCAGACTGCATCAAACACTGCTTCCAGAAAATAACTACCCTAACCTGGCTTGATACAGTCCCCCAGAACCTCCCAGAGCCCCTTTAGTGTGATTTTGGCAAGTCCACCCTCTGAACTGAATGCTGGTACTAAAGAGAAGCATGTTTAGGCTAGACCTGACCTGCTTTAACTAGATTGATCACCAATTACGCAAATTAACCTTAAAGTGCCGTCTGCCACAGGAAGTGTTTAACCAATCTATTTACGACCCCAACATACGGCAACATAATTAACTGTCACACATCAGCTGGGTTTAATGACAATATTGGATTTCTGACATATTAAAAAGCTCATCATCTTGCCAATAATGCAAATAACTATTTAAAAGCTTCCCGCAGCTAATCTGGACAGCATAGACCATGAACACAGCATATCTTTCTCTGCCTGTTTTAACTGCTCTGTAGGTATTTCAGAATTCGATACCACGTGGCTAATGTTCACACATGAAGAAAGGCCCGGGATCAGTGTGAGTGAGATTTAGGCCAGTTCATGGAGCTGTCACTTCCCCTGTAAAACCAGCATTGTGTTCTTATTCCATCCTATACATTCATTGAGCCTTGCCAACGTACTGATTACATGTCTATACATGAAGCTTCTCAGGATTTTACTGGGTTTTGCTGAACTGTATAGTTATAAGGTCACCAGGGTAACATTATTATATAACAGCTAGACAAGTATTTTTTTTCTTCATACCCTTCTAGATTATGAGCAGTTCAAAGTGTATTGAAATAATCTGACTGAATGAGTATATCAGCAATAACAGCAACTCTTTTTACACAGTATGTATTGTTTGTAACGCTGTCACCAATTTACCCAAAATACAGGTTATATATGTTGTCGACTTTTGATACTGGCTTCAAGGACTTTCTTTGATAAACAAGTCTCACAATGGAGAGTGGAAACGAGTCTCACAATGTATAAGCTTTTTCTAGAAACCAAAGATAGACATAAAGGTTTCTCACCAGTCATACAGATATTTTACATTATTGTAGTTTAAAAACATTTGTATTTTTGTTTCTATGACAATTAATTTATTTAGCTGCAGTCTCTGGCTGTAAATAGAAGATTGAAGACACAACATACAGTAATGTATTTTTCCTCATATTTTCAATTTGGAGGGTTGATATCAGTATTATTTCACATTATGCCACATGGAGTTCTGGTAGGGTTAATAAAAAAAAAAGGTAAAAGATAAAAAGAGGTAAAGGATCTTTATTGTGGCCTCCAGATGATGGACTAGATGTTGTTGTGTATGGTTCACATTGCTGACATTAACAAGGTTCAGAATACTGTTCAAATCAGCCTAAATCATAATGTTGTAAAATTGTTGTGGTTTGTATATACAGTATGTAAAATAAAAATACTGGCATCTGGAACACAATTTGGACACTGTTGATTGCATGAACATTACATATTTACAGCTAATGTAAAAGATAAATTAAATCTATGAAATTAGCCTAACCAGCCAGCTGAAGAAGAAGAAGAAGAAGAAGAAGAAGAAGAAGAAGATAAAAAATCATTATTGTTGAGCCCTGACATGAGAGCCTTTGTCAAGTAATCAGTGTTAGTCATTTAGCAATGCTAGCTCTGCGGTCCCCATTTTGGGAGTTTGAAGACCCCATGAGTAGTAGTCTGAAAGGTGTTTAGTTTCCATTCCCCACCTTAACGGCCATTCTAGAGTGAAACACTGTGATTTATTAGGTTATAAGAGATGACATGACTGCTTGCATGGTGAGGGTGTACTGTGAGCGTAATAAAGGAAATGTTCAAACTTTCTTTCGTTAGTGTCAGCCACACTCCCCCATTCATCCCATTCTCATTTTCACTGTAATGAAATGTTCCATACAAAGTCTATTTAACACGTAAAGTGATATAAGGTAGAAAAGTGTGTGGTTTACAGGTTTAATTATTGTATTAGCTTTCCTTACACCCAGTGCTCTCAACTAATCGGTCCCAGTAATTGTGGACGGAGGGCAGGTGGGCTAGACAGCGTTTGCACAGGTATGAGAGAAATGTCTTCCTAGACTCACACCTGTTTAGCCTGAAGGCCCTGAACCACAGAGACCAATCAAAAAAGACAAGGATGATGGGAAAACGGGGAAAAACGAGTTTGGCCTCTCTTCCAAAGGTGACCACAAAACATCAGTTCTGGTAAGTGATTGATCGCTGGAAAAAGAAATAAAAGAAAGGTATTTGGTTGCTTGGATAGCTATGGTTTACTCATTTTTCCCTAAAAGCCACATTTATTTTCAGAAAAGACTAAATGTAATTATAAAAGGCTGATTAGGATTACCACCAGCAGTGCCACTAGGACTAAAACATGCATATCACCTTGATATGTTTTTATATGAATAATAATTGCTAAGAACATTGATATTTTTGTTTATCCTTTTTTTGACACTTATCATTTAGAATATATGTAAATATGCTCTTTTTTAGAGGTTTGTCAGATATTCATGGGGGATCTCACACCACAAATAATTAAATTGAATTTACTTATTGAATAACTAACAATGAATTAAAAGTAGAACAAAAATAAATAAATGAAATAAACAAGTTATTACGTAAGTACAATTTCCTTTATGCAAAATATATTACAGTTTCTTCTTGTTGACCTGGAAATTATTTTAACTATTTTTATCTATTTATTTAAGAATTGTCCTTGTTAACAATACTGCCAGATGTCTTGAAGTATATTTAGTGGAAATTTACAAGTTAATCAAAACACTTAACAGAAAATATATAATTAATTTGACTTATAAACGTTATGCCATTAACCACACTGAATGAATGGATATCCACAGGCAGCGGGGTGACACACCACGTGAGATAGTTAATCTATTGTACTATTTCTTGCTATTTTTTTTACAGTACAGGGAAATTCCAGTTTGGAAATGGATCCTGTGAGTGTCAGTCAGGCCTTGGGTGTCATAGTTCTCTGGTATGTTTAAAAAATGTCACCATAGTACATGGCTTTTGTCACTGAGTGTAACTGTACTCTGGTATAAACGTGCGGTAAACACTAGAGTAGCGTAATGAATCCTGCTATTGCTCTGTGTGGAATGCTGCGCTGCGGTAAACCCCTGACATCAATATCTGCCTTTTAAATCTGCCAGCTAACTCTCAGCGGTGGTGTTCAGAGGTGTCACGTATCCCACCTGTTCCCTGCATCCTCGCAGCATCTATTGTCACTCGTTTAAGGTGTTATCTATCCCACTATTCACTCCAGTAACACATACGCTGCTCACTTCTTTCCATTTGCCAGGACCACTCGTGTTTCAGGAGACATGAGGACAGATTTGGGGAGAGAAGGGAGATTTTGTTGGAACTAGCATCATGAGGAGGTGTTTCATATCTAGCGTGAGAAAACACTGTGCTTTTTGCTCTTAGTCACCAGACCTGTATGTGTAAGAGTTAAATACTAACTGTTGATTAACTGTAGCTCCCTGAAAACATTGCTAATTGACTGTTTATATATATATATATATATATGTGTGTGTGTATATATATATATATATATATATATATATATATATATATATATAATATGTTATTATAGGGCAGACTATCACAAGGGCTATGTTTTTATAAATTACAATATTTGTTTTTCCAAACAATGGGTTGATGTTACCTTTTCCAGTTTTTAGGTGTTTGTGCTAAACAATTAACGGAACAGTGTAAAGTGTAAGTTGTAAGCTCTCCTTTAAAATTTCATGGTTAATTCAATGCCTTACTTGCTGTTTCTTTGTGATTGTTCATGAAATTTACTAGCAAGTAATATATATATATATATATATATATATATATATATATATATATATATATATATTATTATTATTATTATTATTATTTTATTTTTCTTATCAGAGGCAATCACACAAATGATTTCCGCTTTGTAGCCAGCTTTTTAATGGAATTTTTTTTATATATACTTTTCA
>CM049863.1:8406254-8413754 GCA_027422415.1 Schizothorax lantsangensis | reverse complement strand
CCAGTGTTATATTTAACATATACTTTACCTTACATGTTTTTTGGTCATATTATGTGTCAGGTGAAATATGTACTGATGATTTACTGACAATCAAATAGACAATCAAATGATTTCCTGCTGCTATAAAAAAACAAAATAATCAATGCTGAACTGAACTAATTCTGTGAACTTTTATTTAGTGAGGCTGAAACCATCAAATTGAATAAAACAAAATGATGCATCCAAATTAAAGAAAAAATAGCCCATTGTATGGGTAATTCTGATTGATTCGGGGCTCAGTTCTCTTTCAAATGTCCAAAAACAGTCCGAAGAATATTGTGCAACTTTGTATAACATTTTTTTCCTCCCTGGAGCTGTGTATATAGTGGCAATAGATCTGTTGATATTTGATCTGTGTTTATGTCCTGTGGGAGTCGAGGAGGTGGCAGGGACTTACCCCGTCTATTCTGTACACCGCGGGGTCATCTCTCTCTCTTTCTCTCGCTATCCCTTTCCATTTGCATTTCTCATTCTACAGGCATGTCACATAAACAAAAACTGGCTTGCAGCTATGAAACAACAGCCACACGTCAGACATCAACCATGCGTCTTTTCCTGCACAAGACAAAAAGAGGAGCTTGTCCAGTAACAAAATAAAAGAGTAAAATAAGAAATCAAGCAGAACGCTGAGGTTTGCATGGCCTAAAGGGGTTTCTGTGTAGATGAGGACACACATGCCTGATTTATGACAGCATGCAGTCAACATATCAGCTTATTTACCACATCATGTCATCTTAACCTGTGTCTGTGTATGTCTCCGGGTCCTGAGAGTCACTAAACAGATTTATATTTAAGTTTCAAAGATGATCACTTCTTTAACATGTATATTTTCACTCTTTTAATTATTAGATTTACTTTCATTACAGAGGATAAGGTTAGAGTTGGGTTAAGACTAAGATTTGACTTTGCATTGCCTACATAACTAGCCTATATGCTAGGCCATGTTTCTGGCCAATTTTGATATTGTTTAAAGCTTTTTACTCTTGTTTCTTGAATCAAAATGAGTGGGCAGGTCCACACAAAATCTAAGCTCACAAAATTTACATTAGATTCCAGATTTACATGAAATTTAAATGCTTATAATTTACAATGTTACATACATTCTGTATACATATTGCTCACCACACAGTACATGTGTGATCATTAAATATTTTTGATAGTTTTATGGCAATTTTATGGCAATTTAACACATTTTACTGTGTTCTACAGAATTTTGCAGATTTTTCATTAAAAAAGCATATAAAATGTTAGAAAAAATCACTGCTTATGAACTCAGATATCTAATGCATTCTTTTAAAAGAAGTAAACACTATAGAAACCTAGAGGGTACCTAATCGAGAACAACAGTGACCATTCACTTTTTCAGGAGCATACAAATTATGATTTGAAACATAAAAAAACATACTTACAGCCATTGGTTAAAAGCTATATTTAAATTACATATAACATATCAGTTAAAACGGTAACACTTTAAATTAGGGAACACATATTCACTATTAACTAGTGGTTCATTAGCATGCACATTGCATATTAGCATAAGCATATTAGCAAGCACATGTTAATGCCTTATTCTGAATGACCATGTTCTAGATCCATTAACCCTATCCTATACCTAAACATAACTACTACAACAAGGATTAAGGATTATATGTCATTAAAGAGGGGGGAAAACACTATTTGTAATTATCTATCCATCCAGTGAGATCATTTCATTCAGAATATCAAATAACCAACAGAAGCAGGAAGAAGCCAATCAGAGTTCAAAGGTCAGGTAAAGTCTGTCTGGATTAGTTTCATGTCAGGCCTCTACCTGTCCTTAGTTTCCCATCATTCTGTCCCATCATACATGTTACTGCGTGCCTGTGATGGACTTGTCGCATTCCATGGAAATCAAATGGCAGGAATTGCTCCCGTGCCATTCTCAAATCATGTCAAATGCATCTCCTGTGCCACGCTTAGCACAGAACACCCACAATCCAGTGTTTTACGGTTTGTCGGGGGGGTTGGGGGGGTCTCTAAAGAACATTATACCTCCTTACAGCCACATCATTGGGTTACAATGCTCACATGTTCCTCTAATAATTTGAGCATGCTTTCCAGTGTATTCAAACGGCTTAGGTGTGTGCAACGAAGCGATTGGAGGCTTGCATTCAGGATTCTACATGAATCTAAATCGATTAACGTAAGTTTTTTTGTCGTTTTGTTTTGATTGTTTTTTGGGGCATGGCAATTCCGCCCAAGATTTGCCACCATAAAGGGGCTTGAGCTTAGGCCCATGCTCCTTTCCAAACCTTCCAAGAACGTTGATAAGCAGATCCCAGAATGAAATCTCCTCGTCCCCGGCTGCGTCTGCCTCTAATCGTTTTATTTACAGTTACAATAAAAGACGAGTCTGTAATGGCTGGGTGACATAATAAGCGGCGCAGGAACAATCGGAAAACAGTCCTAAGCGCATTCCAATTTTCGCATTAGGCTAATCGTGGAGAGGAAGGAAATAAAGACATCAGTTGGATGAAACGAGCGTAATTGGAGAATAATGTAGTTAGTTTGCTCTAATCTTCTGCATAATATTAAAATGTTCTCAGTGCTCCCCAGCTGCAAGCAATCAGTCGCTCTGGAGGGGGAAGACAAGGAAAGAAAGCGAGAGAGAGAGAGAGCGAGACAGAGAGAGACAAGCCGCATGTAGGTGTCTGTTAGCAACATTGCTTTAGCATTTTGAGAGAACGGAGCACTTGTCTGTACATACTTGACAGGAGTAGCTAAGTAAAAGAAGCAACACTACTAACTTCACTACATTTTTCACTAGCGTGACAGTAGCTCAGCTGTGTTCATAACAGTGTTGCTTTTCCAGTAACAGCTTATTTCTTTCAACAGTTTGATTTGACATAACACTACATCACTGTTGTTGTTTTTTATGTCACATTATACTGCGCACAGCTTTCAAATGAATAAGCCGAGACAATAATCAAACACTCTAGAAAGTCTCCTAAATTATTTTTAAATAGTGTTGGAGGTATTCATTTAGTGAGTCAGTTTGTTTGGATGATTCACTGAACTGGTTCCAATAAATGATTCACTCATTCATTTGATTCTCACTTGTGTTCCTGTAACTGGGAAATACTATTCTTTATCACTATATTTATTGTTCATTCTTTTTAAGGATGTTTTGCCAGTTGTATTGAGTGTACAATAATATAGTAGCTATAGTTCATTCTGTTTTTTTTAAACTGCTCATATAATCAGATCATTTAAAACTTACTGCCTACTTATATAACCTTGTTAGGTTAGCCTATATAAAACTGGTTAGTAAAATCCTAGTTGTTTTTTCACTGTAGTTAAACTACTTTAAGCTGTGAGCAGCTTGAGGCTGTGCAAGCCAGTTTCAAAGAAGCTTATCTAACACTAGATGTTGAGCATTACTAAATCAATAAGGTAAATTCATTGTTTCATGGATGGAGATACTAAAAAATGCAAAGGTGTTAGCATTAGCTCATAACTTGCTAGCTTACACGCTGTAATACACACGAACATTCAAGCAATACTCTTGAATTCCTGTTTCCAGTTCCTGTTTCTTGGATAAGGCCTTGTCTCATCAATTGTCATTACTGATTATCCGTAAACTACTGAACTTTTAGTGAACTAGTGAACACTTCCTTCTTTGGCATGTTTCATGGCTTTATCATCGCCTGCTGTACTATTGACAAGCATCCAGCACAAAGAATGAAAGAAAACTGAATGAATCTTTTGTCTTTTTCTATCATATTATTTTTTGAAGTTATAGCAGACTGCACTGTCTTGAGAGCATGCGTCGGCCAGTAGCAGAATTAAAGGCAGGTTATTTGTTCTCCCTGTGGCTTCTCTCATCTGTGATTTCAAGCCTTCCTTCGCTCTGAGGGTGTTTTTTACTCCCGTTATTGTGCAGGAAATTGTCATTAGTCAGTGGAACAAATAACGTGAAAACCGCCGTGGTTGCCTTTGCTCCGCATCAAAACACAACAATGAATTAATCAAATTAAAATTCCTTGTTATGCGATTTTGCTTTAATTTCCACAACCAAGCCCCTATTTAGTATTTGACAAACCCAAAATGGGGAAGTCACAGTTAAAGGCCTCAGTAACAGTGTTATATTAGGAAAGAATTATCAATCCTTTAAGCTAATTTGGATAACTTGGAAACCATAAAAGTAAGCTAGTGAAATGCAGTATTTGCTAAGCTTCTGCTGTTTTCACACGTCTTTAACTGCAGCAGCCACTTAATGGACTTTGTTTTTGCTTATTGATTGACTGCCATTGAGACATTAAATCCAATTCAAATTATTATGACTCTACAAAAGCTATTACAAATGGCTAAAGAACTGTAAAAGTGTTGTACAGAGGTATATAGGGTCTTTCAAAGGCCTGCTGTATTTTACTTTGAATATCTCTGATCCCTAGACGACTTCAATTATCAAAAGCCTGTAGGAATGATATTTTAGAACATATATATATATATATATTATTTATGAGCCTATCTTTATCAAGCACATCTTTATGAATATTGTAAAACTGTGTAAGATGCATTCACACTGACAGGGATTTGTGGTTTTATTGTTGTAGGCCACTTTACTGTTGGTTGCTAGTAGGCGTTTCTACTCTACTGCAATATCCAACTGAATATGAGTGTGATCCGCTGTCTTACACTGATTGGTAGACGCTGAATGATGTCACTGCTTATTTGCATGACCGTCTTTGTCACTCACATTGTCTCAAATCTCCAACTCTCATTAAACATACATTCTGCTAACTGTTTGCTACAAAATTTGTGAATATCCTTTAAGATAAAGCATTTTTTAAGTAGCTAATTTATAAACGGCACTGAAAACAGCCAATTTTCAAGGAATAGTTTCCACAAAAAAAAAAAAACATTTACACAACCTCTTGTCTTTTGAAACAATTGCAATATTTTTATTTTTAAAAAAATTTTTGTGATGTCCAAGCTGCTATAAATAAACATGAATGGAAACCATATCTGTCATTATTTGAGGCTTGCATTCTGTTCCTCGCATAAAGTTACAGGTCATTTGGAGTACTGTTATGATGATTTTTATGATGCTTATTATTTTTCTGATATTTTGGATCCCCAACAACTTTTATTCTATGGAAGCAATTCAGACATACTGTTAAATGTCTCCTTTGTGCTCCATGATGGTGCATAAATGACAACATAGTCTTCATTTTTGAGTGAACAATTTTTGTTCTGTAAACCCTGCAACCCTGCCAAAGTTGAAAATTTCCATGTTCTGGTCCTGCTTTCTGTTTTAACGTTCTTCTCTCCTCTCTGTACGTATTTTAGCGATGGAGGCGGCTGCCATATGCCCTCCCAAAGCCAAGTGCGGGCCCGAAGCGCTGGTGTATTGCAGTCATTAGCCCCTCACGCCGTCAAGCTCCAAACTCATTTAGCCTCATGCTGGACCTTCATTATGATAGACTTGTATCAGATGGCATCTCTAGCTGGGCACAGGCTCAGGGCGAGAGGGGGAGAGTAGGGCCGCAGCCATGGCCCGCTCCTGCCCCAGCGGGTGGGTGGAGGGGGTGGTGAGAGAGAAGCAGATGTAGTGGTGGGGGTTTATGCTAGACCACCACAGAGGAAGAAAACATTGGAGACCTCCGAGACTCCTTGCACTTGCTTTGTTGCATTTGTTTTCTGTTTTTTTTTTGTTGCATAAATATCTGCTACAGACACACACAACATGCCACACACACAGTGATGGGCCAGGGAAAACCCTGCATATCTCAACAGAACACTTAAAAATAATATACAACAATATACGTTTGCAAATGTTTCAGTCTAATCTAGTGGTTCCCAACTTGGAAAGCCTGTGGACAAAAAAAAAAAAAAAAAAAAGAAAATGTGCATGGCTTAAGTACTATAAGAAATGTTGTACTTTCCACTTCTAAAGTAGCATTTCAAATTTGTTATGTTCAGGTACTTTGTTGTCAGAAAGAACAGGAATCAAAATGTAATGAAAATGACAAAGGATTTTAAATAAAATGTAGCGTTCCATTCTTTGACAACAATATGAAGCTTACCCACGCTACTGTAAACATTCTCTTCATCTACATAGTCAGCTTGTTGACGATTCTGAAGTTTCGGTCAAATAAATGTCGTTTTCACTGCAAAAAATACATACATTATGCTTCAAATGGTTATTTAAACACACACACACACACACACACACACACACACATATATATATATATATATATATATATATATATACACACACATATATACACATATATGACTGTAAAGTGAAGAAAATGCAATGTTGATGTTGTAGGAAAACAAATAAAACTTAACAGTTACTACAGCAATAGTTCTCTCCTCCACCATGTTTAAAGTTTATGGCCCACCCAACTCTGAAACCTGGGGTATCAAAATTATCACAGTTTCCCAGTTGTAAATAACTTCATATACAATTTCTGAATGGGAAGCTCATATTTTACGATAACTCCAATAGCATGTGAAGGCTGCACATTACAATATTTGACTCAGTGTTTGTTCTTGTGTTAGGTTGGTAAATCACACCTCTGCTGTTCAGGCTAGTCAGCTCATGTCC
Source organism: Schizothorax lantsangensis (assembly GCA_027422415.1). Taxonomy (NCBI): domain Eukaryota; kingdom Metazoa; phylum Chordata; class Actinopteri; order Cypriniformes; family Cyprinidae; genus Schizothorax; species Schizothorax lantsangensis. The sequence continues at coordinate 8,407,117 of CM049863.1, read as the reverse complement.
TGTTTCAATTATTTCAATGAATAGATTTCAACAGTCAATTTAAAGGTATTTGTACAAATCTGGAAGAGTGTTGGGTCCCCACTTGATCAAAATCTGCATCCTGAAGCAAAACCAGCGCTGCTCTAAATGATCCTCCATTTATCTCTCAATCCTAGCATATGAATACACAGGAAATACAAATGATTCAAACATTACAAAACAAATGGCTGCAACAAATTTGCCCCTGTTTGCTAACAGTCATTTTACTCAGTCTGTAATAAAAAGTCAATGAACCAGGGGGAGTCCATATATTCCCATAACAAAGGCAGGGGGAGCTGTCATTTCCCCATTCTCTGTCTTTTATGAAAACATCCTCTCTCGCTCAAGACGGCGGGGGGGGGGAGGCCTCGCTCAACAGATCGAGCCGATAAAACGCGCACGCTCCCAAAGACAATGAGCGCTGAGCCACAGACTGTGACAAACGCCTGAACCTGCGTTCCGACGGTCTATCCGATAAGGAAAAACAACACGGTGAAAGGGGAAGCCACATGTTAGAGCAAATGAAAAGTGCATCACATTTTCCTTCCCCGCACGCCTGATCCTACATGCCGTTATCTCTTAGCACGCTGATATATTGCGATGCTTTTAAGACACCCAGCGAATGAGAACGGTTCTCCGCAGCCCCAGGAGAGATGCCTCGCTCTCGCCGATCGGCTGTCGCTATTGGATTTCTGACTTTTAACTGGGTTAACCTACTTTACTGTGAATACAAATTCAATTGCCACCACAGCTGTTTTATTTGGCGTGCGTGTCTTTCCCTCTCTCGCTCTCTCTCGACAGGCTGTGTAACCACATAGAAAACAATTTCCCTCTGCGGAGCACTG